>OY744515.1:78411164-78926164 GCA_963556195.1 Sepiola atlantica
CCACCTACTTTTTCTTTCCTTTTTTTCACACTAAAAATGTATTGAATATTTAGTTGTGAGAAGTAGTAGTAGATCACATCAAAATCGATGCAAATGTCTCGCATCTCTCCATTATTTTCAATTCATGTCTGGAGGGGGGGGGGTGCTGATGTCTGCTTCACCCACCCTCCTCCCTTTCTACCTCCAACAACAATCTTTGTTGTTAACACCCAGAAGAAGAAATCACTGCTTTTTTTCAATAAATCATCATCTGCAGAAAAATAATGACCCTTTAGTTCTGTCTTTGTCTGTTTACCTATTTCTACCTCTCTATCCCTGTCTCTCTCTGTCTCTACCTTTTTCTTTCTCTCCCTTTCTCTCTGTAAAACACCTGCACATCTCCCGTGTCTCTCTTTTTCCTCCTCCTCTTGATGACCTTCCATGACTCATCATCATCATCATCATCAGCATCATCATCAGCATCAACATCACTGTTTCACCTTTCTTTCTTTCCTTTTTTTCCCTTTTTTTTGGCAAATGATTGAAAAATAAGGAAATTTGCAATAAACGTGTAAAAATTGCAGAGAATTTTTTTCTAAAGCATCGAATAAAGAATTTTTATTTGGTGGGAGGGGAGACATGTAGGTAGAAAAGGAAAGGGTTGCTCTCAATGACCCATCAGCTTTTTGATTTCTTCTCTTATTCCATTAAATATTTTGCTAGGCGAGGGTGAGGGGAGATAATTGTTTCCTTTAAAAGAAAAATGAAAAAAGAAACGAGTTTGGCTGCATAAATGATGATTGAGCTCATTTACACTTGATAATGAAGCCAACCAAATGACGACTGCAGACTGTCCCTGTTTACTTGTCTCCCCACGAGGGCAGAGTTAGACACAAGGTCGGCTTTTAAAGTGGGGAAAATACAGCTCCCCAAAAAGGGACACTCTGGATTTAACAAAAATAAAAATTATCTCAGTCTAGAAGGATTTCTCCTTCACTGATCAAGGACAGAAAAGATGAAGTGTAGTATCAGAACAGATAGTTTTCACTTAATCTTTTTGCATAACTTTGTGAATGTTTCGATCCAATTACTCTATCTGCATAGATATCTAATATATATGAAGAAAATTCAGTCCGATTCTCGATTTTAGAATTACATAGCATTGCATCTGATAAATCCTTTACCTATGAACTGATCAGATTTTTGACAAACCTACTCATGTACCCGATGCTGATCAACATTTTGCAAGCCTTCTTGATCTTTTCCTGACAACTAGCCCTGAACAGTACACATCCTCTGATCACTTAGTTGTCTCAATTCAGATCAGATCTAAGTTCAGGAAGATCAGTGTATCGATACTCAAGGGCTGACTCGGACAGTTCCATATCTTATATCTCTGAAATTCCTCTGCATTCTATTTTCAGAAAAAAATGTGTCCTGTGTCACCTCTGATATATTTGATTTGTTAATCACCAGTATTAAAAGTTTTATAGGCTCTAAAAAATTCTAATAGCGACCAAACAGCCGGCTATGATATAATACTATCGTGGCCTGAGGAGTGTATCTTGGTGTGTCTACACTATGGGGACATCTCTGGAAGGAATCTTATCATCCTGTGCACGGATGATAGTCATATTCCCTGGTTCTAACAGCGATTGGCCATTGTTTCTTCTTGTTATAAGGTCATCCGCAACGTCTAACTCTGAATGAAGAAAAAAAAATGTTTTCCTTTTTTCTTTCGTACATTGTGCTTCAAAATATTAACGGCTTTTTCTTCACAAGGACAAATCTGTTAATCAATCAGTCAACAAAGTTTGTTTTATTATTATCTTTTAACTTTTAAACTGACCTTATAAAATTCAGTGTTTGGCTTTCATCAGGCATGAATCCTGCATTTTTTGTTGTTCCTTTAAGAGAAAATGTCATTTCTGAGCTATTAATTTCAGAGGATGAACATCCATTGAAATCAGTCTCTGTCTCTCTGTCTCTCTGTCTGTCTCTCTCTCTCTCTCTCTCTCTCTCTCTCTCTCTCTCATTCTTTCTCTTTATTAAATTATAGTTGAATAATTCATGTGAACTACTTCCATGACAATATGATTCTATCGACTTGGTTTGTTTGATGGTTTTAGTGGTGTTTGAAAGCACTTTGTTTGTTTGTTTCAAGTATTGTATTACGTGTTTCAAGTACTGTTTTATGGTGTTTTGCGACCGTGCAATGGTATCATGTTAATTTATGTGTTTTTTTTTTCAACTTTCCTAAATGTCAACTAAGAAGAGGAACAGTAAATCCTGATTGCTTAGTTTCAATATTTATGAATATATTTAATATCAAAGAGGGCCATGGTCATTCTCTTGTGGCCCAGGGTCACCAACGTTTTCTCTGTAGGTAACTGGAACAAGGTTCACATATTGAAGAAAGAAGACCAAGACAATTTAACTTAGACTATATATTTGATTTGATTTAACAAATTGGATCCATTTCCCTAAGAGTTGCTTCTAGCTACCTTCCATGTGACGTCTAGTCTCTGTTAGTTCGAAACTGCAATTATCTAATCAAATCACTTAGAACCTACAATCTAGTCACATGTCTAAAATTAACCAATCATATGCTGCTTAACAACTATGTGACACATCACTTATGCTCACCATTCTTTCAAACTTATGTGCCAACCTATATTTAATACTTCTTCATTCAAGTATGTCTGTTTGCTTTTAAAACAGGAATCTCTCTACTCTTTAAAGAAGATAATTATTCTAATTTTGTATTTGTAGAAAAACTACAAAAGTTCTGTTGAATGATGATGTACATCGCAAACCAGCTTTTTTACAGGAACAACTGTTTCTATTGACAGTGTCCTTTACAGTCACAGTGTACAATTTTTAATAACTCTGGAGTCACAACAACATGACAGACGTGATGAGCCAGAACTTGGATCGAATGGTGAAAACAGTCTTGACTTATCTTACCGCCACTATAAAATAGCCTGTCTCTGTCTGGCATGTAGAATATGGATGTAAGAAAGAGTATTTATGCGTATCGATCACATGTGACCGGAATGTTTTGCCATCCATAAAAGACGGGTTAGATAGAAGTCGTCACAGGCATTTTACGGCAAAGAACATTGAGCGATAGAGAGACATATTGAAACTGGTGTTGTTGAAGAAAAGTATACCACACAACAAAATTCCATCACACTGTTCACGAGATCAGTATTGAAACCGGTATTGTTGGAAAAAAGAATTTGGTGAGAAACCTGGAATGCATGATAGAATTTTGCTCTTGGAGATTGAGGAATCAGAACAAGATGACGTTGACTCCTACTTTTCTCTTATTTGTTTTAAGGGGGCTGTTTCGTTTTATCAAGTGAAGTGGCCATTTCCCAGATCTTCATTTCTTTCTTCCACATGCTGTATTTGTCTTTAACGAAAATGGGCGGTGAAATGTATTTTGAAGCCATAACTACATTTAGTTCTACTACCAGTGTTAATACAAAAATAAAGGATTGTTCATATGTAACAAGAAAAATGTTAACACGTAAATAATGGACTTCGATAATGGATACAGAGATAATATTTTATTTGAGCTCCTCTGCAAATTACGGGGTAAACAATAATGGCAGCTTCACAATTTCCATTCTGAAGTTGCCTCATTGCTCGGGAGAGTGTTCAGGGGAGATCACTCACATAGATAAACACTGAGGATCCGTGACATCTAAGTAGAACCATTCCACAACTATTTCATTTTTCTCTTGAGAGAGTATTGATTTACTCCTCTCCAGGAGTTAGGCACAAGCCCAGTTTTTATCTTACTCCCACAAGTAAGATGTGACCCAAGGTCGGGTCGGGAAAGTGGGGTTTAAAAATTGCCTGGGCAGCCCCGTCGGCATTCCCCGGTAGGGACGCCTCAGGCAGTAAGCAATAAACTTACTCCTCCCCAAAGAGGGGAGGCAAAGCCTGGGAGGGTGGACCTCCTAGAACTGCACAGGACAGACCCATAGACCGGCGTAAATCAAGCCCCAAAGGCCAAGACAATACCAGTCTATGGGGTGCAGTATCCATTGGAACAGATACTACACTTTGATCTTAGCCAAAAGTAATCAGCAAATGATTTGCCATCCAAACCTTGTCGAATTGAAGCACCAATTTCTTCAGCACCATCACAAGTGACACACTAGCTTTTCGCTGCTCTTAAAACCATGTCAGGATGTTTTCAAAGTAATCATTGCCACATTGAAGAATTTCTTTGTATTTCTCTTTGTGATGATCAGTTTTCTACATTAGTTTGACCATGTTGAGAGGAGCGACTCTTGGATTAGAAAATGCAGAGACCTGGAGATGGAAGGCTGGAAGAAAGTTGGACGATCCAAGAAAACTTGAATGCAAACCATTACCAAGGATCTTAGACAGTGGAATTTGAATGGAATCAATACGGCAAGCTTGGAGACTGAAATTGCAGAAACGTAAGACTCCTGACCAAGAGAAAAAGGATAATAACATGGATGATGATGATGATTCACAGTTGACTTGTCTACTAAGGTTGCCTCTTTCATGGCATCACTCATTTATGCACTACGATGCATGATTTTTGTGCAGACATTTACCACATTTTCTGTCATTCCTGTACTAATGACTTCTTTCTCCTAAAGATCTCAACATTTTCTCTGTAGGGAGTGTTGTGTAAATATAGATTTCTGGGGGATTTGAATTATCTCCCTTTGACTGAAGATCTCTCGGATAGCATAGATGCCATCTTTATGTATGTTTTTAAAGTCTTCTTCAGACTTTAAAAATATGAAGGGATTTAAGTTATAAAACAGACCAACCCAAATACCAGACCAGGTCGTTTTGGTGTGTCTCGCAGTGAATTACTAAAGATTTTGAAGATTGTCTCTCTTTAAGCTGAAAATGAAGATGTTTGTAGACATGACAGATTTCCCTATTTGGCTTTTTGGCTCTGATCAAAGCGTAAAAATAAAATTTTTCGGCAATTGTCGATAATTTAATTTAAAGTAACCCGCTAGAGTAAATGTGATATTGTGGTGACTGCAATGATTCTATCTAAGAGTAGGATGAGCAGAGGATGACCAACGACCCCATACACTTTTGATGGCCTTATTTGTTAAAATATAATTATAGTTTTGCAAATAAGAAATCCTTCTAGATTGAGGCAATTTTAATTTTTGTTCCAATCCAAAGGGCCCCTGTTTGGGAGCTGGATTTTTCACTACATTAAAACCCGACTTTGTGTCTAACTCTGCCCTTGTGGGGAGGCAAGTAAATAGACACAGGGTTTTCCATAGTTGTTATGCCCTGTTGTAGCAAATAGGTTGATCATTTATTTTAAAGAAATGCGACAACCAATCATTTGTTCTCTCTGTTTTTATTTACTGCTGTATAATTTCGGCATACATTCTGTAGTTTAGCCAAAGAGCGTATATGCGTAACTTTGATGTTAACTTTTCGTTTGTTTATAGAAAGCCTTGTTTTTCCTTCTTCAACAATCTTTTTCTGACAAATTATTATAGGAGAGAGAGTCTTGTAATTCACATAAAGATTCACTCCTATACATATGCCTTTCTCGTAAGCATATACACAACTGTCAATACTGCATATGTAGTTTCTAATGTTTTATTTTATTTAGGTTTTGGTTTCTGCTTTTATTAAATGTTCAGCCTTTTCAGTTGGACACGATTTCTAATTGGAAAATTCCACTTGTAATTTTATGTGGAAATTTTCCATTCTAGCTCTGTTTTTACATTTAAACCTTGCTACACTTTGGCAGAGGATTTTCAAAACTTCATCTACCTTACACTTGCTACTACAAAATTATTAATAACCAGAAACTTCATGCCTATCGTTTTCGCATAAGTATCTTCTCTAGACTTGTGCAACACAACAGTTTTGACATGAATCGTATCTTTTGTGGTAACCTTATTCAAGTCTTGTCTATTCACTAATAATCAAATACGAATTGAATATCATACGTGCTGGCTAATTCATAAAGAAGAATTTCATGTCGTTTTGCTTAAAATAACTGGCAGACGATCAGACTGAAGATCTTGAATATTTCAGTTCAAATTTCAACATTAGATTCCTCAGCGGAAAGAGTTAAGGTTATTTTTTTCCTCAAATAGTTGTTATGCAAAGAAAATGAATGTCTATATCAGGCATTAAAAACCCTTTTTTAGAAGAAGGCTGCAAAAGAAATGGCTCATCATCAGACTGACTGAACGACTAAATAAAATGAATAGTTATATCTTCATTGAAAGTAGCTCAATCAGTTTCACTACAGAACACAATGCACATAATAATCTTCCTTAGAAGTATGTGGAGAAAGTATATTTGGATGTGGAAGCTATGGAGGCTATTCAGAAGTTTTGTTACCTTGGTGATACCATTGAAGTGCAGAGAAGAGCAGATGCTAGTCTGATTTCAAGAGTTAGGAGTGGATGGGGTAAGTTCAAGGAACTTCTGCAATTACTAATCAGCTACATTACAACTGTTGACCAAGCAAAGAGTCTATCAGGCATGAGTACGCAGTGTGATGATGTATGGAAGTGAAACCTGGCCAGTAAGGGTTGAAGACGTGTTGCATGGAGAAAAATGATATGTGAATGATACGATGGATATGTAATGTGAGTCTTAAAGACCGACTTAAATCTGATGACCTCAGAGGAAGATTAAATCAGGACAGTATAGGAAGATGCAGAGCAGAAGATTTTGATGGTATGGTCACATTGAAAGAATGGATGAAAGTTCTTAGGTTAATAGATGTAGAACAGTTAAGGTAGTAGGGTCAGTTAATAGAGAAGGCCAAGGAAAACATGGGAGGAAGTGATAAGAATAGACTTGAGAGAAGGAGGGAGAAATAAAGACCTGGTTAGAGATAGGTTTATTTAGAAGTCAATTTCTAAAAGCTGTCCAACACATGCAAGCATGTAAAACAGGTGTTAAACCGATATGATAACGACGATAAATAGGAAAAAGTTGATGTTTTTTTCTCTTTGGTGAAAAGAACTTTATCATTTTAGCTGAGCACGTGTTTGGCATGTATATTCTCCACGCATGTGATAGCCATTAGTAGGTGTTAGCGTTGATAACACATGTGTCAGAAGAGAACAATAGAAAGGCAAAGAAGTTGGATACAATAACATTTGATTTATTAACATTTTGTCATGAACGAACATTTAAATACGGTTAAAAGACATGTAATACATATAGAGTATACAAGGAGAAATGAATCTTAAACAAAGTACAATTTACCCATTATAATAAGAAAACACATCTGCTGCACAGGCAAAAAAGTAGAGCAATGTGTGAGTGCATGGAATTTGTAAATTTTACTTACATGAGATACATCACTCAAATAATAATTTATCACGCCGTCTGGTTCATTGATCATAGTTTGAGGGTTTGAAAAGCTTGCTCCGTTATCAGGATTTGGTTGAACGATGCCCGGTTGTCACAGTATGACGTAGTTACCTCCCCTTAGATTCCCCTTAGATGTAACTCTCCGGTAATAAAGATAGGGAAGCCAGATTCAAGATGGTGACCCCCCATATAAGTCTACACATGTCTCTGTTCTCTGTTACCACACACAAACAAAAGCATGTTTTACTAACAACAAATGTATAAAAATTTTATACGGTCACACAAATTAGAAGAGAGAGTCCTTATTTACTTGCCTTCACACGAAGGAAGAGTTAGACACAAAGTCGGGTTTTAATGTTGAGAAAATACAGCTCCCTAAAAAGGGGCACTTTGGATTGGGACAAAAATAAAAATTACTTCAGTGTAGAAGGATCTCTCTTTCACCGCCTGAGGATAGAACATATGAAGTGTCATATCAGACAGATACTACACTTTGCTCCCAGCCAAAAGGCTAAGAGAGTCGTATTCTGAATTTTTTCACTGCATGGATAGAATGGGATTACTAACCTTCGACCCTCAAACACCCTCTTGTATTGGAATCGAAAATGTATCTTCAAGGGAGATAACCCTGCCTCTAAACTAATATTATCACTGATATCAATGTTTGTAACATATGCTATCATGATACATTACAGAATAATTTACAAAAAATGAATACTTGAAAAGTCAATGAATTCAGTATGAATTATAATTCATGTATCAAAGATAAAATTGAATATTTTCATAATCTATGAATTAAAATGTTAACACTATTTATCTAATATACTAAATCTGCATTAATCAACGTTTGTTTCCCTAAGGCCACACTACTGAATTAATGGTAAATATTTGCTTCAATGTACCTCAACCATTTTCACTACAGAACACCATAGATTGAACAAATGTTAGTTTTTAGCATCAGTATAAGTTTTTTTTATGAAAAGTGTTGGTATAATATTATCACTGATGTCAATGGTATTAAAATAAATTATTGTTATAATACATTATAGAAAAAGGAATAAAAATGAATACTTAAAAAATCAATATGAATTATGCTTCGTGTATTAAAATTAAAAATTGAATGTTTTCATAATCCGTAAATCAAAATTTCATTTAAATTATTTTCTTTAAATTAAAGATACATATTTAAGAATGTGACACTGAAATAATTCCATTCATCACTTTTTACATTATTTTTTAAATTAATATAAAATACATAGAAATTTATATAAAAGTAGTCATGTTGGTTTCATTGATCTTTGCAAAAAAAATTAATCTAAAGAAAACAAACAATAAACAAAGTTTTTAATAAATGTTATTTTCCTTGTGAAATTAGGTGTACCATTCATAAAGTGTCCTGAGTCACAGTTTGCACATGACTCATCTATTTTCTTCAAACTGCATCCATTGGGGATCAACTCTTCTACCAAGAATCACTTCTTATATATTTATCTAAATTAGAGAGCAAGATATGTTAAGGCATGTATGAGGTGAGACGGAACAAAAAGTGATTATATAAACACTTTCACGATTTGTCTTCTGCAGAAACAACCAACAGTTTTTTAAAGGTTCTTCTACAATTTATTTCCCATTTCCGATTTTTCAAAAGTTGTTAAGAATATGTAAACAGTTATTTATGGCTGATTGCAAAAGGCTAATGTGGCCTAAAACAGGAAGCCATCAAGTTTTTAGAGTTAGCCGATGAGAAATGTTATAAACCATGTATTTGTTGGCTGAAGCTTTAGGAGATTAAGACCGTCTATTTGGTGTAAAAAAAAATAACAGAGGGAAAATACCAGAAGACAAATTGAATAAGCTTACTCAACTTTATACTAGATTAGAAGAATACCCGTTCCAGGATAAGTAAAATTAATTCCCTGAACTGAACAGTTTTGCACCACTTTTATGTCCTTTTTTTTGGGGGGGGGGAGTAGAGAGCGAGTTTGGGACACACAAAAATGGTAAAGTTTACAAAACAAATAATGTGCCTATTGGAGTGAAACCATATACATAGAAATATATATAAACATATACACATATGTAACTTTCTATATATACTAGAAGAATACCCACGACAGGTAAAATTAATTCCTCAAACAAAAGTTTTGCACCATTTTTAATGACTCCTTACGAAGATTAAAATTAAGACATAATGATACTAAACCTTATGTCTAAAATCCTTATTCTAATTTTGATCAAAATCCATTACATGATTTTGATTCTATAAAATGTCTCAAATTAAAGGCTTACACTGAAGAGTCTTAAGAAAAAATTGAAATTCAAGGAATCGTAATTGGTTTCTAATTACTATGGATCAAATCCAATGAAAATTTGAAATATTTAAATTTTCAAATGGGAGGCTGTGCTTATATTATGCCCCTAAAACACTTTAAAATATTCCAAAGAAACTGAAATTTGAAGAATATTGTTAAAATACCACAAAAATCAGAGTATCTAAATTTTCACAAAGGGCTTCCACCTTTTTGTACCCCATTGCATAACACCAAATTAAACTAAATATAGCCCACATAAACACTCTTACGCCTAACAGCCATGTTCCAAAATTCATAATGATCGATTAATTAGTTTAGGAGTGAATACTGTATGTACAAATATATAAACATATGCACATACTTAACTTTATATATAGAGTTGTTAAATAATGATGCATTTCTGATGGGAAAAAATACTGTTCAAGCAAAGCAATGGCTTGATAATTGTTATTCAGACTTTGCTATGTCAGAAACAACGGTTAAAATGTAGTATTCTGACTTTAAAAGCAATGGCACGTACACAAATGATACTGAACACTCAGGTCACCTGAATTCGGCAGTTGTCCTGGAAAACATAAAAAAGTCCACAAATGCGTTTTGATTGATCATTAATGGAAGTTGCGTAAGATAGTAGAGGAGTTGAATATATAGGAAGGCAGTGTATTCGTTATTTTGTATGAATATTTGTCAATGAGAAAGCTGTGTTCTAAGTGCGTACCACGTTTGCTCACAGTCGATAAAAAACAACAAGCGTCAACGATTCAGAATGTTGTTTGCAACCGTTTCAACACAACAAAAAAGAGATTTTTCTGCAATATGTAACAATGGATGAAACATGGATCCACCACTTCAGATCGGAGTCAAATCGGTAGTCAGCTAATTAAACAGCAGCAGGTGAAAGCCATCCAAAGCGACCAAAGACGCAAATATCAGCAGGCAAGGTTTTGGCCTCTGTATTTTGGGATGCACAAGGCATTTTGAGAAAGGAAGAACTATCAATAGTTAATATTATACAACATTTTTGGTGTGTTTGAAGGAAGAAATTGACACAAGTCGATCGCAACGATGGAAAAACTGCATGAATTGCACTTCGAATTGCTTCCGCACCTACCAGATCTGGCCCTCAGCAACTAATGGCTGTTTGCAGACCTCAAAAGAATGCTTCGGGGAAAGAGATTTGGCTCCAAAAAAGAAGTGATATCAGAAACTGAGGCAATGTTATGAGGCTAAAATCAAATTGTTCTACAAAAAAGGCATCGAATTGTTAGAGAAGCATTGGAATCAGTGTATCACTTTAAAAGGAGACTATGCTGGTGAATAAAGTCGAATTTTGCCTCAAAGTTGTTGTTTTATTAGTTAGGCCTGGAACTTATGGAGTGAAGTGTTAAAATGAACCTGACGTTTTCAATACTGATCTTGGAAACAATGTGTTTGCCACTTGAACTTTGTGATGTGGTACATTTTTCTCCAAGAACAAAGTTTTCAATAATGATTTTTATCACTCAATGATCTTAGCCATTTGAGTGCTAAAATGTCTTCTGACAACTTCTATTAAGCCTATCTTTTATAAATGGTAAGGCATGCCGGTAACACGTGGTCGATACATATAAATACTCTCGTTCCAACATGTGCTTATTCTTTCTCACACCCAGGTTTTACACGCTAGGCAAAATTGGCTCTTTTATGGTGGCGATAAGGTAAATCAAGACTATTTCTACCATTTAATTCAGGTTCTGTCTTATAACATCCACCACAATGGCTAAAGCCGACTGTTCTGAAATAGATATTTCAAATCGAGAAATAAAATACTGTCATCCAAAAACGGGATGAATTATTTCTGCCAGATAAAGGAAGACAGCAATTTGTTGCCTTCAATAATTTGTATAATTTATGTAGAGTTGCAGAAACAGACGTGAAAGATCGACTTGAATCGTACATACTTTAAATATGACTCTTCCTGATCCAGTGATGGCATTTATGTGCCTTTTATCTGTAAACCTTCACGCAAAAGATTCACACTTGTTGTCAACAAGTAACTTTCAAGGGTAGAGAGGTCAGTAAACATATGTGGATTGATGTTCTATCATCTCAGTGTTGTACAAGAATGTGTCCTCTTCTATTTGTAAATCGTTGTGGATTACCCATGGATTTTTTACTCATAGACTTTGAGGTGAGACTTTTATTTAAATAGAAATTCTCATTACTCAGGAAATGAGAGAGCGAATAACTTTTAAAAATCTCAACTGACAAATTAAGACTTTTCTTTTGTTTCTATTTTTCCTTTTAAATTTCTTTAGAAATATTTATTTAGCATAAGTTCTTGGAAATTAAAGTGTAATGCCTTAGTTAGAATTGATTTTTTGTAACATTATGATTGACACATGAAAAGAATAAAAATAAAACAATGCAATAAAGTTTTTATACAAAATTAGAATTTGAAAAATGCTTTTTTTATTTCAAGGACCATTTGTTATTAAATTTTATTTTCCGAAAGCATTTGTTATTGAATTTTATTTTCTGAAAGCTTTTATTCTTTCCTGACAATCCTTTTATCAGATGTAATCATTTTATTTACATTTTTCTTTTTGAAGAATGTAACAGGTTTTTATTTCTATACGAATTGTTTAAATTTTTTGGTCTGTTTGGAAAAATTGATTGTATTGATTTTTTTCCCTCAAATAAAAATGGTATAAAATCTTTTGAAAGAGTCCTTGATTCTGAGGTTTTTGTGAAAAACTTAAAGAAAATTTCACAATTCATTTCAATGTTTATCTTTTCATTACCAGGAGAAACCAGATCAAAAATGGCTAAAAAAAACAGATCAAAATGGCTTCTAAATAAAAAATACACCCTAAATAAATAAATGGACCGACCATAGTCGAGGACAACTCCAAGGCTCCCTTTTCATTGGCTACTACTCCACTTACCCTTGATCCTCACCTTATAATGCTGAGTGTTTAGCAAGGAGACATCAAGTACCATTTTTTTTTTAGTCTTTAGTATTGTAGTTTGTTCTTTAATCCTCAAAGTCCGTCCACTTTGTTGACGGAACACACTGGTCTTATTTCTGTGGTTGCAGTGGTGATGTGTTAGCCAGTTTCCATCTTCTTTCTGTTGTCGTAGATTTTTTCTTTTAGTTCTTTATTTTTATTTTTCTTCTCAATAACCCAACGTAAACGTTATTAACAAAGAAACATCACAAATGCATTTGGGTTTTAAAAATCTTTTGGGGTTTTATTTTTTCTTTATAACATACATGTACACTCATAAAACATTCCCCATCCAAAACCGACAGTTTTTGGAGGATGTTTTTGTTGTAACCATAATGCATAAGAAAAATCCAGAAAATTAGTAAGAAAATAATTTTTTAAAAAGATACGTTAGAGGATTATTTATCAATTTTAGCACACGACTTGTATGCACACACAACACTCGGTGTTATTCGGCACTGACTTTTTAATACGAAATCAAATAAAACTTCAGAGGATGCGTTAGAATTAAATAGATTTATTGAAATAAATTAAACATCAAATAAAAAAATATTTCATTGAAATGAAAAATACGTAATTGAAATGAAGTAAAGTTTAAATGAACGAAACATATGAAAAAAAGTTTTACATTGGATGCAATTCTGCAATCTGTGAGAAAATACTTCCCAGGGTTGTGTTCTTTCCGAATTTTTGACAAAAAAATTTGAATTATCTCCCCTTTCAACTCACTCATCTAAATTAAAGATGATAATTTTATCTGTACACAATAATACAGCAGCACCAAATTATTGAATAAAACTTTTTAAAATAATTCTTTTGATCTCAAATTGGTTTAAAATGTTTTTGTTTTTATAATTTAAGGTTTAATATAAACTCAAATTAAATTGGAAAGAATTTGAAAACCTAATTGGCATCAAAATAATATTTATTGAGTTGATTTATTTATTGCTTTGTAAGTTTAAGTAAATTGATCGGAATGTGAAATAAGTGAAATGATCAAAATAAATAAATTAATATTTTATACGTTTCATGAAAAATATTTTTCAACCGGAGAGAAAATGGTCCAATTTTGAACAAAATAAATTTTGAATGAATCTAATCTTGATTTTAATTGCTAAAGTAATTTTGTATATTCAAACAACAGATTTGTTGAAATGTGCCTTAATTTTCTGTTTCACATTTTCCCTTTTTGGTAAATAAATGTTATTTTCCATTTTCACAAAATTGACAAAATTCTAACCATTTTGTAACCTTGTGAGCTGCATTGCAGATTGATCTCTAGTGAAGGCTATGGAAGATGTGTTGATACTGCTCATTAAAATGGAGGCAGGCTTTGTACTTTGTATGTGAGTGGGTTCTTGTATAGGCTGTCACTATGTTTAGTAGTCTGTGACTGTATCTTATGTTGTCTGTTGAGAACCTACATCCGAGCGGCCAAAGCTAAATTTAGTTTACCCTCAAGGAGTCTGTGTATTCGTGTATTACTGACAAGGATTCATGTGGCAAGTTGAGTCTTTAACTGCTGGCTGTGCTTGGTTTATTCTTATGTAGCCAATACCTAACTGGTACGTGTCTGCCAGAGCAACTCTTATTGGTTGAAGTTCGGTTTTCATAATCAATCGAGATTAAGTATTTTGATAGAATTGACCAATAAGTATTAAGTATTTCAACCAATAAAGATCGAATATTTTACAGATATCGTTTTTCTGTTGTTGTTACTGCTACTACTGCTGGAGCAGGGTTACTCAATACCATTAAATAAACCGTTAATTTAGTGCATGAGGTTTGGAATAAACAAAGTAAAAAATGAGACTTTTACAGGATTTGATCTGTGACTCTTCTTTGATACCCCCCCCCCAAAAAAAAAAAACTAAAAAAACCCAGGGTGCGCCCTGAGAGGTTAAAAACTATAAATTTACCAACATTTACTGCAATTTTTATCATTAGTGGAAGAATATTTCTTAAGTCTTGTCATGTGGGCAAAACCAACACGCACATATCTGAGGCAATGGCTAAATCCTTAGAAAATGACCTCCAGTCTGTAGTGGAATGGGGTCAAAAATGGATGGTAACTTTTAATGCCGCAAAGACAGAGCTACTTTCCTTCAATAACTACAAGAAACCTCTTCAACCACCGATTGTCATGACAAATAGCACCCTGCCTGAGAGTTCATCATTCAAACTCCTCAGCCTAACTTTCACAGATAACATGAATTGGAATAAATACATTGAAAACATTGCCAGGGCTGCTGCAAAGAAGGTGGGCTCTCTCTCTACAGTGCCAGTAAACTTCTCACACCTAACATTATCTTATATCTCTACAAAGCCACCATCCGCCCATGTATGGAGTATTGTTGCCACATCTGGGCTGGTGCATTATCCGCTAGTTTCTCTCTCTTAGACAAGGTTCAAAAAAGAGTTGCCAACTTAGTAGGTCCTTCACTATCCACCAAGCTCCAGCTCTTGTCCCATCGCTGCAATGTTGCATCTTTGTGCCTGTTTTACAAGTACTTCAATGATGAGCATGCTGCTCTGGTACCCCCATGACGTAAATTCACTAGACCAACCCGACAATCTGCCAAATCCGATCCATACACTGTGGAGGTCCCCAGATGCTGAAGAGCTTTCTACTCCAAAAGCTTCTTTCCTCGTGCTGCTGGACTCTGGAACTCCCTCCCTGCTTTCCTGACGTTACTGACATGCAGAAATTTAAAGCTGCGCAACTCCTAATTTAGGTTGACCCCCCCACCCCCTCACAAAAAACCTTCACCCTTTTTTCTCAGTAGCCCCTTATCTCTACAGTGGCGGACTGCCTTGTTTGGGGTGAACTATGATAAAAATTAAAAAGGTCTGCCTTGAACCATTTGATTCAAGCGTTTTGGCCACCCACTCCACAGAGCTGTAATGAACTCTCAATCTTTGACCTTTTACTGATTAGACACCTGTTTTTATCCTACCTGATTACTCTTTACCAAATATGTTATCAAGTTACAGCCCTAACCTCTCCACTCAAATCGTATCCAAAGTTGTTCAACACTATTGATCCATATATCTCATGCTTAGCGAGCATGTTTATTCTCAGTACCCTTGTAAAGCATTTTATTTCGATTGTATCTTTATGAGACAGCAGTCAGCTTGAACTTCAGAAAATGAAGGTAAATAGATATTTTAAAAGTACATCCACAGAGTTGGAGAATAAAATTACCATTTGCTTTCAATTTAATGAAAGCAAGCGAGATTTCACGAATAATAGGTCAACATTGGGACATTGTACATTAGTGTATACATTTTATCATTTTCTTTTCTTCTTTATTCATGTCATTTATTTGTCATGCTCTTACTCTCCTCCTCCTCTTGCTACTACTACCACCTTCCTCTATTCCACTCTTCCCACCATTTCTCGTTTCATTTGCCCTTCTGTCTACCATCTAAAACATCCAATGTACAAACAAGCCAGCAATATTAGCAGTGTTTTAGTCATTTTTATGCACCGCCTAAAGTACAGAGTAACTAACAGTACCACGATTATCAGGAGGAACCACTTCAGTTTCGGCCCCTACTCCCCTGCTCCAGTTTTTGAAGTGGCGGGACCCCTCCTTCAGGAGGTCGTATTGGTACTGATGTAAGCTACTTTTCTGTCCAAGACTCGTCATTTCTTTTAAACCAGATCCAATATGATGCCATTTCTGCTGATTTTTGTATGTCTCTCGTAAATTTTTTTACCTCTCTGTTCCTACAACAAAAACGATGTCACAGTAAATTGATTAGCTTTCGCTCAACATATCCTCGACCACCCACATCCAAATAATACTCAACATTCTATCCTTTCTCCTGGAACTCATTCAGCAGATTGCCATATCTCTCATCCTTTCTATCTTTTGCAATTACAAAATTATCCTCCCAGGGTGCAGTCAGCTCCAACATAGTTCCAACTTTTTTTTACCTCACTCCAAACTTCAAGGTCTGGTCTCTGCTGTGTAAGGACCACTGGGAAGATCATGCTATTCTAGAGATCTACTGTCAAGTTCCATTACCTTACATTTTTCATCAGTTAACTTTTCACCATGCATGTTGTTCCAGTTCTGTGAAAGTTCATCTTCATCTTTATTTTTGGTAGTTCTTCTTCATTAAACTTTTCTACTTTCTGATGTAATAGCTGTTCTATTACTTTCAGGACTTGGTGTTGCCTTCATGTGTACCGACTGTGTGCTAAGTTACAGTTGGACAGAATATGCCTGAGAAGTCCTCTTTTCAAACATCTACATTTGTCATCCAATAATATTTACTGCGAAAGGCATTGCATTGTAGGTCAATTTTATCAGGAACAAAGTTTTTGCTCTCTTCCAAGCCCACATCTCTTTTCATCTGATCTTCCTGTATACCACAGTCTTCTTAATGAACCAAGTGTGTGAGAAGAGCAAGAAAAAAAGTCCCTCTTTTTGTCTCCTGAACAGCACCATCAGTATCTGCATGCTCTAAGATGTGAATAGCAGTCTCAGTCACTTCATCTTCCTTCCACTTCTTCGCAGTTCTTACTTCAGGTGGATCGGCCTCTTGGTCATTAGAGAAATGGAGCATTTATGACTGTCCTTACTTTTGACGCCTTGTACTCCTCAATGATTGATGCAATAGGTAGCTTTAGCTGTCCCTCTCTTCTAAATATTGCTGAGTTGTTCGACATTCTTGGTAGTCTCAACCATTTATGTATCAAAAACATTCTGTACACACAAACAAGAAACATTATCAGTGTTTAAGTATCAGTCAGGCGAAATTTTTTCTTTCAAGCATATTTTGTCGAAAATGACCTCCTTTGTCTATAAGATCTGTTAATCATTATTTCCAGTGTATGCATATGTTTATCCCCCTTCCCCTAAAATACAAAATAACAGCAATAGATTTCTTAAAATCAAGATAACTTAAAGTTAGTCGAAAGTTCGAGAAATAAAGTCCCAAATAACAACGTGGATTTTGGAAACCTGTTTATTTATCTTATGCTCTGACTTGCGAACATTTATTAGAATTTTTTGAAACAATAATCAACAGTGTTTCTGAATTTTTGAGATTAAGATTGATAATTTGTATAATTTGGATTATCTTGAGTGTTATTCTCACAACGTTTCGAGTTCAGAAAGATACACTTGAAGAAGGCCGGAGGTTACAGCGGCCGAAACGTGAGAATAACACTCAAGATGAGAACAGTAGTCCGAATAATCCAAATTATACTAATGATCAACAGGTCCAGTAGACACAGAATAATTATATATTACAAATCCGTTAAACAGTGGCTTTAAATTGGAATTTTTATAACCTAGGTGGGCGAAACATTGAATGAACGCCTAAGTGTATAGTATTTAAATAGAATAAAATACATATTCTGCTCTGGTTGATTTTTCTGCTGTCATGAGATACATGTTATATATATATGTATACTGCTGTTTAGAGTAAACAACCTGGATGACCTTCGTTGACCTCCTCTAGAAACATGTGTAAAACGATTTTTGTTCCAAAACTTTTATTAAATTATAGAATGGTATGATTTTTAATTTAATACTTTATATATATATATATATATATATATATATATATATATATAAAGCCTGAAAATATGTTTTAGCACATATTTTCTATTCTTTATGTATACCAACCTCTTCAAAGTGAAAGCTCGATGATTGTCAACATGTAACAACAGAGCATATAAATAAACAACATTTTGCTGCATTCCAAATTCCAAGATTTTATTCATCTTACAAATAAGTTTTTTTCAAAGCAAAGCACCCTTGGTACAATTACGGATTATATATATATATATATATATATATATATATATATATATATATATATATATATATATATATATGTGTCCTTCTCTGTTAAGAAAACCATTTAAATATTTACAAAAACCCTGTTGCAGCATAAAGATGAATCTGTCGCCATGTTAAGTAATTCACAAAATGGCTGCTCTAAAAATCATATTTTAAATTTGTTTCACTGCTCAAATGCTCAAAATCAGATAAAAGAATTCTGCCTGCAATTCTTAGATCCATTTACATTTTCTTCCGCCGTGTCATCTTTAATATTTTCTTTTTTCTATAACAGAGGTTAATAGATATCAAATTTCAATAAATCAATAAAACGTTCAGTATCTCCTAACATGGGAGCAGCTTCTTTCCATTATATGATTAGTAGACCCATTATCAGTATTGTTCTTTTAGACTTAATAGATGTGTGTGTGTGTGTGTGTGTGTGTGTGTGTGTGTGTGTGTGTGTGTGTGTGTGTGTGTTGAGTCAGGCATTGGTTTTTTTCTGCAATTGCTTTGATTACCTTCCTGTCATGTCTTATGATAATTTGGATTTATTTGTTCGGATGTTTTTGAATAACGGATCAAATTAATCATTTGCTCAACTTATTGATTACTGATTTGTGACAGTTGACAGGTTTTTTAATATAGAAATGATGTGTTGCTGGTAGAGCTGTGCAATCAGTAGCCGAAAAGCTTGACTTCTGAAATGTTAAACGGTCTGACTACGACCTAAGATTTCCACTACTAATAATTTATATATATTACTAACTATACCGACCCTGGTGTTGCTTTGGATCCATTATGTTCAAATAGGTTTTGTTAATATTTCTGTGTTCTGTAACCACACCTTTTTATGTTCAGTAGTCAAGCTAAAAGTGAACCTGGTTTTGATGTAATAAAAACAAAGTAAGAAAAAAGAATGATTACGTCAATAATCCATCAGTGTCTAAATTACAAATAAACCATTGCTTAATTTTATAAAGAAAAGAATGAAAAAACCTAACTGTTGGTGAACCTTGAATATTAAAAACAAAGCAAGTAAGGAGGGATAACTCTTACTAAAAGAATAAGAGTTATTCCCCTGAATTTTCTTGGAAGGCGAATATTTAAGAACTTTTACATATTAGAAAACTGCTATATCTGATTAAGTATTTTTTTTAACAAATGAAAGTTGGCTAGTTAGAATCAAAGTCTGATTTGTCAGCTTAATTGCTATTTAGTTCCAACTTTGAAAACCCGGCAAACATTATTTTATATATTAGATATATAATTTGTGTGTATTTTTGGGGATGAGGAATTTTTATTATTTATAATTTTCGGACTGATTTCCTCATGTTGAGTGTTGTCATCACATTGTTTGGACGTTTTGGCCTCTGACTTTCTGCGGGTGCTTTGTGTCAAACTAGGAAACCATCAGAGAATGTTGAGCCTAACCCTTAAAACCCTAAATGTAGACAGTTCGCCTTCTATTTTTTCATGCCTTGTGTCATTCTTTCTGTGGATTTGTTTAATTAAAAGTGAGCATTTATAAATGTGAGGACGTATTTTGTTTTTGTTTATTTTTAATATTTGATCATTTGAATGATACTAAAATAATCAAAGACTAATAAAAGGAATCAAGGATTTCAAGTATCAAAAATAGGTTGGAATTCTTAGGATTAACTACTTTACTAGAGAAAAGAATGAGAGGTGATTTAATTGATTTTAAAATTAATGGAATTAAAAAAAATATAGAACACGTTTTTAATATCTGCTGGCATCAGTAATTTATTTGCAAGAAAAATTTCAAAAGCTAAATTTACCACACAATTAGATTTTTTTCTCATAATCTATTTTTGGAAAAAATTGCCTAATCAGGTTAAAATAGCTCTAATGTTAATCATTTTAAGAATACAATTGATGAATTCGAAAATATTATCTGGTGAAATATTTAAGAGAATTTGGTCTGTATATTTATATTATATACTAGCAGGGTTAGCCGGCGTTGTCTGGGGTCGAATATGGAATAGTATCATATGCGACAGTATATTAAAGAGAGTTTACTTTAACAGCAACCTTGATGTTGTCAACCTGATGTCTTAACCACTAAGCTATTCATATATATGTCAATACTCTTAAAATAATGCTTATAAATAGATAAATTTCAATGTGCAACATGTGGGAAATGGGCCATTAGCGCCCTTAAGAAGGCCGCTATGGACACAGGACTATTTCTCTCGTGTTCATAGGAAAATTTTACATGTAAAACACTATTAAAGGTACAATTGCTAGTTTATCTTCATATTAAGAGACATACAGGCAGACAAACGTTCTCCTTTTGTTCACTTGAATTCAGCCCGTGTCGCATGATAGCATAGGGGGTAGAAGCACCGACTTTTAGCTCGATGGCTGAGTTTCAATCCCGGCTTGAGGCACTAGCTGGTCTAGCCGCACTGAAGAGCTGTGCTACAGCAAAACAGTCTGTATGTGGATGACTATTTAAGCTTCCTTACTCAGGTAGAGCTTATTGTAAAAGAATCGCCATTTGCCACAAGCTAAAAAAGCATAGCTCATTAGGTAAAACCAATTCGAGCTACAGGCATTTGACAATGTTTACATTAAGATTTCACTTGCATTCAGCACGTGTCGCATGATAGCGTAGGGGTAGAACCTTCAACCTTCAGATGACTATCACTTAGAACTGAATTTAACCTCGGTGCGGGCGATACAAAGAATTGCGAATTACTGAAGACTTCTCCCAGTCATGGCTGACGGAACAAGAGCATGCTACCCCCGTGAATTAAATAAAGGGTTCCGTCCAGATTCCCGAGTTCGACACAAATATTCCCGAGTTCGAAGTGATACACCTGAAGAGGTTACAGCGGCCGAAACGTTGTGATGATAACACTTAAGATGAGAAATGTAGTCCGAATAACCAAAATTATACAAATTATCAATCCTCATCTCAAAAATTCAGAAATATAAAAAAATACTCATAGTTATATTTTTATTGCTCGTGCAAAATGTTGGAAAGGGCCCATAACTTCCTTAAAAGGGGCCATATAGTTTCAGAACTAATCCCATCATGTTCTTAGAAAAATTCTACACATGCATACACTTTTATATTTTAGGAACACTCTAGTATGTCTTTCTATAAACTGACACAAACACAGACGTTCTCTTTTATTATATAAATTCTTTGAATTTTGTTTTAAGTTTAACTGAGATTATTGATTAAAATAAGATGCTCAAAGAGACATCTAATATATGAAGTAACATCAAATTTTCCCCTACATTAATGTTCAATTGTTTTCTAGCTACATCCAAATAATTACTTAATTTATACTTCTAGGACACATTGTTCCGCGTTGTTATAAACAAAAATTTCGGTTTCAATCGGTTTCAACGATTTTTATATTTAATCCTGAATGATATTTAATTTTCTTTCACTCATGAATAGAGGAAGTAAAAGGACTTTTCACTCCCTATTTCATATGTACTTGTTATGGTGACTTACCTATGTACAACATGAACTCTTCCTCTTTGCTCAATAAATGCCAACGGCAATTAACTCTCGCCGGAATTCAGTAAGATAGTTCGAACTCTACTTACCAGGCGCATATTTCTTCCCTCTGTACTCTCTTTTCTTAATACACTTGTTTCTACTTTATACCGTGTTCGTATCTTCATTTCGGCTCCTTTAAACAGGGCCACAACAGTACTATTACTCTGCCTGTTGACACTGTAAACATCATTTCATAGATTACAATTTCATATAATCACTGTTTCAGTATTAGTCTTCCTCCAACTACTATTTTCGTGTTTCATCTAGACGCCATCTTTGTTTTCCACATATGAAGCGTTACTATTATTCATTGGTTGAAAATAAAAGTATTTTCTGAGGCTGCTCTCATCATCGGCATCTTGAAATTTTGTTTAAAAAATGTCCATCATGATTGCAGTCTATCAAGCTTTCCATTTTCACACTTGTAAGTACAGAGATATTTCTTCAAATTTTCTTATAAAACAAATTTTTTACAAATTAAAAAACGAATCTTTTCTTTTTAATATTCACAAACTTTTCTATCGTTATTTATATGGTTCATAACAAAACTGACTAATGTTCTTCTAATTTTCCACCATGTAATACTTGTTCTTTTCTTTCATAACATGCACTTTTATTCATTGTACTAAAACGTGATATCCAGCACATGGAGAGCATTCAAAGACTGGCTACTCGAATAGTTCAGGGTCTATGGGATCTGCCAGATGAAAGCCGACTTAAGAAACTTAACCTTTGCTCCCTTGAGCACCAACGATTATGCGGTGATCCTATTTTGGTATACAATCTCCTCAATGGTTATCACAATATACCTATTATTGACTCAATGGTCATCACAATATACCTATTATTGACTCAATGGTTATCACAATATACCTATTATTGACTCAATGGTTATCACAATATACCTATTATTGACTCAATGGTTATCACAATATACCTATTATTGACTCAATGGTTATCACAATATACCTATTATTGACTCAATGGTTATCACAATATACCTATTATTGACTCAATGGTTATCACAATATACCTATTATTGACTCAATGGTTATCACAATATACCTATTATTGACTCAATGGTTATCACAATATACCTATTATTGACTCAATGGTTATCACAATATACCTATTATTGACTCAATGGTTATCACAATATACCTATTATTGACTCAATGGTTATCACAATATACCTATTATTGACTCAATGGTTATCACAATATACCTATTATTGACTCAATGGTTATCACAATATACCTATTATTGACTCAATGGTTATCACAATATACCTATTATTGACTCAATGGTTATCACAATATACCTATTATTGACTCAATGGTTATCACAATATACCTATTATTGACTCAATGGTTATCACAATATACCTATTATTGACTCAATGGTTATCACAATATACCTATTATTGACTCAATGGTTATCACAATATACCTATTATTGACTCAATGGTTATCACAATATACCTATTATTGACTCAATGGTTATCACAATATACCTATTATTGACTCAATGGTTATCACAATATACCTATTATTGACTCAATGGTTATCACAATATACCTATTATTGACTCAATGGTTATCACAATATACCTATTATTGACTCAATGGTTATCACAATATACCTATTATTGACTCAATGGTTATCACAATATACCTATTATTGACTCAATGGTTATCACAATATACCTATTATTGACTCAATGGTTATCACAATATACCTATTATTGACTCAATGGTTATCACAATATACCTATTATTGACTCAATGGTTATCACAATATACCTATTATTGACTCAATGGTTATCACAATATACCTATTATTGACTCAATGGTTATCACAATATACCTATTATTGACTCAATGGTTATCACAATATACCTATTATTGACTCAATGGTTATCACAATATACCTATTATTGACTCAATGGTTATCACAATATACCTATTATTGACTCAATGGTTATCACAATATACCTATTATTGACTCAATGGTTATCACAATATACCTATTATTGACTCAATGGTTATCACAATATACCTATTATTGACTCAATGGTTATCACAATATACCTATTATTGACTCAATGGTTATCACAATATACCTATTATTGACTCAATGGTTATCACAATATACCTATTATTGACTCAATGGTTATCACAATATACCTATTATTGACTCAATGGTTATCACAATATACCTATTATTGACTCAATGGTTATCACAATATACCTATTATTGACTCAATGGTTATCACAATATACCTATTATTGACTCAATGGTTATCACAATATACCTATTATTGACTCAATGGTTATCACAATATACCTATTATTGACTCAATGGTTATCACAATATACCTATTATTGACTCCTGCACCAGAAAGAAGTCTACGTGGACACCACAAGAAACTATTTCACTTCCGATTTTGATTGAACCTAAGGAGGGTCACTTTCTCAATCACGATCACTGGACCTTGGAATAGTCTCCCAAGAGAGGTAATAAATGCGCCAACAATGCAGCAATTTAAGGTGAATTTGGACAGGTACCGAACTACTGCATCCTCTTTTGTGTAAATTTCTATCACCCTTTCCTTACATGGCAACTGAGGTATGCTTGTTTTATTTCTTGCCAAATTAATTGAATTGAATGTTGTTATCGGTTAGGAAGCAGTCTTGTGATATCTTGCTCCACAGATGAGACGCTCTAGGAAATAAATTTTGTTCATGGAAGTTCCACTTGGTTTACTTTACAAAATTATTTATACTTACTTTGTTTCTTATGAAGAGAGATCGGACGGATTCACCGTACAACAAATTTTTATATATGCCATAACAAAATGCCATAACAAAAAAATAACAAAAATTAGACGTCACATTTAAAAAATAAACAAAAACATTTTAACAAAGGATATTTTCAGCAAACATTACAGATTATAATTTTAACATGTTTTCAAAGTTCTTTTTTTTTCAGCCAAATTACACCCTGGACATACCTAGAATAATTAAAAATTACTTTTTTTGTGCGTTTTCAGTGTACCAAATTAACTTTTCGTATTCGCTTTTGTATTAGAAAATATCAATTTGATTTAGAAATTACAGTTTTTATTTTATTTTTAATTTTTACGTTGGAGTTTGATAGTAATATCGTGAGGTCTTCATTCATACCAATGATTATTTTCTATTTTAAAAAAAGCCCTAATGACTTATTCCCCACCTAATAAAATGGTTTATTGATTATTATTTTTCAAATACATATTTTTTGTGTTTAATATTGTTGTTTTCACTTTGAAAATAAAAAGCTTTTGTGTGTATATGGGCAGAGGGAACATTAGGAATCTATCTGGAAGCCAAGGGATGCCAGCCTAAAAAGTTTGGGAAATTCATATCTAGACAATAATATAAGCATTTTCGTCAGTCTGTCATTATTCAATTTCAAATAGCATTTTTGTCAGTCTGTCACTATTCAATTTCAAATAGCATTTTTGTCAGTCTGTCACTATTCAATTTCAAATAGCATTTTCGTCAGTCTGTCACTATTCAATTTCAAATAGCATTTTTGTCAGTCTGTCACTATTCAATTTCAAATAGCATTTTCGTCAGTCTGTCACTATTCAGTTTCAAATAGCATTTTCGTCAGTCTGTCACTATTCAGTTTCAAATAGCATTTTCGTCAGTCTGTCACTATTCAATTTCAAATAGCATTTTTGTCAGTCTGTCACTATTCAGTTTCAAATAGCATTTTCGGTAATCTTCACACTAATGTTTGAAATAGTATTTAGACATGTTATGTAGCATGTAGTAGATGTATCCTTTTTCGTATTTATTAACTTAAAAAATTCTAAACGTATGACTATTACAAATATGTAGTTCGCATCAGCATAAAAAAACAAACACTATCTGTTACCTCCCAAAGACACCAAATTTATTTCCATTTAAAAATGATTACTTGGTTATGTAAGCCTACAATAGCTATCTTATTCAATAATGGGTGATCATTACCGCTTGGTGGCCTGAACGTGGATGATCTTAAATTTATATGCAAAACTGATCCTACATGTGTAATCCTATAATGTTTTTAAAGCCCAAATTTTCAGGCTATCTCCATGGAAGGTGCCCGACTGAGCTCCAATCTTCGATTAGTCCTTGTAAGACATTTGCAGCAAGAACTCGTTTTTGAACCACATAGAAAAAAGACTTTCCTTTTTCCCTTCATATTCCTAGAATCAGATGAAATTTCCATGGACAAACCTTCTTTTTCTTGGTCATCTTCAAATCCAATGTCATAAATTATGGTCAACCCCCTCCCCATAAGTAATAATCAGTTCATACTACTCCCATAGTGTTCCCCATCTGTCAGCTGACAATCATACCATCTCATTAACCCTTATTCTGGTTCTTGGCCTTGATTTGCGGTGACCTAATAGTAAAAACAAAAATGATTGACATGCTGTAAAACCAACCAACCAACCAACGAACCAACCTCATCCTGTAAATGTTTTCTTTCTTTAAATCTATTCACATTTTGGCATCTACTAATTTTGCTACAATTAGAATTTTAATTTTCGAAATTCTTATCTAGAAATTATGTAGTTAGAATTCACATGTCATCCTGATCCCAGAAATAAACTGTGTTAATTACAAATGTTGTCTGTCTGGAAGAATTAGTATAAATGTCAGAATTCCATGAATTTTGACATGAACAAACTTTTCGACACTTCTGCCATTTAGATTTGTTGGCTTTTTAAAATCCTCCCTTTTCTTTACGTTTTGGGTTTCATTCGTATGAAGAGAAATCATAAAAAGTTAGAATACATAAAATTAATACTTAGATCTGATAACCTCAGAGGAAGATTAAATCTGGACATTATAAGGAGATAGAGCAGAACAGAAGACTTCAATGGTATGGCCACGTTGAAAGAATAGATGAGAGCTTTGGGGTTAGTAAATGTATAACAGTTGAGGTAGCAGGTTCAGTTCACAGGAGAAAGGCAAGGAAAACATGGAAGGAAGTGATAAGAGTGTACTTTAAAGAAAGAGGGTTAAATAAAGACCTGGCCAGAGATAGGTTAGTTTGGAAGTCAATTTTTAAAAACCGTCCAAGCATGCCAACATGTAAAACGGACGTTAAAATAATGATGATGACGACGACGACGACATAAATTATATTTGTATATATTTTGGTGTGGACGGCTTGTTTTGTGTATATGTTGGATGAGTTTTGGATTGAAAATTATTAGAAACAAAATGGTGCATATTTGAATTTTTCTTTTTGTAGATATAGCAAAAGTCAATTATCTCTATATTAATAAAATTGTCTGGCCATTTCTCGTATTTGTTGCCTTTATATGACTTACACTTTATTATTTTTATTTATTTATTATTAATCGAAACTGCAATAGCATAAAGTACTAAAACAAACCTTTTAATAAAATGTTAGTAGTACTGAAATGCATTATGGTCGATTTAATTTTATAATTAAATTATTTTTAAAAATATTAAAATTATTTAATTTCATAATTAAATTATTTTTTAAATATTAAAATTATTTAATTTGATAATTAAATTATTTTTAAAATATTAGAAATAATTTAATTTGATAATTAAATTATTTTTAAAATATTAAAAATGATTTAATTTCGTAATTAAATTATTTTAAAAATATTAAAATAATTTAATTTCATCACTAAATTATTTTTAAAATATCAAAATGATTTAATTTCATAATTAAATTATTTTTAAAATATAAAAAATAATTTAATTAGGAAATTAAATCGACCATAATACATTTCAGTTTCTTCGTAAACAAGTCAGCCATTTTAATCTTTTGTTAAGACTTGAAAGAAAAAAGAATGAATTACTTCATAGCCCTTATAAATTTGAAAGGAATTTTGAGTATTTAAACTGTCGAATAGAAAGTCATTTTCACTGGCTTTAAAATTCTTAGCAAATTTTCATGTATTAAAAAATTGAAAGTTTTTAAAACTATTTATAGCTAATAATTTTATAAATAGAGATTAAAACAAAATTAGTTATAGCTTCGTGACAATTTGGTTAAATAAATAATTTAATGACTAAAGAATACCATAATAATTAAATTTAACCTTCAAAACCTATTAAAAAAAACGAATAGGCTATATTGCCGGTCCCGGCAAAATAACGATTCCTGCGTTATTTTGCCGGGACCGGCAATATAACGCAGGAATCGTTATTTTGCCGGGACCGGCAATATAGCCTCTTCCTAAAAAAAAATCAATGTATAAAGACTCCAGGGCAACGCTGAGTCGGTACAACTAGTTTACTAATAAGTTTTAATATTAAATTTTTGTTTAAAAAATACCTCCAATTATTTAGATTGAAAAATGTCAAAAATAGCTTCTTTTTTCATAGATTACCAATTTTTTTTTTTTTTTAATTGCTTCTTCTAAAAGATTTTTGCAGCATCCAAGAAAAATTCTTTGGCACATGTCATATTTTCACGTGTTGAAAAAAAAGGTTGAGAAACATTGTACAAACTGAATGTCAATGATACTAAAAATGATATAATTTGTTCTTACTCATACTAAATATAACAGGATTTAGTTGTGGGCAGACTTGGGCAATGACAATCAGAGGTAACCTAGCAGCACTATCACACCTACAAGTAGTTGGTCTTCGACTATGGAAACGGGATTGGCTAGCCATATCATGTCACTTAGCTTAGTATCGGTGAAAGTGGCTTGCAATTGTCAGACGCTGTACTTGCTATGGAGAAAACTGGCTCAACCCGGCCAGGGCGATAGATGTTATAAGTACAAAATTTAAATGTTATGGGATTAAACCATAGATATAAAACAAACACACACACACACACACACACACACACACACACACACACACGGACTTACTTTATTTCAATGTTTCTATTCAGATCAATTCTGCAGTTTATTTTGTGTGAAACCTGTGGTGGTATTTTATCAAGATTGAAACCTGTGCCTTGTGTTATTTCGCAATTTCTTCAGTTTCAACTATTAATTAAGAATTCAATAGAACTTTAAAAACATTTTAATTAAACCAAAAATATTAAATAAAATTTGAAAAAAAAGGCTAATAGTCATTGAAATAAAGATAAATTTAAAAAGTTATTTACTTTTCAAAAAATGAATTGTAAAACAAACTATTTTAAGTAACATAAATGAATAATAATAATAATAAAAATACATTTGAAAAGAAATAGGGACATTGAGTTTATCAAAACTACTTTATTGATATTGTAAATGAATATTATATAACTTTAAAAACATTTAAATTAAACAAAAAATATTAAATAAAATTGGAAAAAGGCCAATCTTCATTCAAATAAAGGAAAATTTTCAAAAGTTAAAGTAAAAAATAAATACTAGATTAATAGCAAATAAATTTCTTTTCTGTCATTTTTGACGGAGGTTGCACACTATTATTATATATTCTGAAAGATTTTTAAAAATTTACATGAGATTGATTAATAAAGGAGATCCCAAAAGAGGCATAATGAATATATAAAATACTAGCGGTACCTATCTGACGTTGCCCGGTATTCATTGGTGGCACATTTTTTTTAATTTAGATTAAAAGTAAAGTTAAAAAATAGGCAAGAAACAAAGTAAAAGAAAATAGGGAAAGTCATGTATAGGTGAGAAATACACAGAAACATGTGAAGTGGTCACAAAATGTTATTAATATAGAGAAAAGAAGAAGAAATGGAAAAAAAATGCTCAATAATAACTCAAATAATATAAGGGTGATAAGTCATATTTTAAGCTGTAAAGATTTATCTTTCTTACAGTATTTAATTCGTTATTTTAAATTAGCGCCTTCGTAACAATCTTCCTAACCAGAATAATTTCCGTTTTAAAAAATTTAAGCCAAAAATATTTTGTAACATTTTGTAAAAAAAATATCCTAGAGGCAAAATAAAAAAAGACAAAATGGTTTCGCAGAATCAAATATCGATGTGTCCAATGCGATGCTATTTGGGTTTAAATTCTAAAATCTGACAATATAAATTTGATGATCTTTTTGGTAATACTCTTCAATATACAAAAAAAAATGATTATTAAAATACAAACATACAAAAATGTAAACAATTTTGAAAATTTTGGCTAAATTTATTTGGGTACGTTTGAAATTATTGTATGAGACTTCTGCTGGCTGGGCATTGTTTTTAATTTATCTAGTAAACTAGAAAACTTTATTAAAAGATTACAATTATGTTGGAAAGTATTCTGCTTATGGTCTAACAATAGCAACAGTAAAAATATAAACAGTAAAACCACAAAATGTCCATTAAAAATGAACGGATTAGCAGAATTTGAAAACGAACTACTGAATATTTAAAAAAAAAATAAATAAATAAATAACCATTTCCAAAACAAATGAAAAAATAAACATAAAAATGATGAGCAAATCTTTAAGAATATTTGTGAGGCAGAGAAATTTAGAAAGAATTACATAAATTATAATATGTATAACAAACTAATCACCAACATTTTTTTTTTAAATAGCGAAACAAAATCGTCTGTAAATAAGAAAGCAAAATTAAAATTAGATAATAGAATAAAGAGTTAAGTCAGAACTATTTATTACACTAAAAGACCACAAAGAAAACATAGCAAGAGATTTTAAGTAGAAGATATTAAGGGGCGAGACAAGAAATACAGGATTGTGTGAGTTGTGTAATAAAATATGTTCAATGAAAAGTATGTTTCTATAAAACTAATGTTTAGTTGTAGGTTTTTGCGGCATTGTTTTTAATCTTATCAGTTAACCTAGTTCACATCGTTGATATTGTACACAAGTTCAAGTCGACTTATTTTTAATTTTATTTTTAATGCTGACAAAATAATCTATCTTCTCAATATTAAACGGTGGCTCAAATGGAGATTTTCCACTGGCAACGTGGATCAGTACTCACAACTTAAAGCAGGAAGAAGGCTCTGCTTAACTTTATAATAATACTAATGAACTCATTGTGTACAGTTCTCAGGTACACTACAGCTTATCAAAAGTGCATGGACACGTATGTATGAAGGGGGACATTAGGTTAGTTTTGGTAAATTTCAGGAAGCATGAAAGTTTTAAAGTATGCAGTGTCTCGGCAACCAACAACAGATGCAGACAATTTGTTCCATTCTTCAGCAATTCTGAGAGTTTCATAAATAAAACCAATGTTTGTTTTTTTTTAAGATTTTCTTTCAATGTATTGTTGATAAATTGATTGAATTTGATTGTCTTTTTGGTTGTCTTTGAAGCTTAAAATCACCCTCCATGCGGATATTAAAGAGTTATTCCATGAAGGGCTACTTGGTGTTTTGGTCTGTATAGCTAAGAATTTAGAATAATAATTTGAAAAAATCGATTTTAATGAGTTTTGATATGAAGAAAATAACCATTGTCATGTCAGAAAATGTCCTGGGTTTATATGTAAATGTATGTCATTAGATAAGATGTCCAAACAATTTCCGTAAACTCCTTTTTCTTTCCTTTCACCTGGTAATTAAGAAAACTTTTCTTTTGTAAAATTGCCCCTCATATTTTCTCCCGGTATTCTGCATAATTATTTCTCTCTCTCTCACTCTCTCTCTCTTTCTCCCCCCCCCCCTGCATGTTTTCCTTTCCTTTCGTTTTCTCTATCTCTCTCTTATTTTCATTGTATTGTAATATGTTTCCTCCAAGTTTACATCAACATTTGCTTTTCCTTATCTGAAAAAGGTATTAATTTTATCGAAACATCATATGAATGGAATAAAAACAATTTTCACATAAAAACGCTTTTTCAGTCATCTAATAAATAAAATATTATGTTTGTATGTACACCCATAACTTTCTCAGCTGAGACACTGGTTTACAGACACACCTTGATAAGGTGCTCAAATTGATATCGGTGGGGACGTCGGTACTGACCCAGCAGCAGTCCTTGAATCCAGAGAATCTTTACTGTGTTCATATAATAGTGCTCAATAATAAATAAAGCTATTTATATGATAGTTTTATTTAGACAAACATCTGACGACAAGTCATGACACTTTTCAACTGAAGCTCTTATGAAACTGGCATCATCAGGCAAATGTGACAAGGAATTGATGCTTCTAAGTTGATTTGAATTGACTAAATAAAACCATATCATTTTTGTTCTCTTCCCCCACCCACCCATAAAACCCAACCTTTTGCAGAGTATGAATGATGTATATATGTATGTATGTATGTGTAAATATTAAGCAGATGTGTATATGTCAAGAAATTAATGTGTCGATTTTTCAATTGACTAGACAAAATCATATTTTTCCCCCTATCCATAAAGTGTCAAAGTTAAAAATACATCTCCCCTCTCCTTTTCATACCTAAGTCTGACCCATTTCTGAAATCTCAATTTAAAACATATCGTTTGCATTTACATTCATTTGAATTTAATCACGTGACTCTTTTGAATTCAGGATATGTCTTTTTCTTATGAATGAATATGTAAAAAACAGACATTCATTTTTTCCCATTTGCCTGATGATGTTGGTTTTATAAGAGCTCCGGTTGAAACATGACATGACGTGTAGACAAATTTTGGTGTAAATAAAACTATTATATATATATATATATATATATATATATATATATATACGTATATAAGCTCAATGTCTATGTTTGTGTGTTCCCTATAGAAAGAAAGATTAGAAAACCAATATAAAATGTAAAAGTCTATTCTTATGTCAAATTTACCAGGTAACACAATGGAAATGTTCCTGAATTTCTAAGTGCACTCCTAAAAGAGTTATGAGGGCATAACCCTCTTAAAACTTCAAATACATCTTATTTTTATCAAAATTTAAATCTCATGTATGAAATTTTCTGGGAAAGACAATGGAAGTGAACTCAAATTTCTAAGCGCTCTTCTAATCTGACTCCTTCCAAAACCTCAGACTCCCTCTGACTTCAACTCAGCAACCCTGACGAAAAGTATCAATATTTGCTGATGTCACGTCTTTTAAGACAATATATGTATACGTTCGATACCAAAGCAATATAAATGATGAGACGAAATGAAAAATTAAAATATGACATTTATTTTGTATTGCTTATGTTACCATTCAAATGTTTTTCTCTTTCTCTTCTTTTATTTTCGTTGTATACTTGTCTCTTTCTGTTACCCACTCTGCCCTCCAATCTCCCCCTCTCTCTCCCCCTCTTTTGACCGCATTATTAACCTAGCTGTGTTCATTTAATTTCTCTTTTTCTATTCCTTTTTGTCCCCCTTTCTCTATTCTTCCTTGTTTCTATCTGGTTTAAGGGGCTGTGATACTGTGTATAAATATGTGTGTTTGTGTTGGATGGCATACAACGTATGGGGTCATTTACCAATGGTGATAATGGTGCTCATTCAGAAGTACGGAGACTTTCGAAAAAAGAAAAAAAAAAAAAAACTGAAGAATATCTGTTTGATGTATGTACCTCTTGGTATAGGATATATTCAGCCCGTACATCAAACAGATATTCCTCAGTTTGTTTTATTTTTATTTTATTTTTTTAATGTCTCCGTACTTCTGGATAAGCACCGTGATAATATATGACTCGTTTCCGCACTATCGAAAGTAGCATCAAGTATTGTATTTTTATACTCATATGGCAGTTAAAATGATGATATTGTTTGTGACTACCGTAGCCTCTACGGAGAAATACTTATTCAAGTGCAGAACATCAGAAAAGTTAATTTCATTTGCTACAATATTTGAAGATGAAATGCAAATGGAACAAAACTCTTCAATTAAACAGAACAAAAAAAGAAAAAAGGGTTTTGATTCTAAAAAATATTTGTCAATTTATTCCAACTTTGTCAATTTATTCGAACTCTTCAATTAAACAGAACAAAAAAAGCAAAAAGGGTTTTGATTCTAAAAAATATTTGTCAATTTATTCCAACTTTGTCAATTTATTCGAACTCTTCAATTAAACAGAACAAAAAAAGCAAAAAGGGTTTTGATTCTAAAAAATATTTGTCAATTTATTCCAACTTTGTCAATTTATTCGAACTCTTCAATTAAACAGAACAAAAAAAGCAAAAAGGGTTTTGATTCTAAAAATATTTGTCAATTTATTCCAACTTTGTCAATTTATTCGAACTCTTCAATTAAACAGAACAAAAAAAGCAAAAAGGGTTTTGATTCTAAAAAATATTTGTCAATTTATTTCAACTTTATCAATTTATTCGAACTCTTCAATTAAACAACAAAAAAAGCAAAAAGGGTTTTGATTCTAAAAAATATTTGTCAATTTATACAAATAAAATGAAACGACTGAATAGATTTCCACAAAACTTAGCATGTAAATGGCTACGCTGAAAAAAGAGTCACTCTTTCTCTAAATGCTCAGAGACATTAGAACATATTAGAGAGTGGTTTAATCAACATAGAGTGAGGGCTGAGAGAAATACATAAGGGAGAGATGGTTGACTTATTCAGTTAATTATGAATTATGGTTAATTAGAATAATTAAAACAGAATTAAAAAAAAAAAATAACCCTATCCAAGAACTAAGGTATATTTTAGCATGTATTTTGTGTGTTTTAAAGTATATCGGAAAAGAGCTGAAGAGAAACATATGCTGATCAACTCATATTTAGTAGAATAGATAAATATATAGTGATATATCTCTCTTTCTATATAAAAGTCAATGTTTCTTTGTGTATGTCTCATAGAATTCGATATGTTAACAGTTAGAACATTCAAATAAGGTTAAATTTTTTACAGGATTAACTGAAATTTTCCTTCAATTCTATCTGGGGTCACTTGGGGAAATTTTCGGTTAGGTCAATAAAATAACTGAATAAAAATACGAAATTCATTTTTAAATAGATTTTCTACATTTCATAAAACAAAACAAAACAACAATTAAACAAAGAATATCTGAGTAGAGAATGTATTTAAAAAGGTTTGATTATTAAAAAAAAAAATCTTATATATATATATATATACAGAAGTCAATGTTTATTTGTTTATGGGTTATAGAAATCGATATGTTAACAGTTAGAGCATTCAAATAAGTTTCAATAAGGGTTAAATTTTCCACAAATTCTAAAGACACGATTGAAATTTTCCTTCGATTTAATTTGAGGTCACTAGGGGCATTTAGCGATTAAGTCCATAAATAAGAACGTAAAGGAACACAATTCATTTTTTTTTAAATAGAATGTTTTCAAAAGTTTTTAGATGAGGATTGATAATTTGTATTTGGATTATTCGGACTACTGTTCTCATTTTTGATGTTATTCTCACATTGTTTCAGCCGATGTAATCTCTGAACTTCTTCAGATACATCTTGTTGAACTCGGGAATCTGTATGGAATTTCGAACGGAACCCTTTATTTAATCTGGTTCCGTCAGCCATAACCAGGTAGAAGTCTTAAGTAATTCGTAATAGTATTCTTAGTATCGCCCACACTGAGGATTGAACCATTAACTTTCAGAAGACTTAGAACTGATTACATTATGCACAGGTCCTTGGGGACAATTCTAGTATGAATTTTAGGGGCCTTAAACCTATTATTGTTTTAATGTGTGGTGTTACTAATTATCACTATATATTACTACTAATATATATTTTTATTTATTTTATACGTACATAAAAGTAATCCATGGACACATATTTCTGGCTCACAGCCGTCATCAGCATGGCTAACTTAGAGATCGAACCTTCGATATTGATGTCTATAGTCCAGCGTTCTACCATTGGACCAAGACGCTTTTATGTACGTATAAAATAAATAAAAATATATATATTAACGAAAAATACATCCTATGAAGTTAATAATGCAATTTTCTGCATCTTAATCACTTAGGAAGTGAGACAATCGAAATAATAGTAAGCAAAATAACAACAAACGCTACAATCACCAATAAAAATAATTACATAAAAATACTACTAATAAATATATATATATATATATATTTATGTTACATAGTGTTATTGTTTATATTGGTGATAGAACAGCATTGTTTTTTTGTATTTTTCCACTTTCTAAGCGGTAAAGAGTATACAGATATTGAATTATACAATATATATATATATATATATAGAGAGAGAGATAGAAGAAAAAAGAGTGATGAATATGCGACGATTGTCCAAATTTATTTCAAATTTCAATTGTTCAATGCAAGGTGTATTCAGTAATAAACTAGTGTTTATTATTCTTTCCTTAAGCCAAGGCTTTTCAAAGATCGAGATCTTATCAGAGGAGAAATACAGATAGATAAGTTGGCTTTCGAAAAAACCAAAGTTCAAATATTTGAAAAATATATGAAAAATATTATTAAAAAAATGCAGTGAAAGAAAAGTTCCGTAAAAAAGATATGTGGTTTGTCCGGGTGGTAAATTTCCGTTGAAAAGATGTCCAATGAATTGTAGAAAGCGAAAAAAACTTTTGCGTAGGAGCAGTGTGGAAAAAGTGTTCAAATATAAGTAAATCCAAACGCACTTAAAAGGAATTGAAAAAAGAAAAGCTGGCCATTATTGATAACTTCCTGGACCATAAAAAAAGGCAAATGACATCTAGTCCAAAGAAAATCTAAATCCAAATGAAACAAAAAAGCTAAATTTGGGGTTAAGGGGGAGGGGGAGTTAAAGAGCGAGGGGGTAGTAATGTTCGGATTGGTTTATATATATATATATATATATATATATATATATGCGATTTTATGAAGGCTTACCAAAGCATTCCTTTCAGGACACCAATGATCACCATTAAAGATATTTTTTCTTACAAATATTATAAATAATATTTGTAAGAAAAAAAAAAATTATTTATAAATATCTTTAATGGTGATCATTGGTGTCCTGAAAGGAATGCTTTGGTAAGTCTTCATAAAATCGCATATAAATGCTCTGTACTCTGTAATCGAGTATCATCGAGCTTGTTTTTATTGGAACAACCCCGGTCTTCACTGAATGATCTATTTTATAAGTGAAAAATCTAAATCTATATATATATATATATATATATATATATATATATATATATATATATATATATACATTATTATCATTATTATTTTTATTTTAAAAAAATTTCGTAATTGTATTCTTACTTTTTTTATTTATAATTAATGGTTCCAATATTGTATGAAATGTTATACTAAATCTACTTAGGAGGTCATTGTCGCCCAACACATGTACTGCTTTTTTGAGTCATCTCTATCTATAATTTTTACTTCGTCTCATAAGGACAGATGCTTTCCCTTTTCTCTCCATATATGGTCAGCCATACTCGACTTTTCAATATTTCCACATGTTCTTCTAGCCTTACTTTTAGTGGGCGACATGTCTTACTTTTGTATATTTTCTCACACTTATATGGGATCGCATATGCAGAGCTTTTAGTCATGCTCTTTTCTGTAGGAGGCTTGACTAGCACAGGATGCTTTCAAATAGTTGGGTCGCTCCTGAATACTGTCCTGATATCATATGATTTGCATATTCTTTGAATTTTTTTCAGACAAGCTCTTCATATATGGTAGACAAACTGTGGTGAGGTTTCTGGTGGTCGAGTTCTTTAATGTTTGTTCTTTGGATATTTCTTTCGGTGCAGGGGTTTCTCTTAAGCTGTCCATGCCCTTTTTAGATATATTAGTGTAACTACATATTGCCTTTGCTCGATGTTGTAGGTAACGAACAATTCCTTTCTTTAGCTTATATGAATGGTGAGAGTTGAAATTGAGATATTGTCCAATGAAAGTTCCTTTTAGATATACGGATGACCTGATCTGTGCGATTTATGAACACATCAAGGAAGGCCAATTCATTATTATGTTCCTTTTCCATGGTGAACTGTATAGATGGATGGATGTGGTGCACATTGTCCAGCAATGGTTGAATAACCTCCTGATTAGGCCTAGAGTTGAAATTGTGATATTGTCCAGTGAATGATATTGTCCGAAAGTTTTGTGTCTTGAATCCACCCTGGCGGCTTAAATTCTTTTCATGGTTATCATTAAAATAGTGGCAGTGGAGTTTTTAAATTACTGGATAGTATACTATTTTCTTTTATCTTTATTACTCTAACTAGCAAATATATGTTCCCTCCGGTCGCATATTTTCGCTAGGCTGCCGCGTCAGAAATGAACGCTCACACGTAAACCGATGGAGCCCCAGTCATATTTCTTGGGTGGTTTGACATTGATTTTCTTTGTTTATGACCAAGAATATTTTTAGTTGAAAATAAAGAAAAAAAAATTTCGACCCCACCCCGATTTTTGTTTTACTCTCCCCCATGAATAGAAATATTTTTAGTTTAAAAAAAAAGAAAGAAAAAATTTTGGACCCCTCCTCAATTTTTTTATTTTACCCTCCCCCATACATAGAAATATTTTTAGTTAAAAAATTTTTTAAAAAAATTTTTGACCGCCCCCCCCATTTTTTTTTACCATACATATAAATATTTTTAGTTAAAAAGAAAAAAAAAGAAGAAAAACAGTAAAAAAAATCAAATACAGCAAACACGATAAGTTATTTAAATGCTCTCGAGAAGAAGTTTACCTAAATTAAATTCATTAGAATGTGTGTGTGTGTTTTAAATAGTAATTTTTAAATCAATTATTATTTTAATTAAACAATTTGATTCAATAAAATTGTTAAAATGAACAATTTAAAAAACTAAATACAGCGAACAGTATTTTTCAAATCGGAAAAAGGGTGTACCTAAAATAAAACAATAAAAAAATCGGTACTCTTTTACTGTAGGACCCACGTTAACTTTGACCATGACCCTAACCCTAACCCCCACTTTGACCCTGACCTTAACGACGGGGTCAAAGTTAGCGCAGGTAGCACAGTGAAAAAGCACCAAAAAATTAAATATAGTGAACACGATTAGTTATGTAAATGCTCTCGGAAAGAAAGTTTACCTAAATCAAATTCATTAGAATGTGTGTGTGTGTTTGTTTAATGACCTTTTTTAAATTAAACAATTTGATTCTAAAATCAGTTATATAGTTTTCCAGTACAATGTGTTAGTTTTTTTGTTGACAGAAAAGAAAAAAAATCACATCTTTTATTTTAATAAATAAAACACAGAACAATGTGTGTGTGTGTTTTTAAATAGTAATATTTAAATCAATTATTATTTTAATTAAACAATTTGATTCAATAAATTTGTGTTTTAAAACATAATGGCTAATAAGATTAAGAAAATAAACAAACTCAGAACGTTTTAATAAAAAAAATCAGAGTAGAAGTAACACGGTAAATGCCAGCGTTTTGTTTAGATTTTAAATAACGCGCCCGTCTTGCGTCCATACTGATTAATCAGAGGGAGGTAACCGTTTCAATGGATTAACGCTGGCTGTTCAATCAGTTTCGACGTAGATAAAATAACTACGTAACTCATTTCATATATATATATATATATAAATAATAAAAGAAATAATTATAATTTATAAGATTATTAGTGAGCAAAATAGCGTAAATACATGTGGAAATCTGAAGAAAACTATCATGAGTGTATATTTGCGAATACTAATTTATTAGAAGTTGAAAAGCAATTAATTATGTAAATTGAGAAATGTGCATAATGTTTACGGCGGTTTTTGTAGTATATAAAGAAGCTAGCAGACTAAGTAAATAGTAATATTACTCTGATGGAGTTTCGGCTTCAGACAGACAGACAGATAGATACATAATCTCCATTATTAATAGATATTGCAATTATTACGAGAGAGAGAGAGGGAGAGAGTATGTGGGATGCTTCTTTTTCAATATTTCAGATATTTTTGTTAATATATCTTGACATTTTGGATTAGAATGAAGTCAGATGGCTTCATGGCACAAACAGTTTGTTTTGCTGTTAATCAAAGTTTTCTGTCTCGAATTCACCCAGCTGATTTAATTTTTATTTAATTTCTTCTTAATAATATTCACCCTGACAGACATTTATTATTTCAAAAGGAATATTGTTTTTAGCAATAACTTCTACAGATTATAGAGGGTCGTGCTACGAGGTTGCTGTAATGAAGATTGAACCTTTGACCTCCAGAAAACTGTCACTTAGAACTGATTATAAGCACATTATCTGTCATGCCACAATGTGACCAATTCTAGTAAGAATTTGGCCAGCCTTAAACCTATTCTTGTTTTAGATGTGTTACTACTCATATATATGCTGCTTCTTAAGACGTCTTACTCTCCACAGTTCTTCTTTGTCTATAATTTTTACTTTGTCCTACAAACGTAGATGGTTTCTCTTTTACATCCATATGTGGTCATTCGTACTCAACTTTTCAATATTACGGCCTTCTGATGTTCTCTTAACCTTACTTTTAGTTGGCAGCATGTATATTTTTAATACTTACATGGAATTGCATACGCAGGGTTTTGGTCATGATCTTTTCTGTAGGGTTAGGGTTAGCTTTTCTGTAGGAGACTTAACTAGGACAAGATGTTTTCGGAGAGTTGAGTCGCTCCTGAAAACTGTCTTGATGTCATATGGATTACATATTCTCTGAATCTTTTCATACAAGCCCTTCATATATTGTAAAAAGACTGTGGTGAGTTTTCAGGTTGTGTCCTTTGATGTTTAATCCAGATTTCTTGGAGCTGATGTTATTCTCTTTGGATATTTGTTTCGGTCGTTTCTCTCAATCTGTCCATCTCCTCTTTATATGTATTGCTGTTACTATATATTGCCCTTACTCGATGGACAATTCCTTTCTTTACATTATATAGATTACATTATATAGATGGTGAGAGTTGAACTTGAGATACTGTCCAGTGAAAGTTGGCTTTCTATATACAGATGATCTGAACCTTCGATCAGTGCGATTTATCAACACACCAAGGAAAGACAATGTTTTATTATGTTCCTTTTCTATGGTGAACTGTATAAATGGACGGATGGAGTTCACATGGTCCAGCAATGCTTGAACATCTTCCTGATGGAGCCAGAGTATGAATGAATGGGGTCAAAGTATGGCAGCCACATTGTTGGCTTTAGTAGTGTGGATCTTAATGATATTCCCTCAAAGTATTTCATGTATACATTGGCCAGTACTGGGGACAATGGTGATCCCATAGCCAGACCTTCTTCCACCATTTAAAAAAAAATTATAATCAATTCTAAGTGATAGTCTTCTGGAGGTCGAAGGTTCAATCCTCAGTGCGGGTGATATTAAGAATGCAATTATGAATTACCTAAGACTTCTACTCGGTGATGGATGACTGAACAAAAGCATACTACCCCTGTGAATAAAATAAATGGTCCGTTCAAAATTCTGTACAGAGTTCGACATAAAGATGCACCTGAAGAAGGTCAAGATGAGAACAGTAGTCCAAATAATCAAAATAATATAGATTTTCTTCGTTTCATAAAACAAAAATAAAGAAGCAAAGAATTTATTTAAAAAAGGTTGAAACATTTAAATAATAATATTTATTGTTATTTTTAAGATTTAATTTGATTAAATTCGTTTCCTTTTTGTTAAAGCCACTTGCTGTTTTACAGCTGTGTAAGAAACGCAGGAGTTTCAAAAAACACCATCGCGCTAACAATTCTTTTTATTACTTATTGTAAATGTTATTTTTGACTATTCTCTCAAGGCAAAAATTGTAAACATAACCATATTTGAAATTATTTCCTACCAGCAATATATCTGCCAACGTGCAATGCCTAGTGAATACCGCTAGTGTAGATATATTTAATCACTTAGCAATGTTGATGGAATTAGTTTGTTTAATGTTAAGGCCTCCTTTTTAATTAAATTTTTTTTATTGAACTTGTATACATTTTTAAAGCTTTGAAATAGTTGTTTAATAGCATTTGAGGTTAAAACGTTATTTACGAAAGCGCATTTACTGACATAAGACAAATTATTGACATTGACCAAATTAAATGAAGATCAGAGTAACTGACTGTTGTCTGAGATGAGTACAGTTCTATTTGTGGATAGTGAGAGAATTCTGACATGACACCGAATCAATTATTCTCTTCCTCTTGTGGCCAATCTCTAACACTTTCGTAGGATATTGGATGACGCCATGAGATATTAATGGAGATAAAGACGACTGGTTGTCTTCGTTTTAAGCATTTTCCTTTTTCTTGTTTCTTCATCCGAAATGATTTTTATTTGGAATTTGAAATTATCCTCCACTTTTATTAGTATTTTTAAAAAAAATTATTTTATGATCTCAACAAATATCCTTAGCTTTGTAAAGATCTTTCGGTTAAGAAAACAACTGCTTTCTTTTTGCCAACTAAACCTCCTCCTCCTCTTCCTCCTCCTCCTCCTCTTGTTTATTGAACATTAAATAATCTCCATCCAAAAATATCGAAAAGATCAATAATTTTCTTTTTCATTGATTATATATTTCAATAGTTTTGTCTAATCGTTACTTTTGTTTTCATTCTCATGTATCCATTCAACGATTTTATCTGCGTTTCTTTTTATTGAAACTTGCAAAAAAAAAAAGTTTAAACTTCTGTTCACAAATTGGCCTTGAAACTCAATTTGTGTGTGTTTTTTTGTTATTTCTTTTTAAGGATTTAAAATAAGCTACAACAGCACGGATGGACTTAGACGACGACACCACAGAAAAAAGAAACCTGTGGTACTCTTAAGAAAAAACAAGCCATATCTGAGGCAAACTTTGCCCTCATTGTTACATCATGAGAAGAGAGATAGAAATAGAAACTAAAAGAAAAACAAACAAAAATCACTCTTTTTTCTTAAAACATTTTTTCTCACTACTGTTCTCATCTTGGATGATATTCTCACAACGTTTTAGCCGATGTAACCTCTGAGCTTGGGTGCGTCTTGTTGAACTCAGGAATCTGTACGATGAAACACACCTGAATAAAGTCAGAGTTTATATTGGCTGAAACGTTGTGGGAATAACATCCAAAATGAGAACAGTAATCCGAATAAAACAAATTATCCTTATCTAAAAAATTCCCAACATTTTTTCTCACTCTAAATATTTATTTTTAAAACTTTTCATTTTCCTTCATTTCTAACTGTAAAATGTCAGAATGATGGATGTAACGTGTTCTGGTCTTAAAAGATAAAAATATTTACCCTTTTTTCCCACAAAAGGATGGATTTGGTCGGTTATTTAGGCCACTCTGAATTGTTATAAAAATAGCCTAGATTGACATTCACCGGTAGGAGCGCCTCAAGCAGCCGACAATAAACCAATTCAATCTCCCAAAGGTGGAGGTAATGCTTGGGAGGATAACCTCCTGAAACCGAGCAGAACCACACTTCATTCTGTTTTTAGCTCAAAGACCAGGGAAAGTAAGGTAATACAGTCTTACAGAGACCAACTTACATTGGCTTCATTTACCTGTTATGTAAAGTGTCACACATGGACGGGTCAATCCAGTATTGTTGGGGAGTTACTGATGTTGTTTCAAAGGAGATCTTTTGACATATACTAAAAGACTAACTAGAACATTTTCAACGCAATTAAATTTTGATCTAGCTACATGAACAATGTTTGTATTGTCATCTTGAAATGGCTGATATTTTATTTCAATGGTCATCTTTAATAATCCAATACCTTTTCCTAGCAAGAGATTTTCCTTTTCAGTTATTTTGATTTTATACTGAACTAGATCACCCGTCCCAGGATAGGTAAAATTAATTCCCGGAAGAGAACAGTTTTGCACCACTTTTATGTTCCTTATGAATATTAAGATAAAGATATAATGATACTAAACCTTATATTTAGAATTCTTATTCCAATGTTGATCAAAATTAATTACATGAATAATGTCTAAAATTGAAATTCAGGCAATCTTGCTTAATTGGATAAAATTTAATGCAAATCTGAAATATTTGAATTTTTTAAATGGGATGTTATGCCATATTTTGTTCCATAAAACCTGTTAAAATACTCTAAAGAAACAGAAATTTGAAGAATATTTATTAATTGTTCCTAATTCTAACTAGTAGGAAGATTCAGCATTGATCTGCATTAAAGGAGGAACCCTGTGTCTTTTAGGTTAGGAAACATAATGACTAAATGGGCAAGTCAAAATGTCCGAAATCCGTCTCTTTTGCAACACATGGTTTCTTTCTTTTACTGTAAAATATTTGTTCCCACATTAAGTTATTCTTTTCATCTACATTTCTTTTTTTTCTTCCTTCTTTTTCTTACACATTTTCTTTGTTGATAAACATTTTCTAACCGATTTTTATTGTTCAATATCCAATATTAACAAAATAATTTTTTTTATTGATAAACATTTTCTAACCTATTTTTATTGTCCAATATTAACAAAATAATTTTTTTTGTTGATAAACATTTTCTAACCTATTTTTATTGTTCAATATCCAATATTAACAAAATAATTTTTTTAAAAGCTGAATGCTTCAAGAAGTAATTTTATGGTTTATATCAGTTTATAGCAAAGTCTCACAATTCTAAAATTAAATATGAAACTTGTCATTTGTTTAATTTGAGATATTTTATAATCATTTCCATCAAAATATAATGTTATGCATTTGTGGCATGTATGAAAGGGAAATTATATTTTAAAAAAATATTTCTTGGAAAAAATTAAACGAATATGTTTTTCTTAATTATTTTATTAAATTTTTAATTATTTTATTACAATTTTAGCAATTTAATTCATTTTAAAACAAATATTCTGTCTTACTATAAAAATAATTGTCAGCTAAATATTCTTCAAATCAATAAAACGAATGTCACTTTTTGAGATGTATTTATTTAAAAGTGTACTGTTTTAGTCAATGGGATGACATAATTTGATTTTGGAACAATTTATTTTAAAATGAGTAAAGTCGGAATGTTTTACCTTAGCGACATCAGATCAATCACAATCTTTGTTGATTGTACGATCTATTTATTTCAATTTGTGTAAAAACTGATAACGTACATATGAATATGAAATCACTTTGCATATTTTTTTTTTGCTTCGTCTTGTGAAGATATTGATTTGTAAACCAAATTTTTGCAATCAAAATCCTTTTTGAAGCACCGGCCGAGGGGAACATCTATCATATCAAGCAATACTATTGCTCAATTTCCATGCATTTTGTTCCACTATTAATATGCAAAAGGTTTGGGATATGCAGCTTGTTGCTCAGAGGGAGAATTAATTTGCAACATAACCCTAACCCTAACCCTTTCTGCTTGGGTGGCACAAGCGTATCAATGGAAAACTGAGGACTTGACTTTTCGCAATGTTTTTTTGTAATCTCTGACCTTCTTCAAGTGCATCTTTTCGGATTTGGGAATCTTTATGTCAAACTCAGAAACCTATACGGAATTTTAAACTGAACCCCTTATTTAATCCACAATTGTTCTCGTTCTATCAGACATGATCAGCTAGAGCTATTATGTTATTCTTAGTCTGTAATAAGCGTTAAACCTTCAACCTCTAGAAGACTGTTATTGAGAACTGATTGCTAATCAACACCTTTAACCATTGCGCCACGTGTCTATGTGGACAATTCTAGTATAAATTTTGAGAGCTTTAAACCTAATCTTGTTTACATGTGTAATGTTATTACTCGTATATGTATATAAATTTATATATATAAAAATTGAAAATAAAAACCATGATTATTGAAATATAAAACGAACTTGTCTTATTTATATTTTTATATATATAAATATAAATAATTTTTTCACATTTTCAAAAGACATAACATTTCTGTGAGATGTATTTTTACGACTCGTTTCTAATTTTAGGCAATTAAAATCACCCCCCCCCTCCGAGTGAATTAAAACCTTTTATAAATAAATGATAAAATTAAATAACTATATTAAGGAATATCACTGAATTAAAAATTCTCTAATGTCAGCATATTTTTTGGTGTGCTAAGTTTGTACCGAAAAAATTCAAAATGGCGTCCTAAGGAGATTTTTTGGTGCTTATGCTGATTAGCGGACCATTAAAAAATTTAAAAAAATTATTTTTTTATAAAAACAATATTATATACTTATTCAGTGTTATCTTCTTACTCACTGTGCAAAAAAGTGGAAAAAATTATCCACTAGAACTTTAATTACAAGTATTTTTCCATTCTGCATATCGTAACAGCGACTCGTTCACAGAGACGCCATGTTGTTTTTTATTATGATTTCGCAAGTTGAGTATCTCCCCTGTGAAATCTTCTTTCTTTAGAAACAAACTGAAGTCTCTGTGAACGAATCGCTGTTACGATACGCAGAATGGAAAAATACTTTTAATTAAAGTTCTAGTGGATAATTTTTTCTACTTTTTTGCACAGTGAGTAAAAAGATAACACTGAATAAGTATATAATATTGTTTTTATATAAAAATAATTTTTTAAATTTTTTAATGGTCCGCTCATCTGCATAAGCACCGATTTTTTTTCCTTGTGTGAAGGTTTTTTTCTTTGTAGGTTTTTTTCAAAACTTTTCAATTTGAGAACTTTTCTTGTTTGTGGATTTTTCTGATGATCGTGAGGTGTAGCAGAGCCGATATTGATATCATAATGTTGGTCAGCTCATCTCCGGGGAAAACGAGTCATAAAAATTCATGTAGTATGGTCGGCTGCTGCTGATATGATGCTTTGATGAGATGTGATTGGTCAGTGGAATGACAATGTTCATAGAAAGAATGAAATTGTGTTGATTTCTACAACATGAGCCGAGTAAAGATCAAATATCCGGTTTTGTTAGGAGTGCCGAGTCGTAAACGGGAGGAGGGGGGGCACAACAAACTCTCATCTATAGATTTTTATATGTTTATGCATCAGGATAAGAGTTACATCTAGTCTTGTAGTAAAAGCTGATTAACTCTAAGATTATGTGTGCGGATTATTTATAACATTCAGTAAGTTCAGATTATTATTACTTGAGAACAGCTGGTAAAATCCTCTTATTTATTTCTCTACTTGCACATGCTGATGAATGAAAGCCGTTCAAGGCGTTTTTTAATTACATGTTTAGGAAAATTTGAAGATTATCTAAATTGAATAAAATTAGAACTCCCTACGAGTTGATACACATGGCTTGACATGCATGTTAACTTAAAATCAATATTAAAATCTATATGAAACACATCAAACAAAATGTTATATATTTTGTTTGATGGGTTCTATATGAATTTTAATATTGTTACGGTAACAGTTAAATATGCTAATATTTTGCTTCTAGTTAGTTTTTCTTCTGTATCAAATATATATATATAACGGTTGAAACACAATATTTTATTAAAACGAGTGCACAAGTTTATTTAAACATATATTCTCCCCCCCCCCCCCCCCCCAAAAAAACGGATTTAAAAAACCATTGGAAAATTTTCTTTTGAATCCGTCTCTATTGGCATTCGTAAACCTTCCTTATGCCGGCAGAAAGAATTAATCAAAGCGTTAAATCACTTTGGGGTACTTTGACCCCCGCCCACATACACAAAATGATTTTTTTTTATCCCTTACTGTGCCCTTTTAATCGTTTTTAAACGAATATTGAATTAAGTTTATTTTAATCGCTTACTGCCAATTCCCTGGCGCATTCAGTTTCCCCTCTCTGCTCTTTATGTGCATCAATAATATTTCTCATTTATTTAAAACTATCGATTTTCTCCTGACGAGATGATAGTTAATAGACCTTAGAGATTATTTCGTTAATTTTGTTTAAATGTATTTATAAATTTTGTAACATATATGCGTTTGGAATAGATTGAATTTGAACCGAATTTCGAATTGAGAAAGCAAATAGTAAGTCAGAACCTTTTCGTCTTCAATCTATTTTCATAATTATACGTTTTCTTTTTTTCTTTCTGCTTCCTATACCGATCTATACGTTTTTTCTCTTTCCTTTTTTTAACTTTCCAGTTTGTGACGTTTTTTTTATTTGCTTATTTATTTTTTAACTTCACCAATTCAGACGTTATTTCATAGGACCATTAGTGCAAACACTGACCAAAGATATTTTCGTTTTGACATAGGGTTAGGGTTAACACTTGTTCAAGAATAGTACATGAAAAGTACAGAAAAGAACACTTGAAATGATGAATTAATAGAACCTTTAAAAACATCTGAGTTATGTTTCATGTTTGGAGAAGTAGAATGTTCAGAATAAATAAGTGACTAATAACTCTACCATGCTGAATCATGTATGATTTGCCTAGCACTGCTATTAACAAATTATTTAATTTGTGCTTTTCTTTTTCTATTTGCCATTTATCTTTGCTCGAATTTATCAAACCTTAAATTTGAAACCTGCAATAATCCTAAGTAGTGACATTTACTTTATAATTATGTTATTTAACTAGTAACATATAATTATATAAGTAGTGGTATATAATCTCTAATGACTTGTTGGGAAATTAGACTTTCTTACTAGATTGCTGAAGTAAAAAATAAAATTAAAAATAACCTTACTATCCAGGTGTATGACCGAACTGTACCGATTTTTTTTTCTTTTGTCTCTTAGAATAAAAATTCATTCATTTCGATAAACGAAAAATGAAAAATGACAAATGGAATTTAATTTCTCTTATTTTAATTGTTGATTTTTCTGTCGTATGTCATGTTCGAATTTGTGAGTTTATAAAGCTTGTAGGTGTGCATCCAATTAACTAAAACCTGTGTTTGCTCTATTGAACCTGGCCGATCGATTTCTCGACTATTTTTGAATACGATTGATTTTTCTTGGTGTTTATTTTTCTTTTTTTATCGGCTTCTACTGTCTGGATGTGATTCACAAATGAATGAATCTATTAAAAAGAATACAAAAATCGAAACCAACAAATTGATATCATAACATCTTGTCTTTTTGCTTCATTGACCGCATCTCAAATTGGGCATAATAAATAGAAACTGCATTTCGATGCACTTTCAGTCTTTTTTTCTTCAATTAGTTCACAATCAAGTCTATGAAGTCAGTAACCCAAAATCTTGACTCTGACTCCTGAAAGTTTAAAATGTCCAACTTTGGTCCAAGACATTTTATTGCATTAGTAGTAATTTATATCTACTAAATATTATTTATATAGCATTTTCACTTTAAAGAGGATAGTCAAGTTTTTCAAGGCCCTGTGATTTTTTTATTTAAAAACATCTTTTTTTTAAATGAACGAAATTTATTTTTAAAAAAGGAGTTTATTGATAGGTACCTCCCTTGTTCCCTAAAATAGATTATCTGCCCATGTCTATTGTGTTAATAAATTATCTCCCTTGTATTCTAAAATAGACCCATTTGATTGGGCAAAACAATTCTCTTTTGGAGGGCTAAATAAGAAAAGCCTAATTCTCGTCCTCCTTTGAAATAGTTTTCTCTTAATCTGGACGCATTTACAGAGCGATTAGAACCAACCCTCTTTCGCAAATACTGTCATACTTAAACGAAGAGTATGCTGTCATACTTAAGCGAAGAGTATGCTGTCATACTTAAACGAAGAGTATGCTGTCGTACTTAAACGAAGAGTATGCTGTCGTACTTAAACGAAGAGTATGCTGTCGTACTTAAACGAAGAGTATTTAAACAGTCAGTATCTGTTTACCTTTAAATTAAGCCGCAAACAAACTTTGTTTGCAAACATTTCTTGTCTTATAATTTCAATACAATATGATTTATCTCTGTCTTATAATTTCAATACATATGATTTATCTCTGTCTTATAATTTCAATACATATATGATTTATCTCTGTCTTATAATTTCAATACAATATGATTTATCTCTGTCTTATAATTTCAATACAATATGATTTATCTCTGTCTTATAATTTCAATACATATATGAATTATCTCTGTCTTATAATTTCAATACAATATGATTTATCTCTGTCTTATAATTTCAATACATATATGATTTATCTCTGTCTTATAATTTCAATACAATATGATTTATCTCTGTCTTATAATTTCAATACAATATGATTTATCTCTGTCTTATAATTTCAATACATATATGAATTATCTCTGTCTTATTTCAATACAATATGATTTATCTCTGTCTTATAATTTCAATACAATATGATTTATCCCTGTCTTATAATTTCAATACAATATGATTCATCTCTGTCTTATAATTTCAATACAATATGATTCATCTCTGTCTTATAATTTCAATACAATATGATTTATCTCTGTCTTATAATTTCAATACATATATGAATTATCTCTGTCTTATAATTTCAATACATATATGATTTATCTCTGTCTTATAATTTCAATACATATATGAATTATCTCTGTCTTATAATTTCAATACAATATGATTTATCTCTGTCTTATAATTTCAATACATATATGATTTATCTCTGTCTTATAATTTCAATACAATATGATTTATCTCTGTCTTATAATTTCAATACAATATGATTTATCTCTGTCTTATAATTTCAATACATATATGAATTATCTCTGTCTTATAATTTCAATACAATATGATTTATCTCTGTCTTATAATTTCAATACAATATGATTTATCTCTGTCTTATAATTTCAATACAATATGATTTATCTCTGTCTTATAATTTCAATACAATATGATTTATCTCTGTCTTATAATTTCAATACAATATGATTTATCTCTGTCTTATAATTTCAATACAATATGATTTATCTGTCTTATAATTTCAATACAATATGATTTATCTCTGTCTTATAATTTCAATACAATATGATTTATCTGTCTTATAATTTCAATACAATATGATTTATCTCTGTCTTATAATTTCAATACAATATGATTTATCTCTGTCTTATAATTTCAATACAATATGATTTATCCCTGTCTTATAATTTCAATACATATATGAATTATCTCTGTCTTATAATTTCAATACAATATGATTTATCTCTGTCTTATAATTTCAATACAATATGATTTATCTCTGTCTTATAATTTCAATACAATATGATTTATCTCTGTCTTATAATTTCAATACATATATGAATTATCTCTGTCTTATTTCAATACAATATGATTTATCTCTGTCTTATAATTTCAATACAATATGATTTATCTCTGTCTTATAATTTCAATACAATATGATTTATCTGTCTTATAATTTCAATACAATATGATTTATCTCTGTCTTATAATTTCAATACAATATGATTTATCTCTGTCTTGTGATGATTTCTCTCTACGTTATCGTTAGTTTAATAGAAAGTGCTTGACTGACCTCCAATCTCTGGTTCCTCTGTGTAAGACATCCACAGCAAGAACTTGTATTGCTATCACAATGGAAAAGGATTTTTCTTTCTTCATCCAGATACCTAGCATCAGGTGGAATGTCCATGGACAGATCTTCTTTGCAAGGTTTCCCTCTGTGCAACACCTTACCACGAGACTGCTTTCCTGCAGACTACAACATGGTCTTCTTCAAATCCATGGCCGTTCTCAAATACTTGTCATAAACTGCCCCATAAATAATCACACTTAGTTTATACAATTGATTGTTTCTCATTTTTCGGCTGACAATCTTTTCATCTCATTAACCCTTATCCTCGAGTGGCTTGTGACCTTCATAAGTTAAAAAAAGAAAAGGAAGCTTATCTTTCACCACATTTTGCAAATTTCAAGTAACATTTCACAACAAAAATGATGAAAAATGCCTCAAACAAAATCAAGAATATCAGCCACTACTTCATGATACAAAGATTCTGATTTGGGGGGGGGGGGGCATTTTTCATCATGTACCACTTTTTTTTTAAGTCAGAATCGGTCAATTTTCTCAGACTTCAAAAGCAAAGAATTTGGTCTGAGTCCGACTCTACAACTCTTTCTACAAATCAAACTTTTCTGTGTGTAAAAGTCACTAATAACATCAGACACTCTATCCATCTCATTAACCGCGATAATCCTCGAGTGTCTTTTAGCCTTGATAAGTGGTGACTCGTTAGTAAAAGAAAAAAATTAAAACGTTTTTTAAAAAGAAAGAAGAAATGTTTAGAACTGTAATGAACAAACAAAAACTACGAGAAACGGAACATCCAAGATGGTGTTGCGTTTGTGGAATCCCTGTTCCAACAACAGCGCCAGAGAAATGATCTCTAAAACATTCCATATTTATTAGTTGAAATACTTAATAGTGATCAAAATACTCGATTTCGATTGGTTGCTTATACTCGACTTCAGCCAATCAGGAGCCGAGCACCTGTTCGCATTGACTATGTAAACGAGAACCCAAACACATTCGTCAGAGAAACTCTTATCAGTCATAGCACTACTACAGACTTCTCATGGACAAATGACCTCTGGCCATAGCCCTTTGACTACTGGCATCTTGACAAACAACACAAGTTGCTGTCATGAACTACTAAATATATAATTCATAAACAATTTCACAAACTCACAACAAGTCAACACCCATACGGACAAAAAATAACACTTTTTTTGTCTAAACCCTTTGAACTTTTCCTAACTTTTTGGTTCTTAACTCTGTACTTTTGGATCAGTAGCATGGAGGTTTTGAGGTAGGTGGGCAGACGTTTATCAACATCATTTAATATCGGCAGAGAAAGGTCTCTAGAGGTACATATAGCCTTCAAGTTAAAGCTGGATGAACTGCCTTTTGGTCACAAAAAAGCTGCTCTACTTATTAAAAATTAAATCTGATCAATGACACAGTGTTTTTTGTCAATCGCTTTCATCTATGACAAAATTCATCATTGTTTTGTTTTTTTAATCAAATTTTTCTCTAGCTATTTGTTTAAGGACCAGATAGGAGGTGTGGAGCATCTGCACAGAAACACATTTTCTCATTTTTTATTGTCTTCGGTGTGTTCACATCCGCTACAGTAATATTCATGTCTAGCATGAATCAAAAAGAGATCTTTATCAGTCTGAAAGGCTCTGTGGCAGATGTGATGGGTAAAAACCTGAATCAAGTGGTAGAAATAGTCTTGACTTAGCTTATTTTAATTTTTTTTTAATTTTCTTATCTTTCTGTTTTTGCTGGGGATGGGGCATCCTACCGGATGGCAGACATTCACCGGCTATTTCAGACACTCCAGCCTAGAGATCTTTTTAAGATTCTAACCGTCCCTTTAATTGTTTGTATTTCTCTTGCACTCGGTTCACCGGGTATACTCGCCAGATAGCTCTTGAAATTCTTTTTCATTAGTCCTGTTGCTCCTATAATTACTGGGATGATGGAGATTTTTCTAAGATTCCAGTTTTTTTTCATGTCGTACATTAGACCTTGCTATTTCGTAATCTTTTCCCTTTCAGCTCTGTTTAATCCTGCCTCATTAGGGACACTGCCTTCAACTAGGGTTGCTACTTTCTCCCTTTTGTACTATATCACGATGTCAGGTTTAACAGCTCCTTTTTCTAGATATATAGCTGTAGGGATTACATAGTCATAGTGGATGGTGTATAAATTATTTCCAATTGTTCTTTCTGGTATATGCTCCCAGGACTTGTCTCATATCTGCCTAATGTGCATGATCTGGATATGAGAAAGTACAAGTGCAGACTGGAACAAGAGTATTATGTGTATCGACCAATGTGCTTTTCCATTATTCATAAAAGATGAGCCTAATAGAAGTTGTCAGTGGTGTTTTAGCACTCAAAAGGCTAAGATCATTGAGTGATAGAGATCAGTATTGAAAACGGTGTTGGTGGAGAAGGGTATTCCATGTAACGAAGGTCCAGTGTCGAGCACATTGTTCCTGAGCTTAGTATTAGAAACGGTGTTGTTGAAAAAAGTCTACTACGTGATAAAGATCTAGTGGCAAACACGTTGTTGCATTGAATACAGTGTTAGCTGAGAAAAGTATACTGGTGTCACCTGAGAATAATATACCATACAACAAGGTTCCAGCACGCTGTTTCTATCTATAGAGACCATCTTTCCCTTTTTTCCCCCTTTTTTATTCCTTCAGGCTCTTAGGTTCATTCCTTATCTCCACTCTTATAGCTTTGAGTGGAACAGATGGCTTGAACCATTCCCAGGATGCTAGTCTGTCGCCAGTTATACTTCTCAGTAATTCTGGTACCTATTTATACACCTGGGTGAAGTGTTTGCTTACAACATTTGCGATTCCCAAATGGTCACCCATCTAAGTACTGACCAGGTTTAACATGTTGCTTAACTTCGGTGATCTGATGAAAACCAATGTGTCTTATGTAATTTAGCCATAAACAATTATTTTCAGCTTATCTCCCTTTATTGATTTCTGGAACTATCTATGCATAACTAAATCTATTCACAGTCGCAGATTGAGAACAAATTAGCAACAAATCAGTTGCAATTGTATCGACTGTGACAGATGAGACATTAGCTTAGCGATTACTTACGACTAGGTGATTTTTAAAAGGCATAAAAATTGTTTAGTGATTGATCCATGTTTATACGGTCGAGTTGAATTAAAAAAACAAAGCTTTTTATTCTACATTAACACAGTTCTGTTAATTATAAAATTTACTAGACAACGTTTGACGTGTTGAGTCAACGTTGGTACATTGTACATTAGATAAAAAAAAAAGTAAAAGGTTAGACACTTTTAACAGTATTGATGTTTTAAGCAACTGTAACAGAATCAACAGACAAAAAACTACTTTTCGAAACGTCCAATTTTCACAAAGTCAAAGGATTCATTGTGGTATAATTGACCCTTTCTCTCCCACTCTCTGTCTTTTCTCTCTCTTTATTACCTCTCTCTCTTCTTTTTTCCCCTTTTCTCGCTTTCCACCTCTTCTCTCTTCTCTCTTCTCGTCTCTGTCTTCATTACCCCTTTCTCTCTCTCTCTCTTTTTCTCCTCTTTTCGCGCTTTGCACCTCTTCTCTCTTCTCTTCTCTGTCTTTCCCTATCTCTCTTACATTATTGAACACAGGGGGAACGCACAGGCTTTACTGGTTTCTTTCAAAATTGTGCCTTTTTCCATTGAATTTTGCCAATAAATGCTCATCCATTTATACCCCCCCAACCCCTTTACCCCCCAAAATGTGTATCACGTTGGGGTTATTGCAAGCAAGCATAGACATTTGTGTAACGATTGAATTTCCATTTATTTAAGCTTATTTAAAATTGTATTGAGCACTATTGGATTAAATGCAAATGAATACAAACTTGTTACCGTATCATCTAAACCTGGCTTTCGATTTATTATATAACATTTAAAAGTGTACTGGGTATGGCATAAATTACATTCGATGGTTAGTGTCGTCCGAAAACACCAAAATGTCTCTCTTCTGAGGGCACCCAATCCGACCCAAAACGGTCACTAGTCCGCAAACACACACTTGAACTCCAACTTCACTCTTCTGACAGCACCAAATCCGACCTCCACCTTTACTGGTCTCAATCCGGGATGAACCAAAGAAGAAGTGCGCTTTCTCATTTCCTGTCCTCCCCATGGGGACTCCCATCATGCAATGCAAAATAGGTCACATGATCATTTGGTACTTCCTTTCTATAAAACCAGCCATTTGCTTTAACTCTGTTGTTCCACATGGCCTGGTCTGGTATTACGGGTAAGTCTTATGTTTTTATTTTCCACTACAGTTAGGACCCAATTTATGGATTTTAGGAAGTTTGGAGTCATCTCATAGTTGCTATTACTCTCAGGTCCATTCTGATCCAGAGTCATAGTACCTTTCAGAATGTGATCTATGAGTTTAAATAGAATCTGTTCTGGGTATGATCTGACACTTCATCTGATGGTTTAAGCATCATGGATAACTCGTTAAAACAAACACCATGAATAAATATTTGAAATGTAAAAGGTTAGACAGTCATTTGTCTGAGAGCGGCTGCCACGCCTCACAGCTGTGCTTAACTCAGCGCCATTCTCTCAAAATCATTGGGAAACTTTTTAGACAATAACATTATCAAAATTGCTGTCTCAACAGCTGGAGCTCCGTTTATGTCTTCTATGGCCAACCTGTTGACGAGTTTGCTTTGCATCCACTCTCCTGCAGATTTAGCGCCAGTCGTCTGTTTCATCATGCTGCACTCAATAATGTAGTCAAACGAGGGCTTGATTCTGCCAAGTTCGCATCAACTCTTGAGCCAGTCGGCGATGGTCACTGACCCGATGGCATGACACTATTTGCTTTCCTAAGCTGAAAAGCCACTTATATGGGACATCACTTTCTCTGAACTTTTCAAATCGTCAAGAATTGTGGAATCTGCTGTCAATATCAGAACTGCAGCTCAGTTCACAGAAACCAGAAACAGAAAAAAACAAATACAACTCACTAACCGACTGTTTCATTTTTCAACCTATTTCAATCAAAACGTCAGTGGTCCTTGGTCCCAATACTTCACGATTCATACAAGACATTGGATGGATGATAGCCACTTGTAGGAACGAGCCCCAGGAGACGGTTTGGATGTTCCATCGCATCTTCCTAGCTATCATCTGAGACAACACCATGTCCATTATGATGTCATCTCGCAATATTTTTTTGATTAAGAAAGAAAAAACTTCCCCCCCCCCCGTGTGCAGGCAAGTAAATAGGGACTTTTTGAAATAAACTTTAGTTTTGTCCATAAAAAAACATTTATTTCAACTTTATGAATTAAATTCTATAATATTTAAGATATTAAGCACATGAAACATAAAACCTTTTACTAAAATGACTTAATTCGACATTAAATAGCCCCCCCAAAAGGTTGATATGACATAAAACAAAACAAAACTATTCAAAGATTTTTTTGTAAAAATGATAAAATATACCATTTATTACAAACTAGTTATACTCATCCGGCGTTGCTCGGGAAACTTTTTACTTTAATTTTTTTTTTAATTTTTAATTTTTTTTTCTTTTTCTTTTAATTAATTAATTTTTTTTTTTAACTATGCGTTAGGATTTTGAAAGTTAAATTTAATTATTATGGTATCGTTTTGCCATTAAATTATTAATTGAACCAAAGTGTTATTAAATTATAACTAATTTTATTATGGTAATGTTGTTTTATTCTCTATTTATAAAAATAAAATTATTGGATATAAGTAACTTCCAACACTTTTATACATAGGGATTCGTTCAGAATTTTCAAGACAGTTTAAATGACTCTCTATTCAACGGCTTAAATGTTTCCAAATTCCTTTCAAATTTCGTAGGGTCACCAAGTAATTCATCTTTTTTTCAACTATTAATAAAAGATTAAAATAATGAGTTGTTTACAAAGAAACGAAATGCATGCTGGTGGATTTAATTTCGTAATTAAATTATTTCTTTTACATATTTTTTTAATTTTTCGTCTTACTTTAGACTATTAGAATTTTTAAAATTCAATAAATATTCGATTAATAGCAAATAAAAATAATGTGTAATTATCAAAGTTATGTTGACACGAGAAATACACACACACGCGTACGAGAAGTAGACACAATCTATTATTAATGGAGATTTTGTATCGATACAATTCTATTAATGTACTGTTGTACTATCTTTCAATATTCAATTCAGCAGAAGAGTAGTGTAGTATCTGTTCTGTTGGCATGAGGCATTACCTACTCCATTGGGGGTAGTGTACTATGTTTGTTCTTCGTGATACCATCCTCCCAGGCATTACCTCCTCCTTTGGGAGGTAATGTAGTGTATGTTCTGTTGTCGTGAGACCATTCCCCCAGGCATTACCTCTTCCTTTGAAGGGGGGGGGGGGATAGCGTACACCAACAAGAAATTGCCACAATTTGCTGTTCATTAGCAAACTCAACGCGTACTTTATATATACTAGCAAAAATATGCGACTGGGGGGGGGGGGGGCATATTATTGCTATTTTTATTAATTTAGAGATGTAAAGAAAGAATGTTTTTGTTTTTTTTGTAAATATTTTCTTTCAGTGTGAAAAACCGAACTAAGAGAGAGTGAATTTCGATTTAGTGAAGCAATTGGTGTTAACGAGTGTAGCAGTAAAATAAAGATGTTGTCTGCTCTCAGCAGGTGATGAAATTCCATTGCAACATTGCTCCACTTAATTAGATTAGAGATTGACTTCTTTCATTTTATTTATTTTTCACTATAAATTCCGAGAGCAGAGAGTTTGCTTTTTCACACACTGACAATAATTTGCCATCTAAAACCTTCATTTCTTTAATCGGATAATGGACTTGAAATGCTCATCTGATCACAACCCCCCCCCCCCCGCCTTCAACCACACCTCACTCATCTGAACAGTTTTCGCTTTCTCAGTCACAAATCATAACAGCTTTCAAACAGTTGATCATTGTATGTAAAACTAGCTGCAGCTATCCGATGTTGCTCAGGTGGGAGATTTATTTCTCACTTTTATAAATAACTAGCATGGCTACCCGGCATATCCCGGGGGCATGGACTACAAAATAAGAGTTAAAAAGTGTAACATCTTTCTTTTAAAACTTCTCTCTCTATTATCCCCCTCGCTCTATATCTTATTCAATCTCCTCTTCTTTCTTTCGTTCTTTATAATTCTCTCTCTCTTTCTCTCTCTCTCTTTCTCTCTCTCTCTCTCTCTCTCTCTCTCTCTCTCTCTCTCTCTCTCTATCACAAGTACCATTTGACACCAAAGGTCGATGGAAAAAAATCGCTCTAAATGTCGACCTTACCCCCAACTAATTTTATTCCTGATGATCCCCAAATTAATAAATATTACAAAAAGATTGTCTATATTCTGTCTGAGGCAATGCTGAAAAAGAATATATCAACTTTGTGTGTGTGGCTTATGTAGTTACTGACATTTAGGTGGACACAAACACACAACTGTCCTATATATAATAGACTAGCTGTACCTACTCGGCGTTGCCCGGGAGACTTTTTACTTCGATTTTTTGTTTTGTTTTCAAATAATCTTGAACAGACGTCGGGCATTTTTTATCTATTTATGATGGATTAAAATGGCTGACTTGTTTACTATAACGTGACCGTTCGAAAATTGAAAGTGATTTTGAGGTCTATAAACTGTCTACTAGAAATTATTTTTCTGTCGTGAATTAAAGTTTGAAGAAAAAATGTCAAGTATTATGCCTGTTTTGTGCTCCTAAACCAAAGGAAGGAACACATTAATGCCCCACCCCCTCAATAATGTTTTTTTAAAAATTGTTTTGTGTGTTAAATGAGTAAAGAAAAAAGGTAATTTTATAAAACCACTCCTTCCCCCCCCCCCTCCCCCCATCTCCAATCGAGCGGTTTTCTGCCCAAAACAAACTCTCTTAACCCTACCAATAACTGAAGTCTGTTCCTTTTTTTCTTCTTTGGCCACTCAAACTTAGGGTTAGTAGTAGTTTTAAGGAAGGAATTGATTTTTCTTTTATTTTAGCAGAAAAACGCCTGATTGGAGACAGTAATGATTCTATAAAATTACCCCCCCCCCCACACACACACACACACATACAAAATTAATTTTGCAGCGGTAGAATATTTGTAAAATAATTAAATTTACTTTAGAACCCCAAAATTATATGATTGAATGTTCTCAAAAATAATCTATGATACTGAAAGTAGAGTTTCGGAATAAGTTTTTTTTTATTGTTGTTTAAAAGCAAAACAAAAACTAAACAAACACAACAAAAAAGGAAGAAAAATAACAAATATCTCTGCTTACTCCTTATGTTGCAATACCCGTTCCTTCGGGGGGGGGGGGGAGACCCGGTAGCATCAAACAAAACACAACGATAGAGACAAGGACGTGCTCGAGAAACTCTAAGTTGGGTATACACATACATATATAATTAAATATTTCTTTGTTAGCAAAAGTCCTTTGGCATTATTGTCCTTTCCCTTGTCTTACGAAGAAACCTCTTTTTTTACTTTGACAGCGGTTGATTTTCGACTCTAACCAACGTAGGTTATTTTAATGAAAACCAGGTAGAGTGATTTACCTTGCTACCTAGAGGGAAACACGACAATACTTTCTGTAGCAGTCTGCTCCCAGAATCTAGGGAAGGCTTGTGATCCCACGCCAGTTGTTTACGGCAGTTCGGCCGTGGTGGGGATACCTTTCTTCGGGGATGACCCACAACAAGTTTTTCTTTATATCCTCCCAACTCGATTTCTGCTATGTAAGCGATCCTTCTTCCTTCGTTTAAAACTGCCATATAATTTCTGACTTTACACTCTGTGTGTCTTCTTTTTTTGGTCTCGTGCACCTGACTCTTTGAAAGGTTACCGGGTCGTTTTTTTTTTTTACAACGTCATACTCTGAAATGAACTCGTCGAACTCTCACACCTGGGCTCGTTCAAAGGTCACCGATTCATTTCCGTTGTTCTTTTAGCCTAATTAACAATCTATCTAGTCTTCGGTTTTTCTTCATTATTGCGGAGTCATGCCCTTAGCCTCCGCGTGACGTCCTATGTGTTATTACTCAACATGTCTGCATCATTATTTTACAATTACAGGAGAGAAAAATGAAATATTTGTAACAGAAAAGATAGAAAAATATTAATTCTCTATGGCAGAATAACAAGATAAATGTAAGCTTACTTTTCATATCGGAATTCAGTAAATGAAATGTTTTTCTTTGAAGTAAATCGAAACAAATCTTGGTAATTAACTAGCAAGAAAAATCTAGTTTTTGAAGTTTATATCAGCGTCCAAAATTCTCAAGTCATTCTATACGTTAACGCTGAATATAATGTTCAGAAACACAAAACAAAAGCCATAATGGTTTTATCTTTTGACCATATCTAACTTGTATTTTAGGTGTGCCTTTAATTTTTATGAAATTAATTAATGTAAAAATTAAGATTAATGAATATTCAGTGTTTGCTAATAATTAGTTAAATAATTAGCCATGAATAATTTGTTAAATAATTAGCCGTGAATCTTTCAAAACCATTCGTAAGTCATATCTGTTAATACTAGAAATTGTGAAAGATTCTTACTGTAATACACCCCTCCCCCCTAACGTATAGAACCAGTGAAACGAAAATTACTTATCTTACTAAATAATTGTAATGAGTGGTGTGATAGTACATGTTAATCAGAAGGTGAAAATCTGCCACAATGACAAAAAAAAAACAACTAAAATATTGATTCGGATCATTCATTTATTCATTTCATATGAATCAGATGATTCTATTGTTGGCATTGGTTTCCTCGATATCTTTCTAGTTAGAATACGTTCTAGAAAGACATTGGGTACTTACGGGAGGGACCACGTGAAGGTTGCCAACATCCTAAGTGGAAGTGTTTCTGTGGAACAAACTAGATTCGAACTTGGCACACCCAAACTGGATTCAAACTGTTGTTGCAATCTTTTTTAAATAAGATTTTAAAATATAATTTTCTTTGACACTATTGCATTTGTGATTTAAATAATTATTCAGCTAATAGTACAAAATCGACTCTACAATCTAGTGGGAGATAATTTCTTCTCATCCCTACAGCCTCTTTTACACAGAAGAGCTAGCCAATCTCTACTGCATCGTTATGGTAGGTGCTCAACTGAGTTCCAATCCTTGCCCCCCCCCCCTTCCCCAGACATTCACAGCAAGAACACGCATGGCTAAAACCACAGCAAATAACTTTCCTTTACAGCATGGTCGTCTTCAAGTCTAATGTAAACAAGTACTTAAAGAGCCACTCTCTTTGATAATCAATTCCTTTTAAGTATTCTTCTGCCGATCCCACCCATTGGTTTTCGGTCCTCTCGTGGTACTGGCGATCTTTTTACCCTTATCCGCGAGTGCCCCCCCCCCCCCCCCGAACCTTGATATGTGGTGACCCATTTGTAAAAATAAATTAAAAAATCAAATGAAAGAATAATTCAATGTAAGCATAACATTCAAAGTTACGTTTGCCCAAGTAAAACACGCAGACAGACGTTAATTTGTTTTACAATTGTATTCATATAGATAACACTCTCATCGCAGCATCTTCTCTTCTCCTTGCACGGTTTAACTTCTATTGCTCTTTATCATTATTATTATTATCATTAGTATTATTATTATTATTATTATTATCATTATTATTATTATTATCATTATTATTATCATTATTATTATCATTATCATTATCATTATTATTATTTTTTTTTTTATTATTATTATTTTATTATTATTATTAACCCTGTTCCCGAGCCAATTGCCCCATTCCCAACTCTGGGCTCTGCCTTCACACTCATACAGTTTACAGACTGCAATGTGTTAAGTGCCAGAATTTCTATATCGGTAGAATTGTTAGACCTCTGCACCAACGCATCAAGGAACACTTGAACATCCGCATTTCTTCTTTCTACGAGCACATCTTATCATGTGACAACACACAACACATTATGCATGTCCGTATCCTTGCCTCAGTTGGAAATATCAGTAACCTAAGGATATCGGAGGCCATTCTGATCTCTAAACACAGACCCTCTTTAAATAACAGAATTGAACTTTGTTCCCCTACATCATCCCACCGCCACTCACCTTGGGCCATGTTTCATACTCCTTGCTCCTTTCTCTGCCCGATCCCAATGATCTGAACCATCTATCCACCTAACTACTCTATATCTCACCTATCCACACTCTCACTTTCCTTGTTCTCCTTATACCCTTTCATTCAGGCACCCTCTATCCCTCCCTTTTAACCTACACCCATCTTCCCCTACGTATATTTCCTTATGCACTTTTCTTGTCAATACTCTTCCCCACAACTTCTACAACCTCCTATTCACAGAGTAAGCCACCCACACTTAGAGCATTTAGACTTAATTCCCATATATTATACTTACACTTAATTAGTTTTGTTCGCTATGAAATAATATATTAAATAACCTTGTAATTAAATTTTACTTATATATAAACCCTTTCCCTTTCCTTTCTCTTTTAACAACCTCCTGTTCCCACACTCTAGATCCTTGCGTATAATGGAATAGATGAAGGCTTAAGATAGACTTATTCTATCTGACCATGCATTAATTAACTTTACTGACCATCACTAACTCCGGCCATCTTAGAGCTAATCTCTTTACTACCCTAATTATCCCTCCTTAATCATTATTTGGCTGTGCTTCCCCTTCCCACCATCTGTTGATCCGAACCTAAATAACAACTAATAAGCACTCTAAATAATCCATTTGATAATCCTATCCAATCAAATAAATCCATGCAAATATATGATTACAATCTGCCTAAAAAAGCTTGGCTGTGCAGTCCCTATTTATTTGCCTCTCCACGAGGGCAAAGTTAGACACAAGCTCCGTTTTTAATGTGGGAAAATTCCAGCTCCCCAAAAAGGGGCACTCTCGATTGGGAAAAAAAGTTGCCTCAGTCGAGGACAGAAAAGATGAAGTGTAGTATCAGAACAGATACTAAACTTTGCTCCTAGCCAAAAGGCCAAAGACGCACACCCAAATTATCAACTTTTACTCCTGAAATTCTAAAAGGTTCAGCCCTGGCTCAGACTCCAACTCCGAATATAAGATAGCTTCTTCTTCCAACTACAAGGTGCCCCACAACACCCCAGGAAATTTAGCACAATTAATTTGTGTATGAAATTGTTGGAAATAAAAACAGTTGTTGCTACAGAAAAACAACACAAATGATTTAGTGAACATATTCTGTTAACGTCAGTCATTAAATTCAAAGATTAAACTGTTAATGATATAAATAAACTGCTTTATTCTTGTGAAATATTCTTATGAGATACAAATAATTGTGAGATTTAGTGAACATGTTATTCACTGAAGAATTCTAAAGCAAAACTTAATGCAAAATCAATACTAGATTGTCAAAGCAAAAAAAGTATTTTTATTGATACGAGAGACAGTGTGGATGAGAGAGCAAATGAAGGGAGGAAGCCAGTAAGGGGAATGCAATCGAGGGTGGGGCGATATTTTTACATTATGTTAATCTTTGTTCCTTATTTATATATAGGGTAATTGTAAAATAACTCCTTAAGTGCTTGTGTTACAAGAAATAATTATGCTAAAGTGTATTGCATGTTTTTTTTTTTCATTTTTCATTTTTTATTCAATATGGGTAGCAGTATTCGCCACCAGCTTCTCAAACCGCCTTGAAAATGCCACAATTGATTTCACATAGGGGGTAGTATCGTAACTCTCGCTTCCTCCTTGTATTTTGTCCTTTAATCCTCACATTCCATCCGCGATGTTCGTGATAAAGGGAGAAAAAATTACTGTTTTTTTAGTCTACTGTTCTTTTGAATTGGTGGCATATAGAGATTGTTTCAATCCTCTTATAATATTCTTCATCATTCAACTGTCAATCTATCCATCTCATTAAACTTCATCCTCAAGTGACTTTTTAGCCTTTATAAGTGGTGACTCATTAGTAAAAAAAAAAAAAAAATTACATGTAAAATCAGTTGATACGGTTTGCCAGGTTTGAGAAGCTGGTGCCGAATGATGGCGCCCATATTGAATTCTTGATTAAACCCTATGCTATAGATTTTCTTATCATATTCATTTCTTGCGAGTATTATATTTCAGTAATAAATTATGAGATCTAATCGGGAGTGAGTCCGACAGAGTCTGGGCTATATTTGAGTTGGTAATCTGGCCTCTTTCAGGCTCAGTGATGTTTCTATGCAGTTTTAAAAAGTTCGCCATCCTAGGCTTTACCGTCTCTCTTTGAGAAGGGGTTAGTTTATTGCTAATTGCCTAAGGCGCCCCTACCAGGGAATGCAGACGGGACTGTTCAGGCATTTTTGTGGGCCAGAGGGCACACAACTCTTGTGTGCTGTCTTTTTAATCCCCACATTCTAACCTTGTGTCACATGCTCCCGTGGTGTGAGGGGGGAGTTAAATACCAACCTTGTATATCTATTTTATCAGTTTATCATGTAGTTACCAGTTTAGCCTTTAAATTTAATAATTTGATGTTGGAACTGGCTTTAGGCATATACAGTTCTAAGCCTAGTATGTTCACTAAATCTTTAAATTCTTCTTTTTCTGGTTTCAACCAGAGCAGCTGACTGCTGAGCAGACGTCCATTACTTTACAAATATCAGAGATTTAGTTCACATTCTCCATACTGTGATATTTTATGCACTAAAACGGATTTCATGGCTCAGTTGTTGATAGCCATATCTATCTGGCTGCCTCAGGAGATTTTTCACATCTATTTACACTCGAACCATTTCAGACCCATTCGTGTGGCGGCATGTCTTGCCTGCAGACGTTTTCCGGTTTCTCACACACTTTAAACCAGTTCTATAGTTTTGCTAATGTTTATTTGAAAACATAAAACCTTTTTTATTTTACATCTTTAACAAACATTTGATCCAGAATAATAATACAAATGATAAGTTTGTATTGTGGATTAAATAAAGATTTTTTTCTATATATTTTTTATATTTTAATCACACAAAATACATGCTAAAATATTCTTTAATTTTCTAATTGAGTTTTTTGAAAAACAAGATCCATTTGAATTGTTCGAAATAGCCATAAATTGCTATTATCTCACCAAGTGACCGATTTCTTACTAAGTGTCTGTCTATTACTCTCTTCCTCTCTCATTGTCTCTGTCTGTCTCTCTCTCTCCTTCTCTCTGTGTTTAATAACAGTCAAAGTTAATAAAGACAGGACAGAATAAAAAGATAGGAATAGTCCATTATAAACAAAAGGGAATATCACAGCATTTAGAGAAAAATATATATAGCGAGCAAAAAGAGCTAATTTTGGCCTTTGGCTTTTTATTTATTTATATATATATATATATTACATTTTGTCTGAAACATTGTTTATTTTATTCCTCATATATATATATATATATATATATATAATTTATCTGGCTTTGCAAACTCACTTTTTCCTGATTCAAATAATTCAACTTCAGCTCAATGAGTGACCGAACAGGTCAAATTTTTCTAGTATATTATATGTATTATAATAATTGAATAAATTATGTGTTTTTAATCTGTCTTAATCACTGGTTTTACACTGTAAGCAATTCAACAGATTACTCTAACACGTTGTTTTGGGCTTTCTTTTCTTCCGTTTCCACATAACCATCGGGTTATCCAATTTTGCAGCCAAAAGCTTTTCTATTTTTCTGTTAATTAAAAAAAAAAAAAAATTCTTTTTAGTTTTATCATCTTATTTTATTTAAAGCTATTTTTTTACGTTTATATTTTTAATTAATTATAAATTGCTACATGTGTTCTATTTTGCTTGTGGGCAGATAACTGTGTAGTTTTTTGTTCGGTTATCTCCCTTTTATTGGTCAATTACCCTTTTACTAATTAAAGGTGGAAAATCTTGTTATATTTTTCTTCTTATGCTCTGCTATGCGGGTATGTTGAGGGTTCTATTTAGGTTTTTATGACTGCTTATGCGCCCTGTATTTGCTGTTCTATAATCTAATCAAGGCTCAGATGACAAAGAAGATATTTATTTAAATGAGCAGATCAATTGTTTCCTGAGCTATCTTAGCCTTTGCAGTTAGCTGATACCAGATACTGTACTAGCGTCACAAATGCTATTACCATAAACTTGTGAAAGTGCACAGTCAGAAAAACACATACTCACACATTTGTTCAACCCCCACGAAAAGCGCCACACAGTTTGTCAACACAGTAAGATGTCATTATCATAACAGCGATAGTCAACTCTATGAAGGTAAACAACAATCATGAAGGTAAACAACAATCGTTATAACAAAACCTCTGACATGATAGCCTTTTGTGACATTTTTCTGTTGATGAACCCAGCACTACTACTTAACTATTGCAGTTAAAAAGAAACTACACTCTCTTTCTTTCCAGAAACATTGAAAATAAATCAACTCATGTTCGTTCAAAGTTTAATATTAATAAAACCTTGTAATTTTTGTAGTACTGCGTTTGGTCATCCTTACACATAAATCTTCTAGAAATATTAGTGTTTTTCAAGGCTTTTGTTGTTTTGTTCAGATTGATTAATCTTTGCTGTACAGCATATGGTTTTATTTGTATTGTTTGGATTATTCGGACTACTATTCTCAACTTGTGGCACAATGGATAAAGTGCTATGTAACAATCAGTTCTAAATGACAGTCTTCTGGAGATTGAAAGTTCAATCCTCACTCCAGACGATACTAAGAATATAATAACAATTACTTAAGATTTCTACTTGGTTATGACTGACAGAACGAGAACAATCTACCCTTATGAATTAAATAAATGGTTTAGTTTAAAATTTCGTACAGATTCCTGAATTCGACAAAACACACCTGAAGAAAGTCGGAGGTTACATCGGCCGAAACGTTGTGATAATAACATCTCAGATGAGAACAGTAGTCTGAATAATCTAATACAAATTATCAATCCTCATCTCAAAAATTCCGAAACATGATATTGTCTAATGTTTAAACACTGATTTTGTTGGAAGTAGCAATACAATAAATATGTTTATTTACGTTACATTTACGTTTTTATTCGTGTGAGTGATTGTGTAGAGATCAAACGAATCCCCGATTTCACTCATCACATGGCATGGATCAGTTATGGTCCTTGACTTCTTCCATGTCAAAAAAAGAGAGAAATGGGAGGAAAATCAAGTCTGATGCTTGTTGGTTAACATCCAGTTAAGATGGAGAATATCTGTAATATTCAGATAGATATACCCTAACTAAAGTTAGAGAGCTGTCACTATCAGTGAGTATGAACTCATCATCATCATCATCGTCATCATCATATTCGGTTTAACATCTGCTTTACATGCTGGTATGTGTTGGACGGTTTTTAGAAATTTACTTCTAAACTAACCTATCTCTGACAAGATCTTTATTCATTCCTCTTTCTCTAAAATCCATCCTTATCATTTCCTCCCATGTTTTCCTGGGTCTTCCCCTGCCAACTTACCCTGCTATCTCAACTGTTCTACATTTACTAACCCAAATCTTATGTATAATGTTGTACTTACGTTTTGTATATTGTCAACTGTAAATTGCATTTGACATTCCTTTTCTTATTTTAGTACTTCTAATATTTTTGTTTGGTACTTCTACCGCTATCAAATACAAAGACGAAGTACAAATCTATTAGGTAAATCACCTTTCCCAACAATTGTGTAGGTAGGGTCTTAGGTGTATAATTCTCTTAAAGCAGAACTGGTCATAGTAACGTGTGGTAGGTGTGTGCTGGCCTCCCACCCACTACTCACTCGCCCATCTTCAACGTAATAGCAGAGCAATGATCAGATAGATATGTAATGTTTCGTCAGATTAGACCCGGCATATCATCTCTGATACCTTGTTTATGAGGCTGAATATACCAAAGCTTGGTGAACTCCTGAGCTATGTTGGTTTGGCTACGTTAGAAGGAGCAACTTTTTACCAATGCTCATGCCCCTGATTGACCGCCTTACCCCAAACGCATGTGTTGTGGTTCTTCTTTTTCTTCATCTTCTTATTGGCCATGTTGAGATTCTAGTGCCAATGGTTGCCGAGTGTGAAACACAGTTCACACAATTTGCATACATAATAAAAACAACAAACACAGACGTTGATGTCGCATCGCTAGCATCTACATCTGAGCCAAGCCTCCCATCTCTCAAGTTCAGGATCTTAGTTAAGACTAACTCTGTCGTTCGACCCTTCTTGCCTACTGACCCGTCTCAGTTGAGCTCTGTCGCCGATCTGCCTGTCAAGATCATCCACTGACGATCTCTCTCGCCCATCTGCCTCCACAGCCAGTGTCTCTTAAATATATCTACTGTTGACCGGAAATCCTTAGTGTTCATTTTTTTTCTTCTCAGTTTCAGCCGGAACTGGCTGCATCCACTTGTTCCTCAGCTTATTTTCACTAGAAACTAGATACTTTGTTCCGAATTCTTTATCTTGACCCGTTCCCCCTGCTATTAATGACTTAATGTCCATGGCGTTTCTTTGTCTGTGTAACACAATGGATCTGTTGCTGTGATATTGTCATTTATTTCCTAGCTAATCTCTCCCGGTTGTCCTGGTTGTAGGGTGGGGGAAGTCTATCCTATCACATGACTTTTGGATAAGAAAATGCAGAGACATTGATGTGGAAGACCAGAGAAAAGTTGTACGAACCAAGAAAACTTGGATGCAAACTATCATCAAAAATCTTAGTGGAATTTGAATGGAGTTAATCCTAAAAAACGAAGAAAAAGAAATTTGTCAGTTTTGTCTGATAAATCAGACACTTTTCTTTCAAGCTTCATTTGTTGCGAAAACCGGGGAAAAAGAAAAAAATGGTTTTCTTTAGCTTTGGTGACTAAGATTTTTCATTCAGATAGCAGATATATTGACAGACAGACAGACAGACAAAATGTCTCTGTTTCCAATGAATGTAGTCCATCATTTTTATGTTTCAATCCCCAAGACAGAATATCTTTTTTGTTATCCCTTCAATTCCAAAGAATAGATCAAAGATTTTTCTATCAACAGGTTTGTAAAGCCGACTTTAGAATGGCACAAGACGGATAAAGACAGCGGAGGGGAGGGCGTACAGTACCAATTCTTCTGCTACTTTGGCAAATATGTTTGAAGCGCTAATTTTGACTGAAAGCAGAATCAAAAGGAAAATAGCTCATAAGAATACTTTGAGATCTTCTTTGTCCGATTCTGTCTTTCATGTTTTGTGAAGCTAAAAGCAGATCAGGACGAATGCATACACAGAGCAGGCGCTAGATACCTCTGAATGGCAAACTTGTTGGGAATGGGAAGGGGGACGAGCTGCTCGAAAAGGATGGTTTCAACAGCGCTCTGGAGGTCTTAGTTCTATTTTTTATTCTCTCACTTAAGATAAAAAATTAATATAGAATTGCTTTAAACACAAAAAATAATAAGTAAAGCATGTGTGGTCCCTCTGCGATCACTGCTACTTGAATAATATAAACAAACAATGATAACAACTTTGGATTTTGGGTGAATTTTAGATATTTGCTGAAAAAATTAAATTTTGTTTACAATCCGGTGGAGGGGGAGGGGCATTTTCAACACCAGTGTTTATGTCTAAAAATTTGAACTCGATCTGTCATCACCAGCCAGTGTCTGGTTAATGCAGATCACAATGGACAGCCTAGAATGTTGTAGTTGAAGATTGGTAGCCACTAGCCACATACAGCATATGGTATTCCCAAATGGTCACCCATTTAAATCCTGACCACTCTGAAAGTAGCTTAACCTCGGTGATTCTACAGGAACGTGTGTGGCAACATGATTATAACCATTTTATGTAAACAACCATCAATCCTAACTTTTGGTCAATTTTGTGCAAAACGTTAATGAAGGAAATTTAAGATATTTAAAAAAAAAAAACCTGCCGTTTTTTTGCATTTTTACCTCCTAGGGTATAAACCAGAATTGGTATTTACCTTTCTCCCACCGTGGGGAGATGTGATACAAGATCGGAAGGTGGGAATTGAAAAGTTGCAGTACACTCTGGTCTACAAAAAATACCTAAGCAGCCCCATCAGCATTCCTCAGTAAGGACGTCTCAGGCGATTAGCAATAACATAGAACTGCATTGTTAATATACCTCAGCCTGACAGAATCAAGGTCACTAACTTAAAACTAGCACAGACTCTGCTGGACTGATTGTCGAGGACCCATCCTTGACTGGTATGAACAGCACAACCCCAGGGTGAAGTCTGAAAAATCTGGCTTAGTCAGTTTTCTGTGTTCATGGCTGCATAAAACATCATACAAAAATTTTGGGGAAAACTAATGAATCTTCAGAAAATTAGAAGAATTACAGAATTAACAATTACAGAATTAACAATTATAGAATTAACAATTATAGAATTAACAATTACAGAATTAACAATTACAGAATTAACAATTATAGAATTAACAATTACAGAATTAACAATTATAGAATTAACAATTACAGAATTAACAATTATAGAATTAACAATTATAGAATTAACAATTATAGAATTAACAATTATAGAATTAACAATTACAGAATTAACAATTACAGAATTAACAATTATAGAATTAACAATTACAGAATTAACAATTATAGAATTAACAATTATAGAATTAACAATTATAGAATTAACAATTACAGAATTAACAATTATAGAATTAACAATTACAGAATTAACAATTATAGAATTAACAATTACAGAATTAACAATTACAGAATTAACAATTATAGAATTAACAATTACAGAATTAACAATTACAGAATTAACAATTACAGAATTAACAATTATAGAATTAACAATTATAGAATTAACAATTACAGAATTAACAATTACAGAATTAACAATTACAGAATTAACAATTATAGAATTAACAATTATAGAATTAACAATTATAGAATTAACAATTACAGAATTAACAATTATAGAATTAACAATTACAGAATTAACAATTATAGAATTAACAATTACAGAATTAACAATTATAGAATTAACAATTATAGAATTAACAATTACAGAATTAACAATTATAGAATTAACAATTATAGAATTAACAATTACAGAATTAACAATTATAGAATTAACAATTACAGAATTAACAATTATAGAATTAACAATTACAGAATTAACAATTATAGAATTAACAATTACAGAATTAACAATTATAGAATTAACAATTATAGAATTAACAATTACAGAATTAACAATTATAGAATTAACAATTACAGAATTAACAATTATAGAATTAACAATTACAGAATTAACAATTACAGAATTAACAATTATAGAATTAACAATTATAGAATTAACAATTACAGAATTAACAATTATAGAATTAACAATTACAGAATTAACAATTATAGAATTAACAATTACAGAATTAACAATTACAGAATTAACAATTATAGAATTAACAATTATAGAATTAACAATTATAGAATTAACAATTATAGAATTAACAATTACAGAATTAACAATTATAGAATTAACAATTATAGAATTAACAATTATAGAATTAACAATTACAGAATTAACAATTACAGAATTAACAATTATAGAATTAACAATTACAGAATTAACAATTATAGAATTAACAATTACAGAATTAACAATTATAGAATTAACAATTATAGAATTAACAATTATAGAATTAACAATTACAGAATTAACAATTACAGAACAACATATTAACAAATAATAACAAAACATAATTCCTTTCCAGAATTATAATCTCTATATTAATAAAATTATGAAACAACTTCCCGTGTGCCTGTGTATGTGTGTGCTTCTCGCCCCTATGCGACTTACACATTATTATTTTATTATTAAAATTAATCTAATATTTATTGAAATCAAAACGCAATAGCATACAATAAAAGTAAAACGATTTTAAACAAATTTATTTCAAAATTAAATCCACCATAATGCATTTCGATGTATTCGTAAACAAGTCTGTCATTTTAATTTTTTGTTAATAGTTTAAAGAAAAAAGAATGAATTACTAGGTGACCCTTAGAAACTTGAAAGGTTTTAAACTGTTAACTAGAAGGTAATTTCAGGATTTAGAATTTTTTATAAATGATATTAGAATTTATTTATGTCGTCCTCACTGAATTGCTGTTACCTTGTACCTTTAGTGCCTCATGGATTGGTTAGCAGGTAACCCAATTCCTACTCCCTTAGGGGCTACGTGAGCTAACCTATAAAAACTCCAGCCTCTTTTCCTTTTTCCCCTTCTCTCAACCCAGCAGGACAATGGCTGACTCTTCAGTGACAAAAGCCCTCGACAGTCAACCCGGTCCTTCTTCTCCTTCCCCGTTCCCACTCTATTGGACCAGGGTTGACTACATCTCGACAAAGTTCTAGACAGCAGTTCGGATTTAATCATCACTCATTCCCAGATTGCCAACCTTAGTTGATATCGGCTTGACTGCATTGCATCAGAAGTTCATGAAGACGGTTCATGCAGAAAAGCCTTTACTTCCACACGAAAAGAGTCAGAATTGAGGGACGTCGATGTGCCAGCTTTTACTTGAGCTCCCTAACCACATAAGTTATTATGAAGCACGTATTTGCAAACATAACGTTAGCTCCTTTCTGTACAATCACCATTTTTACTGTTGTATGTACATCAGCATTGCTTGTCAAGTAAAATTGCTCTAAAATTTCTCTAAAATTATATACACTTGTTGGGTTCCTTCTCACAAAAGCTTATATCGCCACATTTCTGTTTCAGTGCTTATCTACAGAATTGAACTTTCTTTCAGCAAATAAATTTAACCCAATATTTTACTCCTGTACTAAAAGATTGACAGTTTTGCTAACTACTTCAGATAATTGTATAAGTTTCGTTTAAAACAACATTACCTAACAAAATTAGTTATAGTTTTATGACAATTTTGTTCAATTAGTAATTTTATGGGTGAATTATAGCGTGATAATTAAATCAAAATTTTAGCATTCTATTTTATAAAAAATATGTTAATGAAACAAACTGGATAGTTAAAAAATATACAAAACAAAATGAAAGTAAAAAGAATCCTGGACAACATTGGCAGTTACAGCTTGTTTATTGAATAAATGCTAAAAGTTTCATGAAAATTGGATTTATCAATGATTTTTGGTGATAAAAATAGGATATTTGGATAATCATTACTGTTTCTGACAAAAAATATTTGAAAGGAAATACAGTTGGAAAATTATTAAAAAAACAATTTATTTTAGCTTACTTACTGATTTGTGACCTATTTTCGTTAAAAAAAATTAATAGAAGTTATAAACATGTAAATACCGATTCTGAGCAAAGTAAGCATTTTTGTTTATGTTACTGACTAAACAAAAATGATTACTTTGCTCAGAATCGGTATCTACACAAACTTTAAAGGCTTATAACTTCTCTTAAATATTTTTTTTTTCTTTTAATGCAAATATGTCACAAATGATTAGGTAAAGCCAAATAAATTGTTTTTAAATAATTTCCAAACTGTATTTCCTTTAAAATAATTCATGTCGGTAATAGTAATGATTATCGATATTTGTTTACAAAGAGTAATCTCTCAGTGGTGACCCCCCCCCCGTATATTAGATGGGGGAGGGGCATAAGCTACTAGCACCGACATTGAAACTTTTGAGGAACAAAAGATTGGTCAACCGCTAATTGATTAGGCTAATGTTTGATACGGATTTTAAAAGAGGCCTTTTTAATTATTAACAATATAATTCTCTGGCGAGACAATCAAATCGTAACACTATATTTCTGTTTTGTTTTATATCATTTGCTGAGTTCTTTAGATGCGACTTTGTTGCCACCACCACCTCTTCCGTGGGACTGGAGGTAGGTTAGGGTATTGATTGAATAATATCAGACAGTTTATGTGAATATACAAAAGTAAAACGATATCAACAAAATACGTCTATCATCCAGATTGCATATTTTTACTAGTATATATGAAGAAAAAGCATATACTACACAGTCCCCCTCCCAAAGGAGGAATAATACCTGTGGGGGGGGGCGGTATCATGACGAACGAACATATACTGCACCAACATCCCTCCCAAGGAGGAGGTAATGCTTGAAAGGATAGTATCATTACAACAGAACAGATATTAAAAAAAAGGATAAAGTAATCCCTAGGAAAATGATCTCATGACAACAGAACAGATATTACATTACCCCCCCCCCCGAATTGAGCATTGAAATATAGTACATTAGTCTGAAATAATATAGTAAACTTAATTGTGTATTAAAAAATAGTAATAGTATAGTTGCTGTTTCAGATATAGAAGTAATAGTATAGTTTCGGCTTCAGAGCGACAGATCCGAAATCCCCAATATTAAAAATAATAAAACTTTATTTATACTCCTATTAAAGTTTGTTTTCTCTAAACTTTGCCAATTTATCAGCTACCTCCCTTTAATCACTTGTTTCTACCTTACAGGTCTGCAGTTTGGAAGAGTATGCGTCTGCTGAGCAAATTCTTTGCTTTTAGGAATAGGACTCAGCTGAAATTGTTTGACTCTTGACTTCAACTAAAAAAAACTGATACATGATAAATGATGTTTAAAACAAAAATATATCAAACTCTTTGTGTCGTTATTTAATGGTTGGCATCTTTTTCTTTTTAACTTTAAAAAAAAAATTAAATTCTTTATATTTTGTTCATTCATATCAAGGTCAAAAGCCACTCAAGGATAAAGGTTAACGAGATAGATGGAGTGTCAGTTGAATGCTTATCAGTTGAATGCTTATCAGTTGAATGATTAATGCAGTGAGAGGATGAAAAGTGATGAATAGAATGAACAAGATTTGATTAATTATGAGTACAGTTGAAGACAACTATGTTGTAGTCTGCAGAGAAGCAGCTCCATGGTTATGTGTTCTACAAATGGGAAGCTCTTGGAAAGACACTCTGTTGATGGAAATTCCGTTTTCTAAGTTAATCAAGGACATACAGCTCTAGTGAAAACTCTTAAAATACAGCTTACATGACTAAAGTTATGGGTTTACAAAGATTTTAATTTTGTGGAGTTAAACCTTCATTAGAAGGTCTTAAAATAATTACAATTTGCTTAGAATTTAAGACTATTTTTATTTCATTTTATTTAAGTTTGCTTGATTTAATGAATTTGAGAGAAAGAGGGATAAATAAAGACCTGGTCAGAGATAGGTTAGTTTAGAAGTCAATTTCTAAAAGCTGCCCGATGCATGCTAGCATGTAAGACCGAATACGTTAAACCGAATATGATGATGATGATCATCATCATCATCATTAAAAAAATGTTTTGAATTCACAGAACCTTGAAATAAAAAGGTTATAAATAAATAAAATATAAATTACAAGCTGGCATTGCCGAGAATGAATGAGGTGCTCAGTATAATCCTGATCTCATTCCACAACCCGATATTTCCATTTTTATTCTTATTTTTTAATTTGTATAATTTTGAATTTTTAGGTTATAATTAAAGTAAAATGTCTTTGTTGTTTATTGATGTCTGTCGAGTCTGCGGACCCCATGATATTATGAAAAAAAAAACTAATACAAAACGAATACTACCATTGGGTACCTTGTAAAATTTTACTGGAAAAAAGTTAAGTTGGATCTTTGTATAGGGCTTTGTTTTCAATTGCATCCCCAGACAGACAGAAAGACAGAGACAGAGACACTACAATTTATATTATTGATTATTACTTGTGGAAGAATACTTTTTAGGCCACATTGGGACCAGGCTTGTGAAGTCGGAAGGTATAATGCCTAACTCGGACTCCTAGAATTCCAAAAGACTCTGACTTCTTATTTGAAAGTCTTCCTATATTTAGCCTGTTTGTTGATTTTTCGGAAATTAAAAAAATTCCAACTCCAACTCCGATTCCTAGCATTCTTATGAGTCCGACTCCAACTCCTTCCCAAACCTCTGCCTCTGCAACCTTGATGTGAACTTTTTTAAATGTCAATAGCTGTAGTCGATTGTGTGGTCTAGTGACTCCACAGCTTTTCAATTTTCTTTCATCTTTTTTAATCTTTCGAAATATGACAGATATTCTTTATTTTAAAAGTTGTCAATTCGGTTTCTTTCAAATCTTCTACAGCATCAAGTGTGCATGGGGAAGGGTCGGAATCACATACATGTCTATTGTTTTTTATTGACATGAGTTTGTTTTTGATTGTAAATTTATTTCATTTTGTTTTCTAACATTTCAAAGTATGTCCATTAAAAAGACAATTGTTGTTTATTCTAGAAAAAGACAAGAATAAATGTTCATTTTTATTTCTTTTTCCTCCCGTTTCAGAAACCCCAACTTGTGTGCGGTGATGAGAAATTGTTAAAATTTATTACAAAACACTGTCCAATTCTGAACGAGAAATTTTGGCCTACATTTTGGTGTTTTGAGTCCCGGGCACAGACAATTGTGAGAACCATTTTAAAATCATCGCCAAACATTCCATACCAAAGGTAAGAATCATTTACCTCTTCTTCTTCTTCTTCTTCTTCTTCTTCTTCTTCTTCTTCTTCTTCTTCTTCTTCTTCTTCTACCCTCACACTTTTCTTTGATATTTAATGTCACATTTACCATTTGAAACCTTACGCGAATTCCTTAATTTCATCAAGTTGTTTTACTTTTAATCTATCTTAGTGAAATTCTGCGGACTCGTGATGGAGGGCGTATCCAAATTGATTGGCTTGAAAATGAAAATACTATTCACCCACATCCAGAAAAACGTCCCACAATTGTTTTATTACCAGGATTAACTGGTAAGTACAAAATGTCTCTTTCGTTTTTTGCTTGGGAACCTTCTAGCTGAACTTGGCAATCTTTATGTTGAAGTTAGACTAGAAGGTTCCCAGATTTGAAAATATACTGAATGTCAAAGGTTACATCGGCCGAAACGTTGTGAATATAACAACCAAGATGAGAATAGTAGTTTGAATAATTCAAATGACCAATCTTCATTTCAAACATTTCTAAACAAAATTTGTTTATTTTAATTCAAAAGATAAGCTCATCATTATCATCATATTTGGTTTAACATCCATTTTACATGTTGGCATGTGTTGGACGGCTTTAAGAAATTGACTTCCAAACTAACCTATCTCTGGCCAGATCTTTATTCATCCCTCTTTCTGTCAAGTCCATTCTTATCATTTCCTCCCATGTTTTTCTTGGCCTTACCCTGTGAACTGAACCTAATACCTCAACTGTTTTACATCTACGAACTCTCATCCATTCTTTCAACATGGGCATACTATCAAAGTCTCCTGTTCTGCACACATCTCCCTATACTGTCCAGATTTATTCTTCCTCTGAGATCAAATACTGTCTTTAAGACTCGCATTACATATCATTCTCATATCATTTCTTTCCATGCAACACATATCCTAAAACCTCACTGTCCAGATTTTACTTCCATAGATCACACTGCGTACACATTACTGATATATAAAAGTAGATAATGAATTGGTCGATCTACGCAGGTGAATTGAAATAGATAATATAATCAGTTGCAGTTTATCATAACAGTTCTAGGGAGGATTTCGATCCCCAACATTTGTAATCAGTATAAGTTAAAATCATACCTGTGATTTCTGACGCTCAAGGTTCCCACTCTTCATTCAGACTGTGAACACTCTCGTTCTGAAATTGAAGTCTGACCCAAGCAAACATTATGAAGGCAATCAATTTAAAGGAAGAATTGGTTCCATCTTTGCGAGCAGTCGGGAGAAGAAAGATTGGGGCTGCAGATTTGGGGATTCACCCCTTATGTTTCATTTACCATTGATTTGGGACCTCGGTTACTTCATTTACCATTGATTTGAGACCTCGCTTACTTCATTTACCATTGATTTGGGACCTCGCTTACTTCATTTACCATTGATTTGGGACCTCGCTTACTTCATTTACCATTTATTTGGGACCTCGCTTATATCATTTACCATTGATTTGGGACCTCGCTTACTTCATTTACCATTGATTTGGGACCTCGCTTACTTCATTTACCATTGATTTAGCACCTCGCTTACTTCATTCACCATTGATTTGGGACCTCCCTTACTTCACTTACCATTGATTTGGGACCTCGCTTACTTCATTTACCATTGATTTGGGACCTCGCTTACTTCATTTACCATTGATTTGAGACCTCGCTTACTTGACTTACCATTGATTTGGAACCTTGCTTACATCATTTACCATTGATTTTGGACCTCGGAATTTTGGACCTCGCTTACTCCATTTACCATTGATTTGGAACCTTGCTTACATCATTTACCATTGATTTTGGACCTCGGAATTTTGGACCTCGCTTACTCCATTTACCATTGATTTGGAACCTTGCTTACATCATTTACCATTGATTTTGGACCTCGGAATTTTGGACCTCGCTTACTCCATTTACCATTGATTTGGAACCTTGCTTACATCATTTACCATTGATTTTGGACCTCGGAATTTTGGACCTCGCTTACTTCATTTACCATTGATTTGGAACCTTGCTTACTTCATTTACCATTGATTTGGGACCTCGCTTACTTCATTTACCATTGATTTGGGACCTCGCTTACTTCATTTACCATTTATTTGGGATCTCGCTTACTCCATTTACCCTTTATTTGGGAACTCGCTTACTCCATTTACCATTTATTTGGGATCTCGCTTACTCCATTTACCCTTTATTTTGGACCTCGCTTACTTCATTTACCATTGATTTGGAACCTCGCTTACTTCACTTACCATTGATTTGGAACATCGCTTACTTCATTTACCATTGATTTGGGACCTCGCTTACTTCATTTACCATTGATTTAGCACCTCGCTTACTTCATTCACCATTGATTTGGGACCTCCCTTACTTCACTTACCATTGATTTGGGACCTCGCTTACTTCATTTACCATTGATTTGGGACCTCGCTTACTTCATTTACGATTGATTTGAGACCTCGCTTACTTGACTTACCATTGATTTGGAACCTTGCTTACATCATTTACCATTGATTTTGGACCTCGGAATTTTGGACCTCGCTTACTCCATTTACCATTGATTTGGAACCTTGCTTACATCATTTACCATTGATTTTGGACCTCGGAATTTTGGACCTCGCTTACTCCATTTACCATTGATTTGGAACCTTGCTTACATCATTTACCATTGATTTTGGACCTCGGAATTTTGGACCTCGCTTACTTCATTTACCATTGATTTGGAACCTTGCTTACTTCATTTACCATTGATTTGGGACCTCGCTTACTTCATTTACCATTGATTTGGGACCTCGCTTACTTCATTTACCATTTATTTGGGATCTCGCTTACTCCATTTACCCTTTATTTGGGAACTCGCTTACTCCATTTACCATTTATTTGGGATCTCGCTTACTCCATTTACCCTTTATTTTGGACCTCGCTTACTTCATTTACCATTGATTTGGAACCTCGCTTACTTCACTTACCATTGATTTGGAACATCGCTTACTTCATTTACCATTGATTTGGAACATCGCTTACTTCATTTACCATTGATTTGGAACCTCGTTAACTTCATTTACCATTGATTTGGGACCTCGCTTACTTCACTTACCATTGATTTGGGACCTCGCTTACTTCATTTACCATTGATTTGGGACCTCGCTTACTTCATTTACTATTTATTTGGGACCTCGCTTACTTCATTTACCATTGATTTGGGATCTCGCTTACTCCATTTACCATTGATTTGGGACCTCGCTTACTTTATTTACAATTGATTTGGGACCTCGCTTACTTCATTTACCATTGATTTGGGACCCGGCTTACTTCATTTACCATTGATTTGGGACCTCGGTTACTTCATTTATCATTGATTCAAAAGTCATTTCTTATTACGTCTGATTGTGTATGTGTGACAAGTCAGACTCACTGCTCTTTCGTGCTTATTTTATCTCATCTGACGTCATGTCCTCTAGTTAGTGTTCCCATGGAAAACAATGGTCCCCCCCTAAACACTAGCCCCCCCCCCCCGTCTGACATCATTACCTTTTTATGTACTAACGTTTATCCCTGCAAATTTAAATCACCAAATACGTACTAGTTGAGTACCCTTAATATTTAACATTCGAACTTAGACTAGATGCTGTGTAGAGTTTGGATAGATAGGGGCTTTTACATCTTTCAGAAAATAGTCAAAAGTGACTCTTAGTTAGGGAAATAGATCCAATTAGATAAGTAAATCAAATAAGTTAATGCTGAACTGTCTTTGTATCCTCATTCCAAGTGTGAAAATTGTGTCAACAATCAGCCGAGAAAAGTATCCAGATTATGGCATCAACCATGACCCCTGAGAAGCGAACATTCATAGCCTGCATTAGATATGAAAACTCATGAGTATGTTTTTAAAATTTAAAGTTGTTTATCACTTCCATGGACGGCGGCACCGGGGGGCGGGGGGGGGGGGCTGAAGCCCCCTCCACTTTTTGACTTGGCCCCCCCACTTTACGGTTATCAATAATGAAGTTATATATGCATGTGTTTAACCGCCCCCCCCCCCCCACTTTTTAGGAGAGCCCCCCCACCACCACCACCACCACCACTTTTATAACTGTCCCGCCGGTCCTGACTTCATAGATCATTTGAAGAATTGTGTCTCTGTCAATTTATTCTATTTTTTGTAATTGAAGAATTAGAATATTTGATGTTCTTTTACTAACGAGTCATCACAAATCAAGGCCAAAAGCCACTCGAGTATGAAAGTTAATGAGATAGGTGGATTGTCAGTTAAATGATGAAGAATATTATAAGGGGATTGAAAATTATTAATGGAATGAACAAAGTTTAAATTTAATCAAGTTTAGCAACACATTAGAGAAACTAAATTTATTCTCAACACACATGAGGTTGCCAATATTCGCTGTGTATTGTTGTTGGTAATACAGACATATGTCGGTAGAATTTGAACAACGAATATGGCATGCATGTCAGAAAGTAAAAGATGAGCAAGAAACCGTGGGGGCAAAGGCATTTCATTTATTAATAGTTTGTCTACAACAAATTATAAAGACAGCAAAATGAGAAATGTTAAACATAGATTAAACATACAGAATACATTTGTTTCCATATAACAGAATGCACAATCGTTTAAAAGGAAAAAAAAAAGGAGACGCACAAAGCAAAGACTTACATTTTGCTGTCCTTTTTGTAAGTCGGCATGCCCCACTTCCTTGGCCTTTTGGCTAGGGGAAAAGTGTAGTATCTGTTCTGATACTACACTTCATTTTTTCTGTCCTCGGCCAGTAAAGGAGAAATTATTCTAGACTGAGGCAATTTTAATTTTTGTCCTAATCCAGAGTGTGTCTTTTCGAGGAGCTCGATTTCTCCACATTAAAAACCGACCTTGTGTCAAACTTATAAGAGAGGCAAGTAAATAGGGACATATCCCAGCCTGATTCACTTGATGGGATGTCCAAATGATTAATTAGGATGAAATTCAGTCTTAATTCTTAACCACAAAATCTCCTTTTCACCATGAGATTTGAGGTCTAACCCCTTTTTTTACAAGGTAGATAACTCTTGCCGGGCAACCAGTTCCTTTCTAAGTGAAATAACTCTTGTTCTAGATTAATACAGTTTTGTTAATTAAATAACTATACCATACTTTCTAAAGTTTTTTTTTAATATTTAAAACTACTTTTTAGTGATTAAAAATAATTGTTAGTGATTGAAACAGAACATTGATTCATTCTTTGTGCCCATTTAATGTAATATTTTAACCTATCACAAGTTAAAAAATTTAAACAATTCGATTAACTATTGAGGACAGATTTTTAAAATTCTTTCCATTGCTATTTTTTTGTTGTTTCTTTTTTCTTCTATTTCCTTTCATCCTTTATTTTTCTTATTCATTGTCTTCTCTCTCTCTAAAAAAGAAAGTAACAAAAAATCCAGGAAGAATGTTTTAATGTCTCACGTTGCCAGTTTTAAGTGACTGTTAAAATCTGTCCCATTTTTTAAAAGTCTTCTTTCCTTCACAACCGACCTGCAAAGGTCAAATGAATTATTCAATCTGCGACTGCAAAAACCTGTAAATGTTAAAACAGTTTTTCTTTTTCCATCCCATCAGCAATTTTCCAAAGTAAATTTTGTTTCAAAACTTATTAACTAGCTAAGAAAAATGTGCGAAGGATGAGTGTTTTTGTTTTACCAAAGAGTTTATTTGCTGTTAGTGACATTGTAATGTTCACAGTTCATGTTTGCTTCCATTTATATAATTAAAGTGGACGTATGTGGGTCCGGCTTGCTACAATAATCAGCTATGCAAATTTAAATGCTATGAGCAAAGAAGGAGAGGCTTCATCTTAATAATAACTGATGATAATAAAAAAGAAAGGAAATAGTTTCTTTCATTTTTAATAGACACACAAAAATATTCCCTTATTATTATTATTATTATTATTATTATTAAAACAGAACAAAGGGAGAGAGGAAGTTTTGTCTTTTTCTTATCGATTAGTTTTGTCTTTTCTTATTGATAGAGAGAGGGAGAGGGGGTTTTGTCTTCTTTTTCTTATAGATTAATTTTATTTCAATGATTTCAAGTAATGAATAGGAATTAAATTGCGAAGTGATAGCGAGTGGGTGAAGCCTTCTAGTTTTAAATATTGTATATTTATTTAAAAACAAAATAGAATAGATTTTTATCGCTTATATGGGCCTATTCATTTAATATTTTTACAACCCTCTTCATGCATTCACCTGTATATTTTAAATGTTAGATATTTAAACCAATATGTCTGCATTAAATGACTCATTAGGTTTCATATGCCATAAAATCCATGCAGCCAGCCAGAATATGGACATTTATATTCATGTATACTTATTTTTCAGTTTATGTCATCTTATAAAGTTTTTTCCTTTTGATCTATTTATTTCCTTATGAATTATTTATGGCTTAAACATGGGCAAGATTGTTATCCTTTTCAGGACTAATATTATCAACTGCCACATATGATAAACTGTCCTTTTCAGAATGTATCTTAATTTCAGCTTACTACATTATGAGCAAATTCAATTGTTTTCACAATTCAACCATTCAAACAAACTACTCTGCTGCTATTCTTAGCCTTTAACTACAAGGAACAATTTGTATTTCTATCTTGAAATAAAAATCTTTTTCAAACGTTATACACGAGTGTCCTTTTTGATTTTTTTACATTCACTCATTTTATTTTTACTAGTTAATAAGAGTCTTTGTTAATAAGAGGAGGTCTCATCAGTACGATAACTTCTGTCACAATATATTCTTATTCTATGTTATCAGGTTTAATCGTTAATAGACTTTGCTCTACAAGTGCCCCTCCATTGCCATTATTCAAGGGAACACTTTGAGCCTGCTCTCAGACTTTCAAGCCAGCAGGACATCAAATGAAACTTTCTGATGTTCCGAACATGGGCTTTTTAAACTTGGTGCTTGAAAATAATTATCCTCCACTCTATAATAAATAGCAATGCATATTTATTTGTATTTATATATATTTTTTCTCCATTTCATTCTTTCCAAATATGATCTAAGGTTAAGATCGGATTCTAACTCTGCCTGATGAGATCTCAGTTTATAATAGCTGTTGATCGATAACATCGACATGCCAATGTCGCAGATTTTGTACATGTCTGTGTAAATAAAAATAATCATTATATATATATATATGTCCCTGTCATACAAAAGTTAACGAATTAAAAAAAAAACTGCTGGACGAATCCATTTCAAGTATTTAGGGGAATTAAGAAGGCAAATTTATTTCCATAATGAAACCTTTTTTCCTTTTTCTTTCTTTTAGTTTTCTATACCGATTTATACGTTTTTCCTTTTTTAAACTTTCCAGTTTGAAACGTTTTCTTTCTTTCTTATTTTTAACTTCACCGATTGAGATTTTATTTTATATGAATATGAATTTTAATGCAAACACTGACGAAGCTGTTTTTTGTGGCAATATATAATTATATAAATTGGGCATGTTCAACCGTACCAAATTTTCTTAATAGCAAACGGACCTTTGTAAAGTTGGTCCAATTCGCACAGTCCATGTCATAAATGTCCTTGTATCGTCTGAAATACGAAGCAAACGTAATCTAGTTGTCAGGATTGTGATTCAAAAATTTTTTTTTTTATTTAACTTTAGTGTAAAGTTTCAGAAATCAAGGGTCCCTTTCCTTGATCTTTGTATGAGATACATAGATAACCGAATGTTCGACTAAAGTTCTCCTTTACCTCTCAAACGTTGAGTTAGTAAAGAAGTGAAGAACATTAATTTTTTTCTCTCCAATTGACCAGTTAACTATGTTATATTATATCTTTCTTGTGGTCTCACCGGATTCTAGAACAAGAATCTATCTAGTCTGGTGGAGTATCCAGCTAAGTGCTGTTACTTGAGGTAACATCACTAGGAGAATGTGCACCATTGCTCGTTTGAGCCAATGTATAGCCGTGTCGAGGGGATCTTATTTGTGCTGCGAATGCTATGCTATTTTGAATATTTTGTCAGGGTTTTTGAATTCTCGTCACCAGTGTTGTGACCTTGAAAAGTTGATAATAATTAAGACAACACAGTGGTATATTTACAAGAGTGTATTTACACAAGTACAGAAATAGTATGTTATAGAAGTCTGTGTCCAATACTGTGACTATGACTGCCAATAATGACTGCCGTGGCACTTTGTTGTAACTCTATTCATAGTCTCTGGAAGAGTCCATCTACTCCCGAAATAGGGTAGATCACCATCACACCATAACATACATCAATAAATATTCCTCAAATTTCAGTTTCTTTGGAGTATCTTAAAGCGTTTTTAGGGGGTATAATATGGGCAAAACCTTCCATTCGAAATGCTCAATAGTCATTAGACACCAATTAATCAAGATTCCTTGAGTTTCAATTTCTTTTTAAGACCTCTTAAGCTTAAGCCTTAAATTTTAGACATTTTCTAGAATCAAAATCATGTAATGGATTTTGATAAAACTTGGAATAAGGATTCTAGACATAAGGTTTAGTATCATTATATCTTGATTTTAATCTTTGTAAGGAGACATAAAAGTGGTGCAAAATTGTTCTGGAAATTAATTTTTTACCCATTCTGGGACGGGTATTCTCCTACTATATATATATATATATATATATATATATACCCCCTCACCCCTGCAAGAGATTTAGACGGGTTATCTATATAGATGACATGTGACTCTTAGGGTCACGGATTATCTAGATAAAACGTCATAAAGGACCCCCTTCTCTCTCTGGTTTGATGGATGACATCATCATTTTGTGACATCATCTACTGTGCACGTTTATTCCCATCTCTGTTTTAATGGACTATGTCAAAAAATTATGATGTCATCCATTGTGCACAGGGACAAGATAACATGATAACAAGATCCACAGTTTCAGTATTATATAGATACTAGCAGGGATACCTGGTATTTCCTTTCTGTACTCCTGCTCCCAGCCCTGATCCCCTATATTACCATTTTTATCCCCTTTCTTTTTTAATTTCTATAATTTTCAATCATAATTAGTTCAGGGGGAAATAACGTAAAAACTATTTATAGTTATTTCCTTTGATTTCTTGAATTTCTCTAATGAAAAAAAAAAAATTTATACTCCACAGTCAGTCAGTGAAGAAATAGTCTAGTCATCTTTTTACCCTAACCTGCGCATAGCCATACTAAATCAGAATATATAAAGTTTGTAAGTGTATCTTTGGTAGTTTCTGAGTTTTAGCCGGACAGGCGGACAGAAAAGACAACTTTCTTTTATATAATAGATATCATTGAAACTAAACAGGGGATGCTGTAGTTACACAGTATCTATAGATAAGAGCCGACATTTTGGAGGTTAGATATTGGGGGGATGGGGCAATAATTCTTTTCAATTAATATGGACATTTGAAATGCCCTCTCTCTCTCTCTCTCTCTCTCTCTCTCTCTCCGTTGACATCTGATAGAATCATTTCTATTTGTATAAATAGTTAAATTCCATTTCAATCAAGAAACCTTTGGCAATTGGAAACCTTAGATCTGTTTACAAGAGAGACTAACATCACACAGTTTGTTATCAATGGTACGACTCCTCTCCACCACCACCACCTCCTCCTCCTTCTCCCCCCCCCCCTCATCCTCCTTATTGATCCTGATGTACTATTACTCATTCGACAAATCTCTTTCATGCGAAGAGCAAAAGAAACAAAAATCAATTTCTTATCTAGATTTCTTGTGTACGACATTTATTTTGTAAGAATTCCTGCCTGTTTGTATCTACAACAGAAAGAAATGTTATCTGTGATAATGATTTTAATTCAGTTTTATTTGTTGTTGGTATTATTTGGATTATTCGGACTACTATTCTCATCTTGGTTGTTATTTTCACAACGTTTCGACCAATGTAACCTCCGACCTTCTTCAGGTGCATCTTATCGAACTTGGGAATCTTCATATCGAACTCGGAAATCTTCATATCGAACTCGCGAACCCATACAGAATTACCCAAGGATATCCGAAGCAGTTTAGCATCATGTTAGGGACAAATTTTATTTGCTACCTACTCTGGATCAGAGTGGACCTGGGAGTAATGTCAACTAAAGGATGACACTTTCCAATACAACTAGCCTCACTAGCAGAGTTTCAGTTCATGGGAAAACTTCACTCCAGTCATGGCTTATATTAATATACGTAAGTAAATATGACAAATTATAAGGATAAAATAAATCTGATGGGATGAGAAAAAATGGAAAGAGAAAAGACCGAAAACTCACAGTGGCATGTCAGCTTTTTGCCCAACTGTTGTGAGGGTTTTTTCAATAGTGATAAGAAAAGTCGAAAAAGTAGCAAAAGATGATAAGACTTGTAATTTGGGGGAAGAAATATTTAAAATATTTGGAAATTTGGGCAAATCAGAATTTAATTGTAGAGTGGGTGGAGGGGGTAAGAGAAGTAAATAAATATGCACACACACACACACACACACCCATATATATATATATATATAAATATATTATTAATGTAAAAAGAGTGAGGAGAGGAAAAATAAAGTAATAAAAGGAAAAAAAGAGAAGAATCAAAGAGCATTTACTTTAACTAAGGAATCATCCAGTGTCTATATGTATATTGTTTTCTTTGATTATAATCTTAGCTAGGAGAGGGCAAATATAATAGAAGCCCATTCTCTGTTTAATGATATTTTTAGAATGGGCTATGTCAGTAAATATGGACATGACATGCAATGTTGAAGTTCAATCTGAGTTGTTAAGTCACTTTCACTAATACCCTTGGGAAGGGTATGAATTTATCTCTACCCTCTCCCCAGCTATGGGTGAAATAGTAGAGTAAACGGCACTCCCAAGCCTTGATCGAACAACTAGTCTAAACTCTGAAATAATACCAGTCCTTATTCATTTATCTGAGAACTGCTTTCAGTCGTCTTGGATTTCTCTCTGCCACTGGATTCAAGTAATTTCAGGTCAGGAGAAGTGAGGTTGGAGATTGCTCAACCCTTGTTTCACCATAAAATCCTTGTTGGGCATGAACTATATAAAAGCATAACCATTATCTCTCAATGATGCTAATCAAATAAAAAGGACAGGAAGAGAATTAGGTGGGTTTTTTTTTGCTTTGACTGGAAGAAACGAACCTACTATATAAGTTGGTGTTTCATTTAGAAGTTGGTAGATCACAATAAAAAAGGGTGAATTACACTTTCTCTGTAATTCCTTGGTAATCTCTTTCTCTTGACATAACAATATTCTATATACAAAGTGTAGTATCTGTTCTAATACTACACTTTATCTTTTTCTGTCTTCGGTCAGTGAAGGAGAAATTCTTCTCGGCTGAGACAATTTAAATGTTTTGCTTCAATTTTTTTTTTGGGAGGGGGGAGCTGGATTTTCCTAACATTAAAAACTGACCTTGTGTCTAACTCTGACCTTGTGGGAAGGCAAGTAAATAGGGACATTCTATATACATATTTTGTAAAAAACAAACTTATATTAATTTGCAGCCAATAATATAGAGATTTTGCTGTTTCTGTTGCATTTATTTCTAGTTGTAATAAGCAAATATAACAGCCCCCTGGAACTGTTATATTACAAAATATCAAAATGTAGGTACTCACAGGAGGTACCACGTGAAGGTTGCCAACATTTCTAGTGAAACTTGTACTGTGAAACAGACTGGACTTGAACACGTCACGCAGAGTCGTCAGTCTGCACAGGTACCACCCCGATGATCTGTATAAAACAGCCATAACTTCCGTTTTTAACTACAGAATGCTTCAAGTAATATTTCAACAGGTGATAAACAATATTTTTGTGATTTTTAAGGCTGTAGTAATAAATAGTTATGGTATTTTAATGTTCCCTTGTAATAAGAACCGACAACCATTTGAGCTTGACTAAGTTTTATTTAATGTAACTTAACTTTGACTACAAAATAGGTTTGACCTTCATAATTTATAGACAATAATTGAGGGGGAGACAACTATGATTGTATTGACCACACATCTTCTTCTGTTTAATACCCTCTTCACAATTGTATTATTCTATAGGCTATAAAATCTCAATATTATTAGCTACAAATTAATACATGAATAGGTTGAATCTACTGGTGCTACCTGATCAGGCTGTCTTAAAATACTGGCTTCCTGACCTAAAATGCACCAAACATTGATGTTATTGTTTTTTCCTTTCCCTTAGCAAAACGCAATCACGTTCTGCAAAGCCAAAAATCAAATCAAAAATTTTCCTCTATTAAACAGCCAAACCAAATCAAACACCATGAATAAATATTTGAAGATATAAAGAACTTGAAGCATAAAAACTTTTACCAAAATGACCGGATTTGGCATTAAATAACCCGAAAAGGGTTGATATGCCATAAAACAAAACAACCAACCAAGGTTGAATCTGAGGCCCCTCAAGGAATAAAGGACCCAAATTTGTGGTCCCTGCATTGCTGAATAAATAGTTTCATTAATTAAAACGATCAAACTCAATATGACAAAGTCATATTGAGTTTGATCGTTTTAATTAATGAAACATGGGCTAATTTGCTTTGAAAAACACTATTTTGCTATTTAGCAAAATAGTGTTTTTTCTTAAAGAATATTTTTATCAGTATAATAATACGTCTGTACCATCGTTATCACCTTTTACACCCATTTAAAAAGATGAAAGGCAAAGAAATAATTGTGGACTATCTGGTGTGACTTATGGCCAAAAAAATAGATTTCAATTATTTTAAAAGGAATTGTTTAAAAATCGATTCATAGAATTCTTAAACATGACGTCTGTGTAATTTATTTGACAAATGTTTAGCTGACAATTATGTTTATGGTAAGAGACTATTTATTTTTAAAAGATTTAGATTATTACAATAAATACATTTAAAAAATTAAAACATCAGCCCCCCCTCACACACACACGTTATGGAGGCGTATAATAGTACAAACAGGGCCCAATTATCCAATAGGCTTATATATTTATTCAACAATGCAGAATCTAATATTTCATAAACTGAAATGATATCAATATAACAAAGTCATATTTATTTTGATTGTTTTAGTGTTGATATATCAGATAATTTGGTTTGCAATAAATAATAAAATAGTGTTATTTCTTAAATAAACAAAAATATATGTAAGAAGAACAGATGACATTAACCCTTATTCTCTAGTGGCTCTTGGCCTTGATAAGTAGTGACCTAATAATGAAAAAAACTGTAATGCTTATTTCTAACTATGTAATGTCTACAGTTACGTAAAATGTACCACTATTATGGGTCAGAAGTTGTTTAGTGTAACTTAAATTTGATTACAAAATTGGTTTAATTTTTGTATTTTATTGTCAAGCAGAAGATTAACCTGTATCTGTTTCGGAATTTTTTAGATGAGGATTGATAATTTGGATTATTCAGACTACTGTTCTCATCTTGGATTTTATTCTCACAACGTTTCGGTTGATGTAACTTCTGACCTTCTTTAGGTGCGTTTTGCCAAACTCGAGAATGTGTACGGAATTTTAAACTGAATCCTTTAATCCACGGTGGGAGATTGTTCGCCTTCTGGCAGTCCATAACCGGATAGAAGTTTTAAGTAATTCTTAATTATATTCTTAGTATCGCCTGATCCAGAAGATTGTCACTTAGAACTGAATATTACTTATCACTTTATCTGTTGCGCACAGGTTCATGTTCGAAATTCCCTACAGATTTCCGAGTTTCACAAGATGCACCTGAAGAAAGTCGGAGGTTATATCGGCTGAAACGTTGTGAGAATAACATCCAGGATAAGAACAGTAATCCGAATAATCCATATAATACTTATGTGTATCTTCTCAGCTAGGATAGAAGAGAGCAGAAGGATGATGATGATGATGTATTTAATGAGACTTTTGTTGAGATTTTCCACAAATTTTGCTTCTTTTTCTCACATTCATATCTAAGCAGATTCTGTTGGTGAATGCAAGGATAGAATTACAAAAATTGACAACTACTTTTCTGTAAAAACCAGACATTGCCAGAAATCAATGCACTGATTTTGTAATCTTTTGGGCAACGGATGTTCTTAAGCTCATTAAATTTCTTTAAACTTAGTCGCAAGATGGAAATCTATACTGAATCCGTAATCTTCAACTTCTCCTCAGACATCGGATCAACATTTTGAAAGAAATATTTAAAAATAAAAATCATTAAGCAATTTCAGCACTTGATATACAGGTCTGTTAAAAGATGGCAAGAAGATGTCGGATCGCCATTTTGTAGTAGAGTTGCTGCGTTGGTATCCATCCTACTAGCCTTGTTTGATTTGAAGAAAAGGGTCACCAAGTTTTTGATTAAAAGGACAAACTTCTTCATTACAATTTAAATCAATTTTATTCAAAAGTTTCATCAACACAAAGAATGGGCTGGAAAGAGTTATGAAAACAGGATTTATTCATCTTTCTCTCTCTCTCTCTCTCTCTCTCTCTCTCTCTCTCTCTCTCTCTCTCATATATATATATAGTCTAAAGAAGCTTTGAGCCATTTTAAACAAAGAAAGAAAATGCAGTTTAAATTCCCAGGGATACTAACAAAAATCCAATATATCGCAGACTTAGCACTTGCGTAAGCTGACTTACCGCTGGAAAATTCACAAATAAAAAAGAGGATTCAAGTATCTAACAGTGAAACAAAAACAGGGGACCTTAACTTAAGCGTGAAATATTAAAACAGGGATCATCAGCTGTTTACCATGTAACTGTTTCGGAGATTTAAAAACAGGACAGTTATAATATCCATGGCTCTCCAGTGGTACTGATCAAACGACCATTTCCCCAATAATCAAATGTAGAAATAATTCAGCTTTAATTTCACTAATATATACATAATAATAATAATAAAATGATAATAATAATAATATATTACCCTTAAGACTACAGTGTGGTATGGTAATTTGCATATCAAATAATATTAATAATAATAATAATAATAATAATACTATCCAAACACTACACCCAAGAACCATTCTGCGATATGGTAGCTAGCAATAAAATTATATAGGAATAAAAGTTGCATTAATATATATATATATATATATATATATATAAACTTGAGATAAACAAAATTAGAGCATTATATATACGAGTTCGAAGAATTCAAACCCGATTATTTGGCGTACGGTCGTTTCCAAGACAATTTGGAAAATCCTATTTTGTATTATACTTTTGATGACTCCAAAATGTTTCCTCATCAGCGCTCTTTACAACATCACATACAGAAGTCATTTAAGAAAAAAACATCAAATTATAGTATTATTTAAAAAAATATGTATATCCAGTCAATATGGGAGACATAACCTTTTATTATGCAACTATACACTACTCCACCAGTAAAATTAATAAAGAAAAGAGTAATAAAAATACATAGGATACAGCAAACTAAATATTTAGAATACAGAATGAACCAGGATGAAAAATAAAATGAAATAAAATTAAAATTAAAAAGTAAATTAAAATTAAAATGATAAAAAGGATAATTAATGATAATTATACAGAATAATAATAATAATAATAATAATAATAATAATAATAATAATAATAATAATAATAATAATAATAATGAATAAATAAATAAATTAATAAGTAAAACTTAAATCTAACAAGATAGAGTAGAGGTTTAAATAAGGAAAAAATTAAAATAATTAAAAGATAAACAGTCTAGAATATAGAATATACAAATATACAAAGAAATAAAAATACAAATTAAAAACATAATCAATAGATTATGTTTTTAATTTGTATTTTTATTTCTGGAGATTATGCATCTGTCTGAAGCCGAAACTATATTATTAGTTTTGATCGCTCTCTTTTTATTTCTAATTATCAGCTCCTATATATACCCATTCCAAAGCTTCCCCAAACATCACGCGTCTTTCAAATTTACATAATTTGTTTTAAAGCTTCTAATAAATTAATATTCGCAAATATATACTAATGATTGTTTTTTCAGATTTCCAGATGTATTTAAAATATTTTCCTCGATAATAATAATCTAAATAAAAATTATGAATAGAATTAATTAAAGACATTGTTTTTTTAATCTGTATAATTGAGTTATGTAATTAAATTAGATTGTAATGGAATATGACGGAACAGCCGCCCTCTGATTATTTGAATGCACAGAAAGTTTTATTTTGAGAGAGAGAGAGAGAGAGAGAGAGATGGGCATATGTTATTTGATTAATAACATATAAACAACACATTCTCTGAGATTTATAGTACGAGTCGCTCAAAAATCATATATTTACTTTTATTTTTTATCAAAACGTTTTGTTTTATTTTTTTAAATCTTATTAAAAATTATTTTAAAGCACAACTTTATTGAATCATATAGTAGTAGTAGTAGTCGTGGCGATGGTTGTAGTAGCAATATCAGTACGAATAGTCAACATGTTGCTGGCAATAGCTGTTTTTGATGTTATTATAGCAGTATGAATAGTCGATTATCATGGTAGTAGTTGTTATTGATGTACGAATAGTTGTATTGTTGATAGTTGGTGTAAATGTTACAGTATTAGTATGAACAGTTGTGTTACGTGGTCGTAGTCATTGAAAATTGTTTAATTTAAAAAATAATTGATTTAAAAGTTATGTAAAAAGTATGTTTTTATAATTCCGTGTTTTATTTATTAAAATAAATGATGGAGTGATTTTTGTAAAAAAAAAACAAACACATTTTATTGAGCAATTAAATAACTGATTTTAGAATCGTATTTACTGTATTTTTTTGTTGTTGATTTTACATTAGGTACATCTATTTTTTTTCGCTTTGAAAACCTTAAAAAACCTTTTTACGATCTTAAGTGAGTTTAGGATTTTTTGTTTTACATTTTACGCAATAAAGGGTAAATTTTGTTTAAAAACTATGTTTTTATTATTAAGTGTTTTATTTAGTAAAATAAAAGATGGGGCGATTTTCTTTCTTTTTTTTTGTAAAAAAACAAACACATTTTACTGAGCAATGAAATAAAACAACTAGCAAAAATATACGACCGGAGGGAGCATATATTTGCTAGTTATAATAAGAAAAAATCTATATCATAATCAGATAAAAACGTAAAATAATAATGAATAGAATGAACATATGAAGAAAGAAATACTAAAGAATAATAAAATTATTGACGGAAAATTATGCGCTCTCTCTCCTATCTCTCTCTCCTTCTATCTCCCATCTCTTCCTTTCTTTCTCTCCTATTTCTCTCTTTCTCTTTCTTAACCTCCTGTGTCTCCCTCGCTTTCTCTCAAATCTCCTTCTCTCTCTCGTATCTCTCTCTTTCTTTCTCTACTATCTCTCTTTCTATTTCCTATCTCTCTCTTTTTCTCTTCTATCTCTATCTTCCTATCTCCCTCTTTTTCTCTCTCTATTTCCCATCTCTCCCTCTTTTTCTCTCTCTATTTCCCATCTCTTCCTTTCTTTCTCTCCTATCTCTCTCTTTCTATCTTTCATCTCTCTCTCCCTTATACTTCTCTCATATCTCTCTCTTTCGATCTCCCATCTCTCCTTCTCTTTCTCTTCTATCTCTCTTTTTCTATTTCCTATCTCTCCCTCTCTTTCTCTCCTATCTATCTCTTTCTATCTCCTATCTCTCCCTAATGAATTATATAAATTAAATGTGATATCATTTTTGTGAAATTCGCATGAGAAAATCTCGTTTCTAGCTAGATAGCTACAAACGAATTACGCCCACCGTGCGATAAAGGAAGAAAAGCTCAATATTTTTTATATAAAAGATAGAGCTAGATCCTATCTCTCTCTCTATCTCTCTATATCTCTCTCTCTCTCTATCTCTCTCTCTATCTCTCTCTCTCTCTCTCTATCCGTCTACCTGCTATCCCTCTCTTCTATTTTTATCTCTCCTATCTATTGCTATTATGTTTCGTAACATTTTTCTTTTTTATCTTTGAATGGTTTCGGATTCTGAAGTTAGTATTTTCTAAGTTTTGTGTTATCAAATTTCTTTTTACTCTTAGAAAGCGTTTTGTTATGGAAAACATTTCAGTGTCAAATTCTCTGGAACTTTCTGCTCAGTCTTCTAACTGGAAGAGCAGATAATCTTAAATTCTTCTGTTTACATTTTGACTAAAACAACATATTTATAACAACACTTTTCTTCAACTATAAAACTATAATTGGCCACAGTGCCGATATGATCAGAGAATTTCCGATACTCCCTCCCCCATACACATTAGAAAACTACCAACGTTATCGGGTGTTTTTCCGAGCGGTCACCATTTTGTGTTTTGTTCTCTTGGGTACAAACACGAGGGTCGGGATAAAAATGGACAATGATTGAGAAACTGTTGGATTTACATAAATACACATTTATTCTGACATAAACAGTTTGGAAAGAAGAGAAACGTCAGGGGAATATACGAAACATAAAAGGTATTAATATGATATAAAAAAGGGAAGAAGAAGAAGAAGAAAAAGAGTGGGTTGTGGAAAACTCAACTGATCTTTTAGCTTTTCTGTCTTTCTGACTGTGGGTGAAACAGACACTGAGATTATCAGAGACTTTTTTTTAACATAGTTCACCCCAAACAAGACAAGTTACCACTGTAGATGTAAGAGGCTATTGAGAATTAGAGTGAAAGCTGTGGGGGTCATCCTAAGTTGGGAGCTGTGCAGCGAGATGCTTGTTCACATTAGTTTTAAATTTCTGCATGTCAGTACAGGGAGTTTCAAAGGCCAGCAGCATGAGGAAAGAAGCTATTGGAGTAGAAAGCTCTCCGGCATCTTGGGAGCTCCACAGTGAATGGATGGGATTTAGCTGATTGTCGGGTTGGGCTAGTGTATTTACATCGAGGGGGCACCAGAGCAGCAAGTTCATCGGAGCACATTCAAGTGAAGTACTTGTAAAACAAACCTAAGGATGCAACAGTGCAACGATGAGAAAGGGGCTGGAGCTTGATGGATAGTGAGGGACCTATTAGATTAACGGCTCTTTTTTTAACCATGTCTAAGAGGGAGAGACTAGTGGATGGTGCATCAGCCCAGATGTGACAACAATACTCCATGCATGGGCTGATTGTGGCTTTGTAGACATATAGGATACTGTCAGGTGTGAGAAGTTTTCTAGATCGGTAGAGGGAGCTCACTTTCTTTGCAGCAGCCTTTGCAATGTCTTCTATGTATTTATTCCAATTCGTGTTACCTGTTAATGTTAGGTCAAGAAGTTTGAACATTGGGCTCTCATGTAGGGTGTTATTTGCCATGACAATCGGTGGTTGAAGAGGTTTCTTGTAGTTGTTGAAGGAAAGAAGCTTTGTCTTAGTTATTAAATGTTACCGTCCATTTATGACCCATTCCACTACAGAGTGGAGGTCACTTTCTAAGGATTCAGCCATTGCCTCGGATATGTGTGTGCCCGTTTTACTCACATAATGAGAGTAGAGCATAGTGTCATCAGCAAATATATCCATCTCAGACCTTTATGCCAGACCGTGTCAAAGGCTTTGGATATATCAAGCGCTACTGACCTAGCTTCACCTGCCTTGTCCAGTGTATGGTATATGTATATACGTTCAGAGATGACTGTTTGGATATCCGCAGTAGACCGTGCTTGCCTAAATCCATACTGACGGTCAGAAAGAAGTTTAGCATTAATGAGGTGCCGGACTATTGCTAGATTGATTAAGGATTCAAAGATTTTAGCGAAGAGCGGAAGTAGACTGAGGGGGCGATAATTCTGAGGGTCAGTTCTATCTCCAGAATTCTTGAAGACTGGTACCACAGAGACCTTAGTCTTGAAAAGACCAAGATTATAGGTAGAAGGAAAACACGCAGAAGGAAGAGAGTTTTACAAGCCTGCAGTTTTTGGAAAGAAGCTACTAGAATAGGAAGCTGTATTACAATGAGGTACCAAAACAGCGAATTGATGGAGACCGCAAGACCAACAAGTCAAACGAGCTGGAACAAAAGAAGCAGGGCATAGTTCACATAATTCTGAAGAACACATGCCATAATAGTATTTATGGAAAAGACTGAGACTAGCAACATCACGTCTGTGAGAGAGAGAGTGCAGAGAAGAAGAAAGGGTGGGTCTAATCAAATTACAGATACGTTTCTGCACCTTATCAAGAATCCTCAAATGGGACAAAGATTCACCAGCCCAAATATGACAACAGTACTCCATACATGGTCTGATTGTGAATTTGCAGAGATAGAGAATAGCCTCAGATGTGAGAAAGTGTTTGGAGCGATAAAGAGAACTGATTTAACGAGAAGCAAAAAGAGCAATCGTTCTAATGTATGAACTCCAAGAAAGATTTGATGAGAGAGAAAGACCAAGAAGTTTCAGAGTCGATTTCTCTTCAAGAGCAGAACCATATATGAGAATCTCAGGAAGTAGTAGCTGTATCAACTTTTTCATTTCATTTTAGTTTCACCAATTGAACTCTCCCTTCCATCTCCCTTTTGCTCTTATTCTTAATTTCTTGTTAGAGAGTATTTACATTTTTGAAAATTAAATTAATGAAGGACATTAAAAATATCGTTTGCCTATAAAATCGATAGGACGTCTTATGAAATGTTGAAATTTAATTCCATAAATGTTTTTGAGTTTTTATTTTATTTTAATGATGAAATAGACAGGCTACGAAATAATTTTTTTTTAAAAGAGCTGTTGCATGCTGGTCTTTTTTCTCAAATCGGATTCTCGTGAAATTTAATAGAATTACTTATGTTATCGTTTGGTCATTAAATTAATTTATTTTTTAATTGTTTAAAATTATAAGATACTTTAAAAACAGTTTAATTTAAAATGTTATGTTTGAACGTAAATTTCCACAGACAAAGGATAACCTGTCTGACAATTTTATTATATACTAGCACGACATGTGTCTCGGCGTTGTTGGGAAAATTGAATGACCCAAGAAATTCCTGCTTCCTTTCATCAAAACCCAGACGTGACCTTGTGTCTAACCTCTTTAAGAGGAGGTAAATAAAATAGCATGTTATTAGTCACTTGTGGTTAGCAAAGTATGACTTACCCCAGCCGGGAATGGATTCATAAAGAAACAGAACTTGAGTGAAATGGCTAGTTATAGCAAAGACCTCCCATTACTTCCTGATCTCTCTGGCAGAAGAGCTCACTGTCTGTCTCTCTGTCTTTCTCTCCCTTTTTCTCTCTCTCTCTCTCTCTCTCTCTCTCTCTCTTTCTCTCTCTCTCTCTAATGCAGATCCTGCAATCATCCCAAATTTTAAGGCTGAATAATCCTTTCAGGGGTTTCTTTTTGAATGAAAGAAGGAAGCCATGTTGTTTTTCTATATCTGAGTTCTTTGAATAATAATAATAATAATAATAATAATAATAATCTTTCTCTTTCTCTATTTATCTCTTTCTCCCTCTCTTTTTCTTTTTTGTCTTCCTTGTAACAAATGCAGCTATGTAGTTGGCTAATGAACATAGATTATTATCCATGAAACAATAGCAGTGTTCAGCATGAACTTTCTCTTATTAATGGATATATATGGCCGGATATAGTATATAATAGATTAGAATTCCTTTTATTATGTGAATAACACGGATTGAAAAATTCCTTAATTCAGTGAGCATGCAGAATCAAATATCGATTTGGCAGATGCAATGCTATTTCGGTCTGATGGTGAGAAATCCACAAGATCACTTTATGTATTATTTTGACATCCTTCTAAAGGATCATAGCGATTAATTATAATTCACCACCTGCCCTCTATTTTTAAATTTTTCTTTTCTCTCCCACACACTATTCTGTTGCTGATGCGAACAATATTGAACACATCTGGTTGTGTGTGATGCCGGGTGGTGTTCAGGGTGTAAGGATGTCCATTTTTTGCCTGCCGGTTTTTTAAGCCAATCCAAGGCACAAGTTTTCTTACACTCCTCCTTTAACTGACTTAAAAATAATCAATGACTCTAATTAAAGATGTTTTTTCTGGACAAATCAAAAAGATGCAATACTTGATATTCCTTCTTTTCCCCTTGCTCCCCCTTTTCTTTTGTCTGATCGATAAAAAAAAATTGCTTTTGTTGTCGCCAACCCCCTCATCCCACATGCTTATGTTTTATTCCAACGATTTCTTCGTAATTCTTATTTGCAATTTTCAGTTTTAAGTCGGTTTAGTCTCAAATGCAAACAAAAATATTTTTCTTTTATCCATATATATATGTATATATATGTGTGTATGTATATATATATATATATATATATATATATATATATATATATATATATATATATATATATACTGGCAGCCATTAATTTAGCTGTAACCTTCTTTACAGAAAATACAAAGAAACAGTTTTCATTTCAAATTTTTGGTGAAATGTGGAGGAAATTTACTGTGTATGAACATAGCTACATTTTATTAATTAGGAAAAAAATTTAAGTAAAGGTTTTTTTATATGGTTTTTTCTATATTAAAAGTCAAGAGATTTGATTTTTTATAAGCATTAAAATGAATTCCCCATTAAAAACTGGTTATGTAATGACAGGAGTAAACGAAAAAAGAAGAACGTCAATTAGTCAAATAAAACAATTATATATATTTTGTGTTTTTTCGCCTTAATTTTTAAAGACATAAGAATAAAATAAATGAATGAACATTAAAAAAAAATATTAATCAACATTTTTGTAATCTAAAAAGGTGATATAGGCTTGTCAATGGAATAAAGTGAAGACAGGATGGATAACCTGCATAATACATAAAAATTATCGATTATAAAATTAATACACTGTGATTCTAATGGTAAGAAGAGGATTTCAGATAGATAGAAGGGTATGTACTCCTACATTTTATATGCTATAAGCAAGTAAAGCAAAATCTGTCGATTAGGCTAAATAAAAAAAGCTAAAAGTCGATTGAAAATGAAAATTTGCTTTTGTCGGAACATGTACAAATGTTATGAACTTATCGTTGTACAGGTAGTCACTCCACACTAAGTATAGTCTCAAGGATCACATGCATTCTGCCTGATTGCTCTGTCAATCATTCTATGCTAATGCTGTGTTTAAAAGATTTGCAGAACTTTGGTATCAATATCAATCGTGGGGATCAATCATGGTCAAATCCTGGCCACGGCACCAAATGTGAACCTATCGTGGTACGGGGAGTCACTCCATAGTAAGTGTAGTTCGAAACCAGTTGCGAGGCATGCAATCCTTGTGGCATCAGACTACATTTAGTGGTGAGTCACCCAGAATACAACACTGAGTGCATCACCTTCCGCATGCCATAATTGTATCATAATATTTTTCTGATTTTACTGACTTATCTAACTGTTGTTCAGAAAGCTATACCAGTCAATGATACAAGGGAAAATTTCAGTATACTTTATATATAATATTATATTAAAAACCGGTTTCATTTAAGAAAATTTCCCTAAATAACCTTGAAACAAAAATTGATCTACGACTTTATGAAATTGACAGAGACTCAGAATAATGCTTCTCAGATAGATTTCTTTGTCATCTGTCAAAGCTCTTGTAAAAATTATTTTGCATATTTCAAAGCTCTGTCTTTTTCTCTATATTGGCAGACAAAAAATAATTAAAAACAAAGACCAAATTTTGTTCTTTGAGAATTTCACAGGAACAGATAAGTTTCTTTGTTTTTGTGAACAATTGTGTTTTCTTTATCCTTCTTATTTGTGTTTTGTTTCTTTTTCAGGAAACAGTCGGGAGACATATGCCCTTCATATTGTTCAACAAGCAGCCATTCTCGGATACAGGTGAGTGTGGTTTCTCCCATTTTTGTTGTGGAAGTGCATGGTTGGCACAGTGGATACCATTACAGATTGTGGAATCGGCTATGATGAGTTCAGATCCTATCAGATATATCGAAGTTACATTACACACTAATCGGGGATGTGAGTTCTCTGCTTTTAGTGGAATTCTGCTTTTTTTTTATACAGAAAAAGCGGATTTCTGTTTAAAATACTAGAGCCGCCCATGGATGTGAGTTCTCTGCTTTTTGGTTGAAATTCGCCTTTTTTTAGATAAGAAAAAGCTGATTTTTGCCAAGTCGCTAGAACTTTATTTCCTTATTTTTTGTCGTTATTTGGCTGGATTTTATTTCTCTTTCTCTCTTCCTCTCCCTTGCTTATCTTTCTTTCTCTTATCTTGCTTTTCTCTCTTCTTCTTTCTCTCTCTGTCTTGCCGTGCCTTTCTTTTCTCTCTGAGAACTGAAATTATTAATTTTGCCATGAAGGCTGAAACTACAAACAATGGATGAAGGAGGTAGGCGAATTAGATGACTTTTGTTTCATTAAAGAATGACTTCCTGTCTCCCCCCCCCCCCCCCCCTACATGTGCAGTCATTGTTTTTCTCTTAATTTTGACTTTCTTAGTTGAAAGTGATTGGAGTTGTTTTGGAAAATGCTTAAGATAATTGATTTGACTAGAAATTATTTTAAATGTATTTTTACTACTTTCACTAATGTGAGCTATATTTAGTTTTATGAAAAGGGGGTAAAAAGGGGAGGAAACCCTTCATGGAATTTCGGATATTTCCTAAAACTAAAACCAGTAACATGATTTAAACGGTAAAAAACATTTTATTACAAATAATTTAAATCCCTAAATGAACCTGGGATGTTTTTATTACAAAAGAATTCCATAATTTTTTATTACTTAATCCCTTCTGTGTTTTAGCTGAGACAAATTGCGAATATTCACTAAATAATAAGTTTATGTTTGTTGTCTGTTACATTTTGAAACTTAATATATTGAAGCTACTGAAGATGGGAAATATCCAGGTATATAACAGCCTTCATTTGAGCTGTAATTTGAAACCCGAATAAAACATTTTCAGAAATGTGTTAAGCAATAAGTCTTGTATGAATCATTCTTTCTGGGGCTTGATTTAAATATATTTTAAATATGTATTAAATTTATTCATCTATAATCTGCTATATAAAGGAGAGTTTTCTGTTTTGTATTTATGTTTGTATGTCCAGCTAAGGCTCCCAAGATACTCGACAGATCCATAAATTGATATTTTCTCAAACAATGTTGTCTCTGTAAATAATATCGAAAATTCAGAAAAAAATATTTATTCTTTCAGGGTCAACTGGGCCCGGTTTTGTAAATTCAACGATATTATGTAGTTATTTGAAAATAAATCAATGTAATATGTAATAATTTTGCTGACTCATTCTTGCACACATTACATCTCAGTGAGAGGTAGGCGGACTGCTGACTCATACTTCCAGATATGACGTCATGTGCAATCAAAGTTAAGCAACGCCTATATCAGCCAATACTAAATGGGTTACGGCCACAGCTCTGTAGTGAGGCAAGGGTTACTCAACCCTAGCCGAACCTTTTTTCAGCTAGGGTGTGTAGTGAGGCTTAAGGTTCATTAATGCCAGCCGTAAATGACATCAGAGAGAGGATGCGGGGATGGAAGAATTTCAAAATTAATAGACGCTAATTCTGGGGAAATAAATATTTAAAAAACAAAACAGGAAATAAATCAGCATATTTTAAATTTTACATATCAGTAGACACTGCTCGTCACTTCCCGCCATTGTCCGCCCAGTAAATAAATCGGCAACTAATAATTCAAAACAAGAAAATGAGTTGACATTTATAAAATTTAACTTTTCAGTAGACACTGTCTGCCACTCTTCTGTAACTATCCGCCAGTGTCCGCCCTGTAAAGAAATGGCCAACTCATAATTTAAAACAGGAAATGAGTCAGCATTTTTTAGATTTTGCATTTTAGTCGACACTTCCCGCCATTCCCTGCCACTGGCTGCCATGTAAAAAAAATGACCAACTCATGATTCAAAACAGGAAATGAGTCAGCAGTTTTTAAATTTTAGATTTTAGTAGACACTGCCCGCTACTATCCACCAGTGTCCACCAGTGTCCGCCACTGTTCGCCACTGTCCACCCAGTAAACAAATCGCCAACTCATAATTTAAAACAGAAAATGAGTCAGAATTTTTTAGTTTTTACATTTTAGTAGAAACTGCCCGCCACTCCCGGCCACTATCCGCTAGTGTTCGCTACCGTCTGCCATATAAAGAAATGTTCAACTCATAATTCAAAACAGGAAATAAGTCAGCATTTTTTAGATTTTACATTTTAGTAAAAACTGCCCTACACTCCCCACCACTATATGCTAGTGTCCACCACTGTCCACCCTGTAGAGAAATTGCCAACTCATAATTCAAAACAAGAAAATGAGTCAGCATTTTTTAAATTTAACATTTCAGTAAACACTGCCTGTCACTACCTGCTAGTGTCTGCCACTATCAGCCAAGTAAATAAATCACCAACTCATAATTCAAAACAGACAAGGAGTCAGCATTTTTTAATTTTAGATTTCAGTATACACTGCCTGCCACTCCTTGCAAATACCTGCCAGTGTCCGCCATGTAAAGAAATGCCCAACTGATAATTCAAAACAGGAAATGAGTCAGCATTTTAAAAATTTTACATTTCAGTAGACACTGTCCGGCACTCCCCGCTAGTGTCTGCCACTGTCTACCCAGTAAAAAAATGGTCAACTTATAATTCAAAACAAGAAAATGAGTCAGGATTTTTTATATTTTATATTTTAGTAGACACTGCCTTCCACTTCCCTGCCAGTATCCACCACTATCTACTATTGTCTGCCCTGTAAAGAAATCAGCAACTAATAATTTAAAACAGAAAATAAGACAGCATTTTTTAAGTTTTACATTTAAGTAGACACTGCCTGCCACTCCTCACCACTCCCCGCCAGTTTCCGCCACTTTCTGCACAGTAAAGAAATCACCAACTCATAATTTAAAATGAGAAAATGAGTCAGCATTTTTAAAATTTTACATTTTTGTTGACACTGTCCGCCACTACCCGCTAGTTTCTGACTCTATCCGCCCTGTAAAGAAATCGCCAACTCATAATTAATAACAGGAAATTAGTGAGCATTCTTTAAATAAAACATTTCTGTAGACACTGTCTGCCACTCCCCACCAGTGTCCGCCACTGTCCGTCCAATAAAGAAATCGCCAACTCATAATTATAAACAAGAAAATGGAGTAAGCATTTTTAAAATTTTACATTTTTGTAGACACTGTCCACCACCCCCCTCCACTATCCGCCAGTGTCTGCCATGTAAAGAAATGGCAAACTAATAATTCAAAAAAAGCAATGAGTCAGCATTGTTAAAAAAATTTAATTTAAGTAGACACTTCGCGGCCAATGTCTGCCAATGCCTGCCACTGCCCACCATGTAAAGAAATCGGCAACTCATAATTTAAAACAGAAAATGAGCAAGCGTTTTTAAAATTTTTAATTTCAGTAGACACTGCCCGCCAGTGTCTACCATTGTCCGCGATGTAAAGAAATAGCCAACTCATAATTCAAAACAGGAAATGAGTAATCATTTTTTAAATATTGCATTTTAGTAGACACTGCCTGCACTACCCGCCAGTTTCCGCCACTGTCCATCCTGTAAAGAAATCACCAACTCATAATGCAAAACAGGAAATTAGTCAGCATTTTAAAAATTTTACATTTAAGTAGACACTACCTCACCACTGTCTGCCACTGTCCACAATGAAATGAAATGTCCAACTCATAATTCAAAAAAGGAAATGAGTCAGTATTTTTTACATTTTAGTAGACACTGCCTTCCACTCCCTGCCAGTGTCTGCAACTGTTCGCCCCGTAAAGATATGGGCAACTCATAATTCAAAACAAGAAATTAGTCAGCATTTTAAAAATTTTACATTTTAGTAGACGCTGCCTGCCACTCCCTGCCAGTGTCCGCAACTGTTCGCCCTGTAAAGAAATGGGCAACTCATAATTCAAAACAAGAAATGAGTCAGCATTTTTTAAATTTTACATTTTAGTAGAGCTGTTCGCCACTACCTGCTAATATCTACCACTACCCGCCACTTTCTGCCCAGGCCCGCCACTCTATGCCATAAATCGTTAACTCATAATTCAAAAGAGGAAATGAGTCAGCATTTAAAAAATTATACATTTTACTAGACACTGCCCGCCAGTGTCCGTCATATTTTCTGAATCGCCCAGCTTTAGGACGCATTATATCGAAAAAGTGGAAAAAAACATTGATCTCTTGTAGAACAGACACGAAATTTATAATGGGGTGCTTCAATTTGTTCGTTTCTTTGTCAAGGGTTTTAAAAGCGTTCAAGTGACCTATTTTTCGTCGCATCTTATACTCTCTCTGTTCAGTAGAACGATTATTGATAGAGAATGAAGAGAGAGGTCGACGGTTCGATCCCCACTGACTCCCAATAATTTTTTTAAATGATAAGATATACGTCAAAGGGGGGGGGGGCGATAGTGAGCAGGACGACCGAGCAAGACAGAGATAGTACTTTTAATAATAGAAATAAGTTACGCTTTTGTCACGGGGATGAGGGGACGACCAGGGAAGAGAGAGATTGTTGCACTTTTGCCCCAGGCAACGGGCAGGGGAGGGGGCAAAGTAGAGAGAGCGACCAGGGAAGAGAGAGATTGTTACACGTCGGGTAACTCCTGCTAGTCTATTATATAAAGGGAAGTGTTTCTGTGTGTGTGTGTCCAGCTAAAAGTAAAAACTACTAAAGAAACACCCACAAAGTTGGTATTTTCTTGATCAACGTTGCCCGAAATAAATAATATCTCAAATTTAGGAAAAAATACCCATTCTTTAACCCTAAACTGCCGCTAATTTCGTCAGCAGGGGGTGTTGATTGTTTTGTAATTTTCATGTACTTACTAAAAGGAATTAACTCTGATTTTTTCAAAAAGTTGTTTCCCTTACGCTGACTTGAGTAGAAAGAAAAATAGGCTGGGCAGAGAAGAACAAGGGGGTTGGGAAAGGGAGGGAGAGAGGGAGGACCTGGAAAGAAAAAGATAGAAGTTTTAATAGAAATATGTTACACTTTTGCCCCGGGAAAGAGAGAGAATTTTTACCAGGTAAATGTGTGAGAGATGCTATCGACGACGGTATGCAAATGCAAAAGAAAAAAATATACACCCTCTAACTTCCAGAAATGCAATAGTAAACAAGGAAACGACCGTTCATGTAAATCTTTGTTTTATTTTGTTTGGTTTCTCTCAGGAGCTCCTCCTAAAGAATTTTCCCTATTTATTAATTTCTCCATAACCCTTCTACAGTAAGACCCCCCCACTAATTTAAGTATCACAAAGAAAAAATAAATATAAAAAACAAACAGTAAACTTTCTCCCAGAATGACTTGCAACTTCCTCCGAAATCAAATATGCTTGTTTATTAATATAAACAAACTCCAGCGAAACATTAGTTTTCAATATGGACCCTCTCCAGGCTTGAAACCCATGGTATTATGTTCATTTGACCTGATCTTCTGTAAATAAATAAATAAATTATATATAATATATATATATATATATATATATATATATATATATATACTAGCAAATATATGCTCCCTCAGGTCGCATACTTTTGCTAGGCTGGGAGGATGATATCATGATGAACGAACTACATACACTGAACCCCAAAGAAGGAGGTAATAATGAACATATACTACAGTAATCCTCAAAGGAGAAGGTAATGTCTGGTAGGATGGTATCATGACAACGAAACAGGTACTACAATACCCCTCCAAAATAGAGGAGGTAATACCTGGGCGGATCTCTCCATAAAATCCGAAGGTAATGCCTGTGAATATAGTATCATGGCAACAGAAAAGATACTACACTATCACCTGCCCCCCCCCCCCCCCCCAAAAAAAAAAGAAGGTAGTCCCTGGGAAAACGGTCTCATGACAAAAAAACAGATACTTCATTAATCCTCTCTCACAGAAGGATGCAAGTCAGACTCACTGCTTTTCATGTTTATCCTATCTCGTCTGACGTCATTTCCTCTAGCTAGTGCTCCCATGGAAAACAATGCGCCCCCCCCCCCGCCAACTACCTTACCCTCAATCCGCGCTTGACCTTATATATACTGCAAACGTTTCCTCTGCGAATTTAGATGAGTACTAGCTGAAGTACCTTTAATAACTAACAGAAATGGAGAAACAAGTATTAAATTACAAAATACAATTAAAATACATGTATACAAACAAAATGTCAAAGTCAACAAAACAATTATTGGTTACTTATTAGTTAATGCACGTTCTGCATAGAGTTACTAAGAAGTATTAAGTCATCCTGGAACAGGTGGCACTCGATTTTATTTATTATCCGGTTTAACACAATATTCAAATGCGTAATGACCATCCTCAGCCAGATATATGCTAGCTCTATTTATAGTAAATAGTGTTCGGTCGTTTTCTAGAGATTAAAGTTCAAACTCTGGTCTCAGTCTTTATTAATATTATATCATTAAAAATTGTTAAGTACATAGAAATTATGGATTAAAAGAATTGATTAAAAATAAATATTTGATGGTTTTATTCTTTACAGTGTTAATTCTATCTTAGAATTTAATTATTTCATTTTTTTTCTCTTTTCAGATCTGTAGTTTTTAATTATCGTGGCACAAGTACAAACGAAGACAAACTTTTGGTGAGTTTGATTACATTTTTATTAAACAAGTTTTTCATTTCTCTGAAAATATGTAATTAACATGAAGGAATAACAAAGAGGAGGAAGAGGGAAATATGGTCTCTGTAGATGGAAACGACATGCTTGCCACTGGACCTTCGTTACATGGTAGACTTTTCTCAGTTGACACCGTATTCACTGCAACAACATGTTTGTCACTAGCTCTTTATCACATAGTAGACTTTTTTCTCCAAGAACATTGTTTTCAATACTCGGGAACAATGTGCTCATCACCAGAACTTCTTCACATCGTTTTCAATATTGATCTCTTTCGCTAAATGATCTTAGCCCTTCGAGTGCTAAAAGGCAACTGACAACATTTATTTGGCTCATCTTTTATCGATGGAAAAGCACGCCGGTCACACATGGCCGATACCCGCAAATACTCTTGTTCCGGCATGCACATGTTCTTTCTCATATCCAGGTTTTGCATGCTAGACAGAGATGAGCCCTTTTATGGCAATGATAAGTAAGGTAAGTCAAGTCTATTTCCACCACTGAATCCAAATTCGATCTCATCACGTCCGCCATTCATTATTGGCATTTTTTGTTTCTGAATTTCATGGAAAAGCACTCAAGTGCTTATACAAAATCTGATTAAAAAGGTTTTTGATAAAACATTTATTTTTCTCTGCTGTTGACTAATACAGAGGAGTTGATAGTGACGATTTTTTTGCTGATATATGAAGACATTAATTAATATAAAGATTATAGTGGTTATGCATGTTGTCTCCAGAATTATCAGTAATCTCCCTTTAATTATACTGGCCAATGAGAGAATGCGATCTCTGGAAATCAAAAATTTAATTCCATCACTTGGGGAATTTAGACTCTTTTCCGGCTTGGCAGTAAAAGTTATTGGGCATATTCACCCAGTGTTGCCCGTGTGGAGATATATTGCTGGTCGGAGGGTTTCTTAGGAAAACCATAATTTCAATGTTTACAATTTTTTTGCCTTGGAAGAAAAGTAAAAATTAATATGAAGTCAAGTAATACAAAAAACCGTTAGCGCTGTGGTGTTTTGAAAAAAGAAAGTCATTTTATAAATAACAAGTAATTTGTTTTTATTTAAAGTTTTCAATGTTTTTTTTTATCCGTTCAAGAGACGGTACTAATTTATCAACTTTTTGAAGTTATATTCTGAATCGACCTCTAGGCGAAAATTTGAAAATCTATAAAAAAAAAAACCTACCTGTTGACTCTGCATTTCTTACAGACAGCTGTAAAACGACAAATGGCTTCAACGAATCAAAACAAATTTGTTTTTAATTATTTTAATTTTCAAAACACCAATAAAAATAATTATCGAAATGTTTAAACTCGTGGACTGATCCGAATTTACCCATAGTGACAGGATGGATTCGTCAGGTCACTATGAAGTCGACACCTTTGCCTAACCAAAAAGGAACCACTTAGTGCACCGCTTATAGCACGTCTGCATAAAGCCTGTATTTGCGACTGACTTATTGTATGTAATTAAGTATTCTTCATACATTTTTTATTCCTTCTATTCCTGTCTTCTTATTTATTTATTGTTATTACTACGATATAACAAAACTTAAATACATTCTTCATTGAAATATTCTATTATTTAATTTTATTTTTGTTTTTCAAACAATGAAAATATATTTAAAAGATGAAGTTCGTTACTTTATGTTCTAATATATTTCAGTTATTTTATGGACCTAACCGATAATTGGCCGAGTAATCCAAGATGAAATCAAAGGAAAATTTCAATGGTGTAACGGATATTGAAACTTATTTGAATGTTCTATAAACATATCGATTTTTATAACACACAAGCAAACATTGACTTTTATATATATATATATATATATATATATATATATATATATATATATATATATACAGTGGAAAACAGGATAAAATCTGACAAAATGTATATGATGAAATGGAAATAGGCAGATACAATCTAATTTGATATATAATTTGAAATATAAAAACATCATCATATCAGTTAATTTACTGAGATGATGATGTTTTTATATTTCATCTTTATTATTAAAAGACTTCATCAGAAATGAAGGAAAAATGTTATTTATTTTTAAATATTTATAATTGAAAACATAAACATAAGAGAAAAAGAGGGAGGAGGGAATAATAGAAGAGAAGGTTGGAAAGACAAAAAAATTAAAGTGTTTGAGTAGTGGCTAAGAAAACACGTCAAAGAAAGAGAAGAAAAAAAGGGGAAACGGCAAGACCAGAAAGACAAACTTGTTTTATTAATATAGATATATAAGTGAGGATCAGTTCTCGACGTGTTCCTGATCTCACTGCCCAAGGCCTGTGTGACGAATGCCCATAGCCCGCTTGGGAACCCTGATCATCTTGTGGTAATGATAAAATACAGCGAAAGTTTATATTTATATAAAAAATGATTTCATCATTTAATAAATATATAAGAAAAATAATATTTCTTGGTTTTTATAAATTCTAAAAGTGTGTAACCTATCTTATATTCAAATTAGCACCAAACCACGCTTCTTACACACACTGGATTTCACTTTTTCCAAAGGCATCAGCAAAATTGGAGGATCAATCTGTTTTCTATACCACGAGGAGACAGCCCCTTGCAATTTTAACACCAGCAAGATGAGAAAAAAAAGGAAATGCTCTTTGAAAATACTGTTTTACAGCAAAAGTCTCAGACATATATTTATACAAAAAAAAAATAACGTTTCTTGATTTTTATAAATTCTCTCTCATATATATATATATATATATATATATATATATATATATATATATATAAAGTAGTAAATTATGAAAATATATTTATGCCAATTAAGCTACACAGGGATCTTCAGGCTAAAATGTGTAGCTTAACTGCCATAAATATATTTTCATAACTTACTACCTAGCTCTACTTACGTATCAAGCACTGTTGAAGTAAATACTGAAAATTGATAGATAAAAAATTATATCCCCTTATAAAATTTTATGTGGATACATTAAATAGTAATATATAAAAAATAAACACCAAAGGAAAACTCCGTCTGTGCAGAGAATCTACCAAAATGGATGCCAGAGAATAGCATCCATTTTGGTAGATTCTCTGCACAGACGGAGTTTTCCTTTGGTGTATATTTTTTATTTTTTGACAAAGGGAAGTTTCTTTTTTCCCAAAATATTAAATAAATGATTTTTAATAATCATCCGGACAACACACAAACAGCTAACACCACACTTGCTGTTATGTAAGATATTAAGAAAAAATAAATAGTAAGTCCCATTTAGATTTATTATTTTTGTTCTTTCCAGCTTACAACCTACCCGGCACTTTGCATTGCCCTCAGCCTTTTCAAAACATACTACTATATATATATATATATATATATATATATATATATATATATATATATAGATATATATATACTAGAAGAATAGCGGTCCTCAAATAGAACAGTTTTGCACCACTTCAAATCAAAATATAATGATACTAAAGCTTATGTCTAGAATCCTTATTCCAATTTTGATCAAAATCTATTGCATAATTTTAATTCTAGAAAATGTCAAAATTTAAGGCGTCTTAAGAAGAAATTAAAATATAAGGAATCCTGTTTAATTAGTGTCTAATGACTATTGATCCAATTTAATGCAAATCTGAAACATTTGAATTTTCAAATGAGAGGTCGTTCCCATATTATGCCTTCTAAAATAACTTCAAAATACTGAAGAAACTGAAATTTGGGGAATATTTATTAATTAATGTCTAATACCTCTTAAAATTTCACAAAAATCTAAAGTATCTGAATTTTCATGAAGGGCTTCCATCCTCTCTTTATTTTTTAGCATGAAATTAAATTTAACCCCTTATGACTCCTTACACACCGCAGCTGTGTTCCAAAATTCATAATGATCGGTTAATTAGTTTAGGAGTTAATCCTGTACATAGAAATATATAAACATATACACATACCTAACTTCATATATATTTAGGCAAACATTATTAAATAACACGGAGTGTTTTTGCTTGATAAGACTTTTTTTTATTTTTCAATTTAAAGAATAGTCCATTTAGTGTTTCGGTCAAATTGGTGTATGTTAGTTCCGTGGTTTCTTGTTTCATCTTTCTTTCTTTTTTCGCGAGTACTTTCGATTTGATTCGTCAAATCATCTTCAGGCGGTGTTTGTCTTGGTGCCTTTACTGTTGCATTTTGTTTTATAACGGCTAGTAATTTACAACTTTAAAAAGAGCGCTATAATATTGAGATGTTACATACGATCATGATTACGTTCTAAGAGCGTGCAAGATTCAAAAGTTTGATTGCTTAACGGCTAAGAATTTGTTAACGTTAATTACTGTGCTAGACACTTTAAAATATATATTCTCAATATAGACGCATCCTAGTTAACAATACTAAAATAATACACCACGATACCAACATCAAAAGATTAAAAATACTTGAAGCCATCTACATAAAAACTAAATATCCCACAATCAATAATGTGAATTAAGAAACTAGTACAACATTTTAAAGTGTCTAGTATAATTGTTAACGGCTAAAAATGTGGTAACGTATTAACGTTACCACATTTTTAGCCGTTAACAATTATACTTTTGAATCTTACACGCACTTAGAATATAATCAAATTCTTAGCCGTTAAGCAATCAAACTTTTGAATCTTGCACGCTCTTAGAACGTAATCATGCTCGCATGTAACATCTCAATATTATAGACGCTCTTTTTAAAGTTGTAAATTACCAGCCGTTAAAAACAAACTCAACAGTAAAGACATATTTGTAAAGAGACCAAGGCTAACACCGCCTGAAGATGATTTGACGAATCAAATCGAAAATACTCGTGAAAAAGGAAAGAAAAATGGAATAAAAACCCATGGAACTTACATAGACCAATTTGACCGAAATACTAAATGGACTATTCGCAAAATTGAAAAAAAAATTGTTTAAAGTCTTATCAAACAAAGACAGTCCGTGTTATTTAATAATCTTTGTCTAAATGAAAATATGCTGCCTAAATACACCTAAATATATATATATATATATATATATATATATATATATATAAATAAAAATAAATAAACAAGGAAATCCTCAAACGATAAACTGTTGTACAATAGTAAAAAATAATATGTTGAGAAAATTTTGTTTCTGAATTAATTCCCATCTTTGTGGACACTGAAAGGGGTTTTTATCAATTCACATTGACAATGAACCATTCCTACATATTCCTCTTTGGAAGAAACCTCCAAGATCCAACACACCAACAACTATAAGTAACATTCTATTTTCGTCAGAAGATGGTGTTCGCTTTTCGTTGTCATGGGGAAGTAACTCAGCTGGCTTTTAAGGCTGTTTATAGGAGTGGGTTTGAAGAAAAATGCTCCAAGGTCAGACGTAGTCTGAATTGGGCAGAGGGTGAATGCAGGGGGGGGGGGCTTTCTTTCTTTCCCCATCCCCTCTCCCCATGATGCTACTTACAAACGGAAGGATACGTGTGTATGGACTTGGCTCTGTTAGTTTCTGAACTAACTGCATGGAACCCATATTCATCTCCACCTGTCTGCATCGAAATCTGAGAGATGAAAACTGTCTTTTTTTAGCTTCACTTAAAAAAAACTATAATTGGCCTGTCTCACATCTTTCAACTTTTAACTACACATCTTTCTACTATCCCTTTCTTGTTTTCTTCTTCACTCTCTCTCTCTTACCTCCTCTCTCCTTTCTTTTAACCATCCTTCTCATCCATTTCTCACGAACCCCCCCTCTCTCTCATTTGTACCCTATCTCACTCTCTTTCTTTATCTAGTACTGTTTTTCACTCTCTTTCTCTTGTACCCTGTCTATCTCTCTCTCTCTCTCTCTTTCTCTCCCTCTCTCTCTCTCTCTCGTACCCTGTCTCACTCTGTTTCATATCCTGTCTCACTTTCTCTCTAGTACCTTGTCTCACTTTCTCTCTTGTACCCTGTCTCACTCTTTCTCTTGTACCCTGTCTCACTCTTTCTCTTGTACCCTGTCTCACTCTTTCTCTTGTACCCTGTCTCACTCTCTCTCTCTCTTGTACCCTGTCTCACTCTCTCTCTCTTGTACCCTGTCTCACTCTGTTTCGTATCCTGTCTCACTTTCTCTCTTGTATCTTGTTTCACTTTCTCTCTTGTACCTTGTCTAACTTTCTCTCTTGTACCTTGTCTAACTTTCTCTCTTGTACCCTGTCTCACTCTCTTGTACCCTGTCTCACTCTCTTGTACCCTGTCTCACTCTTTCACTTGTACCCTGTCTCACTCTCTCTCTCTCTCTCGTGTATCCTGTCTCACTCTCTCTCTTGTGTATCCTGTCTCACTCTCTCTCTTATATCTTGTCTAACCTTCTCTCTTGTACCTTGTTTCACCTTCTCTCTTGTACCCTGTCTCACTCTCTCTCTCTCTCTTGTACCCTGTCTCACTCTCTCTCTCTCTCTTGTATCTTGTCTCACTCTCTCTCTCTCTCTTGTATCTTGTCTCACTCTTACTCTCTTGTACCCTGTCTCACTCTCTCTCGCTCTCTCTGTCTCGTACCTTGTCTCATTCTCTTGTACTTTTGCTGTTTTGTACTCTCATTCTCTCACTCGTATCCTTACTTCCTTTCTCTCATACTCTTCCTCCTCCCTCTATTGTACCCTACCTCTCTCTTTCTCATACAATTCCTCTCTCTCTCTCTGTCTCTCTCACTCTTTACCTCTCTTTTTGTCTTGTACCTTTCCTCTATGTCTCTTGTACCCTTCTTCTCTTTTTCTCCTTCTCTCTTGCACCCTCTGTCTCTATCGATCTATCTGTCTGTCTCTCTCTCTCACTATATATATATATATATATATATATATATATATATATATATATACATATATATATATATATCTTAGCTCTGGTGCTACCAGTTGTCTGAAGATATCGGCTTCCTGACCCAAAATTTACCAAACATTGATGTGTGATTGTTCTTTTTCTCTCTTTGCAAAACTCAATCATGTTCTGCAAAGCCAAAAACAAAAACCAATTTCTCTCCGTCCCCTTTCCCTCCTGTTTTCCCTTTTTTCCTACCCCCAAACCTTTACTAAAATGACCAGATTCAGCATAAAATAACCCGAAAAAGGTTGATATGCCGTAAAACAAAACAACCAAACCGAACGAAACACCATGAATAAACATTTGAAGATATAAAGAACTTGAAGCATAAAAACTTTTGCCAAAATGATCGGATTCAGCATTACATAACCCGAAATGGGTTGATATGCCGTAAAACAAAACAACCAACCAACCAAACCATCTCTCTCTCTCTCTCTCTCTCTTGTATCCCTCTCATGTCTCTCTATCACACCCCCTGTCTGTCTGTCTGTTTCTCTCTCTCTTTCATTTTCTCTTTTACTTTTCATGATTGAACGTATCTAAATATTAACACGGCTGCCAAATCCGCCCCCACCCAATGTATGTATGGTCTACTCCCTTCCCTTATCGGATTGACATCCTCTATTTTATCGTGGGCAGAAAAACAGAAACTAACCCGAATTCACTTTAACAACAAAAGCTAAAACTGGGGCCAATAAAACCAGCTCCCGATGACCAGTCTAACAAAAAGGCTAAAAAAAGCAAAAAAATAGCTGTCACGTGACCTGTCACCAACTACGTCGGCCAAACCACTGGTGAAACAATATAAAAGCAGACCGTGCTACAAAATCTGTCTCCCTTTTCTTTTCCTCTTTCTCCTCATTTCAGCGAGCAGGCAACAGCGGGGAGGCTGTAGAACATTTCAACTCACATACGCATGCACACATTGCTGACAAAGGTACACACACACATACAAATGCCTAAACGAATTATGTACGTACATGCACATACATACGCACTCATAAATCACAGACATGCACATTTATCTCTTCTCTAACTGAACATTGAAATGAACGATTAATGCTTTGTATTTTGTACATATATAAATATGTTGTGTTACTTTTAAACTACGTTTTATTTCTTCCTTCAATTATATGCCTTATCTTTCATTCAACTTCAATCTTTTATTCATTCACGTTTTTACTCTTTTAAACATCTCTTAACTATTCTAATGTAAGCGTGCATTTTCTCTAAGACACAATATCTTACTAAGCTAAGGTCCGCACTGCTATATAAAGGGGACCACGTCTCCACACCCTCATGACCAAATCTATCTACTTATTAATCCATAGGTAGATACATAGATAAAGACAAAGATGAGGAAATACTGGTTAATGTCAAACAATATTGATTGATATTAATGATTCACACTCTCATTGTCTCTTGCATTGTTTGTATCAATTTGACTCATGTTCTTTGGTGTCTTTTGAAAGCAATGAAAAACTATCTGAAAATCGTAATCGATTCCCGTTATTCATATCTGCTTGTGTAGCCCCCCCCCCACCTCCACCTCTCGCGACTCCTCCTACTCTCTCTCCTCAATCGTTTGTTTAATAGTGGTACTAAATAATTGCCAATATTCAGTAAAGAACAAAAAGCAAACTCCAAAACATTTGCCAATCTTGAAAGCAATTTTCATTGAAGGCATGAACACGAAATTCCTTTTGCTTTCCCATTCGTCTCCCTTTTTAAATAGTTTCATCTTTATTTTTTTTACTTGAAACTAGTTGTACCTACCCGGCGTTGTCTGGGAGTCTTTTTACTTGAATTTTTGTTCTGCGTTTTTTCTTAACTATTCCTTTTCTTTTAGTGGGGGGGGGGGGGGGTATTTAGCAAATTATTTTTAAAAAAAAGATTTCAAAAGTAATTTTAATTATTTCGGTATCGTTTGGTTGTTAAATTATTAATTCAGTCAAATGGTTATAAAACTATAATTTTGTTAACGTGATATTATTTTAATTGTTATTTTTAAAAAAAATTCAATGTAAATAGCTTACACAATTTTCAATCTTTTAATACATGAGGATTTGCTGAGAATTTTCAAGTCAGAAATGACTTTCTTTTAAGGTTTTTCTTTTTTTTTTCATTTTTCGTTTTTTCTGTCTTTCTTTTTATGTAAATACATGTTGATGAGTATTAAATTTAAAAATAGCTGATAAAGCAATTTCAGTTTTAATAAATAATCCCCTAAGATCTTCTTTGAACTAACATTCATCAAAGGATTAACGTTAGAATTTAAATGCACAAAATATTTCAATGAAAAGGTGATCAAACATAACTCTATGACGGATCCTGGTTTTTAACAGGGCTTTGATGAAAATCCAGGAATAGCCATCAGCATCAGGATCCGTCGTCCTCTAGTCGTCTCTGCCTCTGTGTCTGTGGCAAGTAAAGACGTGTCAGGCTCAGAACTGCAAATCTATGGAATGACGATAATCACATTGCTTCTGCGCATGTGCAGTTGTCATTCCTTCGTGTGTTGTCGGCGAAACCTTTCCCAAATTTTTATGCAACTACTGGACATTGCTGCTCTCGGTGTCGGGAGTAAAAACCTGCAATCTTGCAGGTATAACTAAGGCCAACAAGGAGGACTTCATGCGGCAAACCAGAAGAGTACCCGACTCAAAGTCAACAGCAAACGGTGTTTGGTTAGATTTAGTTCCTGATATTAAATACTTCCTGTTTTGAATTGCTTACTTTTCTGTTTTGCTAAGTTTTGTACTAATTTTTATTAATTCATTTATTTATTAAATTGTTAAGTGAAAATACAGAATACTTAACAAAGCCCTCCCCCCTTGTTAAGAATGGCTTTCTAAATAATTTTCTGCAGTTTACGGACTGCTGAAATAATAACGTTATTATTTAGAAGGCTATTCTTAACATAGGGAGGGGGCTTTGTTAACTATTCTGTACTTTCACCTAACAATTTAATAAATAAATTAATAAATTTGGGAAACTGAAACTCTTGCTGGAAGTTATATTATGGATGAAGTTTAATATCAGGATCAGGAACTAAATCTGACGAACACCGTTTGCTGCTAACTCTGAATCTGGTACTCTTCTGGTTTGCCCTTCATGCAGACCTAACAATCTTGAGTCACGATCTTTGTGGAGTCTGTGCAGAAATCTGATTAGCTCAACAACAGCAAGCACACACAGGACTCTTGATTGGATGTTGACCAACCTTTGAATCCAAAATATTCTGGTAAAAATTACAGTGACTATGTAAGTACACATGTGATGGAATGTGTGTGATTCGCTCAATCATTGTAAAAATTTCATTGAACATATAATTTTGTTGTCATGTTCAATTTCATTCGGATCCAAAAGTTGATCCTCAGATGAATATTAGTTAAGAGACTTTGGAGACAATTTATTAAAAATTTGAACCACTTCTAACAACGATTTTAAATGCATGAACCATTTGATTTCTTTCAGACCCCACGGACTTACTGTGCAACAGATACAGAAGATTTAGATACAGTTGTGAAACATGTAAAAAATAGATACCCCGAAGCTCCCTTATTTGGTGTCGGTATTTCACTGGGTGGGTAAGTACTCTTCTTTTTTTATAGAAAAAGAAACATACAGAAAAAAGGAAGGAATCAAAAGCGCGGTTCAATTTGACATCCTTTTCGTTAACTCGGTTTCGAAAGTGCAACATTGATGGCTGCTTTGCATGTTCTTTCGTTCTATAAATCAGCAAAGTGTCGGGATTATGATTATTCCCTCTGATTTTCTGTAGAACTTTTATCAATGTAAAATTCTTTCTGCTGAATTAAACGTATTCAGGTTTGTGGTTTCATTTGCCATTCCTCGTTGTCATCATTTCTCACTTCACTCAATTTTCAGTTTTCCATGATGGCAATTGGGAACAGATTTTCAAAACATCTGTCTATTTTTATTGTTGAACTTTTTTGGGTTTCTTGGAAATATTTCCCAGACTTGTTGATTTTAGTCTGGACTGTTTTTTAGTTTTTAGAAAATATTGACAGAATTTGTTCATGGCTTTATTTTTAGTTTGTAGAAAATATTGACAGAATTTGTTCATGGCTTTATTTTTAGTTTCTAGAAAATATTAACCAGATTTGTTCATTTTAGTCTTGACATTTTTCTTAATAGTAAAATGAAAACAATCATTTAATAAGAAAACAACAAGAACGAGTAGTTAATTAATGACAGTTCGTTTTGCAAAACGTTGATCACATAGACATGACTGAGTATATTAGGAAGCTGTACTTCTATTGAAAAACAGGTATTTGACCTTTTAATCTCACTGTTAGTGCAACAAATAGCTCAACTTTATAAATATATTATCCTATATCTCTACAAAGCCACCATCCGCCCATGCATGGAGTATTGTTGTCACATCTGGGCTGGTGCATCATCCGCTAGTCTCTCCCTCTTAGACAAGGTCCAAAAAAGAGTTGCCAACTTGATAGGTCCTTCACTATCCCCCAAGCTCCAGCCCCTGTCCTATCGCCACAATGTTGCATCCTTGTGTCTGTTTTACAAGTACTTCAATGGATTGTGCTCTGATGAGCTTGCTGCTCTGGTGCCCCCACGACGTAAATTCACTAGACCAACCCGACAATCTGCCAAATCCCATCCATACACTGTAGAGGTCCCCAGATGCCGAAGAGCTTTCTACTCCAAAAGCTTCTTTCCTCGTGCTCTGGAACTCTCTCCCTGCTTTCCTGACGTTATTGACATGCAGAAATTTAAAGCTAATGTAAACAGACATCTCGCTGCGTAGCTCCTAATTTAGGTTGATCCCCCCCCCTCCCCCCAACCGTCTCCCTTTTTTCTCAGTAGCCCCTTACGTCTACAGTGGCGGCCTGTCTTGTTTGGGGTGAACTATGATAAAAAAGAAAAAAAAATATAGTCGTCATCCACAGACAGCTGTTTTGTCATTTCATAGCTCAGCAGTGGCTAGACGTAGCAAGCGCATCAACCCTTAGATTCCAACACTAGTCCTACTAATCATGATAGTCCAGCACCCTACCCTCTAAGCTAACAAACCTGCTACTGTTAGTGGAAGAAATGATCTTATATATATATATATATATATATATATATATATATATATATATATATAAAAGAGGTGATAATATATAAAAAACAAATTTTATACAAACAAAGTAAATCCGGATAGTTTACTCCAAACAGCAATCCCCTGCCATCAGAAAAGCTGACAACGTTTTTGTTTCGAGTAAACTACCGTGATTACCTTTGTTTACCTTCAACTCCTGTAGACACATGTATAAAAAAATGTTCTTCCAAAATTGTTATAAATTTATAAAATGATATCATTTTGAATTTAATAATTATATATGTGTATATATATATATATATATATATATATATGTGTAAAAATATAATTACATTGGTCAACAAAAACAATTTTGATTCTCTGATGGTTTCTGTTTGAGGTGATTTTAGTCAAATGCTGATTCTGAAAATAACAACCATTTTCCAACATCATGTCAACTTTTTCTGCTTATAAAATTTCATATTTTGACAAAATTCTGTAAAAATGGTAGAATTTGAGCAAAAATTGAAATTATTTTAAAGTTTAAGGTCGAGACATTGAGACTTAGAAACAGTAATAACTTTAAAATGACTGTTTTACACCGAAGTATTATTTCTAGCATATTTGGAGGACCAGCTGACTGTATTACATGAATATATTGAGCCATTCATGAAGCATATGATGGATATACGTGATTCGTTTAAGTCATGCAACTTTGCAAACGGCAACAATGGGACAAGGAAATAGAATTTGAAATACTGTTTTTTTCTTGGCAATAGGAAGCTTTCCATTTTGATACATATGAATAACTAAAAATTGATGAATGCAACTGTCTTTTCCTTTTTCAACACATGAGAAATATACAAACAATAAAAATAAGCAAGTTCTTACAATATTTATTTTCAAGCCTGATTGTTTAATTACTTAAAAACTACTGAGTAGGATCTCTCACCAGGATCAAAGTTTGATTTTATTGCAACAGAAAAAACGCTGACTTTTTCCTGGTGCTGTGTTTAAGATGTTCAGGGAAAGAAGTTTAATCTCATCTCACACTCGATACAAAAGGGAAGAAATTTGGCATCCAAAACTATGACGTCGGTCCCATTAAGGCAACAATTCCATAGATGTTAGGGTTTTATTACATGAAAGAACTGGAATGTTTTGGTAAAAACTTTCTTTTTTGTGACTGGCGTGAATGGTTTGCATCTGAGTTGTTGCGTTTGATGCTCCAGCAATAGTCTGCCATCACTTGAGCGTCCCATCTCGCTTGATATCTGATTTCCATTTCCTTAATATCTTAGAGGAGGCATTGACCTTGTTCATCGCTAACATCGCCACAGTTGGCAGAAAGCCGGTTGAGATGGTTATGCAAGAAGTGCACTTTGGTACACATCTTAACTCCAAGACGTGGATATGCATCTAGCATGCTTTGTACGATTTTACAAAGTTAGCAGCTCTACCTATTACCGAGGAAGTAATTCAACTAAGTTCGTCATGCAGAAATATCAATAATCAAAATTGGCGGGTTCACTCAAGATCATGGGAATTCTGAATTTAAGAGCTGTTCAGTTGCCTTCTGTTCAAAGTCGTAGGCTTTCTTAGCATGACTTGCAGACAATGTAAGGTGTCCATGTCTTATTTTGGTCGCCTAGTTTGATTTTATAGTACATGTAGTAGGCTTTCTCATAAAGCTTGTCAATTGTCTTTCTCTTTGAAGACGAACTTACCACAGGTGTAGCAGAATGAGTCTTTGTCATTTTCACACTTTCTTGACATCTTGACATTTTATCATATTCTATTTAGAAATTATTCATAAAATCTGCATGAAATACTTTATTTCTGTTTGAAAATAGACCAATTTCATAGATTCATTTTAAGAAGAACACATAATTTCACATAATATTAGATTTCATCGATATCTTAATCATTAACTGATTTCACAAAAAAATTTATATAACATAATAACTTTCTGCTGTTGACAGATCAAAATTATTTTTCAATATAGTAAATGACTCATATACGGTCAACTGTGGTATTAAGCACCAATTTTTTTACTGACTCTGTTTCATTTGCATAAAAGATCGTTGTCAAAGTTTCTTTGGACTATCATGGGCAAAATATATTTGTGATGTCTTTGTTTAAACAAATACCAGTTAACATGTGTTCATCAGAGAAGAAAATATATTTATTGAATTGTTTAAAAACTCAAGTTAGCTTTCCACAAATTTCAGTCACCTGGGGCAATAGGCACCATCTTATGGGGCATTAAGCATTGGTGCTATTGTGTGCAAAAATCACACAGCCATTCCTCATTTTGGAGGTCTTCCAGTGAAATGTTGATGCTTGTGCACTGTATGTGATAGCAGCAATAACAGATGTTACAATGAACCCAGTTAATGCCACCCCCTCAACCACATCTGCAACATTCCTCAGTGTCATAATTCCTCGATGTTGACAGTGGGCTGCTTGATTGTGGTGGTCATGGTGTCTCCTGTACTGGTGTTCTTTTACCCTTGCATTTCCCTTTTCCTTTCCCTCTGTCACATCCTCTGGATGCTTTAGCAACCTCCTTAGCAGAAGATGCGTCCATGAGTCTGGTGATACTTTCATCTGCTGTGAGGCTCTCCACATATCGGAATCGCTGTATTCTAGCTGATTCTCTCTTGCTGCAGATTGAAAGTAAGGAGTCATTTGTTTGAGAAAGAAATTCTTTCAATGAATCAGATGAAGATGATGAAGTCAACAAGGAAACAAGCATGTTTGAGGATGAGAGTCCTAGAGTGGGCGCTGAGGATGAGGGTCCTGGAGTGGAGGCTGGGGAGGAGGGTCCTAGCAGATGCTGCACAGTTAACTGTTATCTGCTCCCTTCCCAAATCACTAATACTCATATTGCCTCCCTTTGATCCAATTTCTGCTGAAACGGTGCCTGTTTAAGGGTCCATTACAAAGCCTATTTCATTTGTGTTGAATAACTGGGCAGGCACATCTTTTATTCCCTTCTCTATGAGAATCTTATCCAGAAGCTCAAACCAGTGGACGATGAATTCAGAGTCGTCTGCCTTTGAATGAGGCACTATGTCTAGATGACAGCGTAAAGTCCCTTATAGCAAGTTATACCCTGGACGACCATTCACAAAAGGGATATCTATGCTGTGTGTTTGAATAAACTCCATTACAGTGTCTTTGACCTCCTCAGATGTGAATCCCCAGCCCCATACTGCCATCAGCTTGATGCATTCAGCAAGCTCATTTTCATGAGCAGGAGACAGTATTACTTGCTTCCCAACCTACATGTTTATAGGGATTTCCCCAGACGTTCTCCTGAGCAATGACTTCTTGTTCACTTTATAATACTTGGCTGCTTGATTGGAAGATATCTACTTCCTTATGATAGCTTCATATATCTGTGAACAACCAATTTTTTTAATGGGGCATGAGGCACCTGTGTACACAAGTATTAATATCAGTAAATATTGATTTGTTATTACAAATTTCTGGTTTTATGTAACTTCCACAATAATAAAATTAGGTCAAACTTAACTAATATAATCATGTTTTTATTACTTAAATCATTTTAAGGGATTTTTAACTGTTTTCTTTCAGAAAAATACAGACATGGGGCATTAAGCACCACCTTTTTTCAAAGGTCAAGATATTTTTTAAACAAATAAATTACACACATTAACATTAATTATGCTTAAATGAGAACCAGTATAAAGCAATTAACTTACTAAAAGCATACAAAAAACATGGCAAGTTGAATTTGCAGCAGTTTTTAAAATCGGTGTGAAAATCATGATCACATTTGATGGGCTGTGGATGCAGACCACCATGACACTTTCCAGTTCTGAAAAATCAAAATCTGAATTAAATCAAGTGTAAACATGTTTTGGTACTTATCTCTGATATATCTTAGGGATTCAGCAGCAAAGGAACAGTTGGCAGGCTCAGTAGTTTTGAAGAAAAATAAAGTGTTGTGCAGTTGCCCTTCTGGAGCATAAAGTTGTGAAGTCTGTTTCAAAATGGCTGCAGATGTGGAGAAAAAACAGCTTCTCAACTTGGCACAAAAAGACTATTTTTGGTTTGTTCAGTAAATGCTACTCGTGGGTGTTAAGTCTGCACCATTCACTAAGTGTCAAGACTGAAGCAAGTCCAGACCTGTTAAAGTCTCTTCTTTTTATAATCAAAACAACAACAACAATTACAACAAAAGTGCCCTCTGGGCTAATCAAAAACTTCACCCAATGGCTGTAACTTGATACATTACATCCCTCCATTCTTAGATGGATCACTAAACATAGTCTCTTAACTTAAATGGAGCTCTCCTTACACACTCAGATCTCCAAGGAATAGGCGATGCTTTCTGTTTGAAGTCTATAGGTTCCACCTCAGCCTCATCCTGTTTTACCAATTTAGGTACTCCTTCTTCCTCAGTAGACTCCCTTGTACTGGTTGTCACCATGTCCTCTGCGGCATCATTCATATCAGTCACATCCTTCTCTGGGACCAGGATTGTCCTTTTAATGATCTGGTCTGAATGTCTCTGTGTAACTTCTCTCGGTCTCTACCTCAAAATTGACATTACCCAACTGGCTCGTAATGATGCCCTCCAGCCACCGTTGACCAGGGCCAAAATTCATCACAAGGACTGGATCATTCACCCCATGATTTCGGCACGGTGTCATGATCTTAGTACCCTTCTCCATTTTGTAGTTGTACACTCTGCTCTTAAACTTGTTTGGCTGTAACAGATAAAAGGCTGTTCTTAATTGTCGCTTGAACAGCAATTCAGCTGGAGGAACCCCAGTTACTGTGTGTGGAGCTGTCCTGTAGTTAAAAAGGAATCTGTTGACTTTTGTTTCAAGAGATGTTTTTGTGTCTTTTTCCATCTTCTTCATTGTTTCCTTGAATGTACGCACACTGCGTTCAGCCTGGCCGTTTGAGGAGGGATAGTAAAGAGCCGTGAATATATGTTTAACCCTATTTGCCTTTAAAAACCACCTGAATTCATCACTGGAGAAACAAGAGCCATTGTCACTCACAACCAGCAGAGGCATGAGTCGCAAAGATTCCCCTCAACTTCTCAATGGTAGCAGCAGTGGATGTCTTCATTATGCAAACCTCCATCCATTTGGAGTAGGCATCAACCACTATTAAGAACATGTGTCCAAAAACTGGAACAGCATAGTCTATGTGAATTCTTTCCCAGGGCTGACTTGGATATTCCCAACAATGAATCGGAGCTCTGTTGGGCTGTTTCTGATTTAGTACACAACTTTCACACCCCTTAGCGGTCCACTCAATATCTCCATCCAGTTTTGGCCACCATACATAGCTTCTAGCTAATGCTTTCATCCTCACAATCCCTACATGAGTCTGGTGTAATTGCTGCAGAACTTTTCCTCTCAACTTAGGAGGAATAATAATCCTGCTTCCCCACAGTAACACGCCATCTTCACAGGTCAGTTCCTCCCATTTATTAAAATGGGGCTTTAACTGTTCACTCCAACTGATCCCATTCCAGCCATTCATGGTGAATTTGTATACCCGACTCAAGATCGGATCTTTCCTAGTCTCTGCTCTCACAGATTCAACCTTCACTGGAGCTTCCACAAGGTCCATCATAAATATTTCATTAGTGGATTTAGATATATCTTTTTCCTGAGCCTCCAGTGGAAGACGACTCAAACAGTCTGCATTACTATTGAGGGTTCCAGTTCGATATTCTAGTTTGTAATTATAGGCAGCCAAGAATAGGGCCCAACGCTGAACCTGGGCAGCTGCCATAGCAGGAATTGGCTTGTTCTCTGCAAATAGACCCAACAACGGTTTGTGATCAGTGAACATCGTGAAGGGGTTTCCAAACAGATATTGATGTAACCTCTTCACTGCAAAAACCAGGGCTAGCCCTTCCTTTTCAATGTGTGCATAATTCTGTTCAGCATCTGAGAGCGTTCAAGAGATGTAACATACTGGCTTTTCACTGCCATCTTCCATCCTAGTAGCCAACACAGCTCCCAGGCCATAAGGAGAAGCATCCACTTGTACAAGTGTGGGCTTAGATAGGTCAAAATGAGTCAGAAGGAGTGCTGTACATAGCATTTTCTTTGTCTCTTCAAAAGCTTTTTGTTGGCAGGCTTCCCACTTCCAAACTGTGTCTTTCCTCATTAGACTGTGCAGTGGCTCAAGTCGTGTGGACAAATTTGGTAAATGGCTGCGATAATAATTTACTGCCCCAAGATAGGCTTTCAACTCTGTAACATTCCTGGGTGTGGGGCTCTTGTCATCGCAGCCATTTTCTCTGGTAGAGGAGCTGTACCATCCTTGCTAACCTTGAACCCTAGATAGGTTATTTCCTCAAGAAGGAATTCGCACTTGCTTCTTTTCAATTTGAGCCCAGCTATGCTCAGCGTATGTAATATTCTCTCTAGGTTCTTTAAATGACTGTCATCATCGGGACCTGAAATTAGTATATCGTACACTCGTACCTTGCAGAAATGACCATCTATCAATCGTTTGTCCATCTCTGGTTGAAAAATGCCTGTAGAACTGTGCACCCCGAACTGTAACCTTGTGGGTTGGTACAAACCCCTATGTGTGTTTACAGTTAACAATTCCTGGGTACCTTCCCCCAATTTCAGCTGCTGATAGGCGTGGCTTAAATCCAGTTTGCTGAATTTTTCCCCCCCTCTCAGTGTGGCAAATATATCTTCGGTTCGAGAAATAGGGTAGCTGACACATGGAGCTGCTGCATTGATGGTTTGCTTATAGTCCCCACATATTCGGATCCCCCCATTGTTACTTTTAACAATGGGCACTATGGGTGCAGCCCATCTAGAATATTCTACTCTTTTGTAAATGCCTTGGTTTTCTAGGCGGTCTAACTCCTTCTCCACCCCTTCTCTCAAAGCATAAGGTGCAGGCCTGGCTCGACAAAATTTGGGCTTGGCTTCTTTATCAATGTGTATATTCACCTGAAAGTCTTTCAGGCATCCCATTTCTCCATTAAATAAGGCATCATATTTTGTAAGTATCGAACCTCCCTCTCATCCAGATTTAACCTTTCCATAGTGAATCCTTTTTCAACTGTCTGGTCTTCATCCACCACATTCATTGCATCGCTCTTTTTAGTTATTTTTAAGAATTTACCTTGTTGCTGCCTGCACTTTCTGCGGGTGTGTCCTGTCTTCTGACATCTGTAACATTCACTATTTTTAAATGTACATTTATCGGTCGTGTGTATGGTACTGCTACATCTGTAACACTCCCGTCTCAAGGGTAATTTGTGTATTGGGTTTTCATAATCGGGAAATGTTTCCTGCATTGATATAGAATATTTCCGGGCTGATTCGATTGACACTGCTATTTCAATAGCTTGATTCAACGTTAGATCCCTTTTGGTCAGTAGACGTTCCTGAATTTTCACATCTTTAATTCCAGAGACTAAGCAGTCCCGTATGTATTCACCAACCCTCTCTTCAAAATTGCAGTGTTCGGACATTTTCCTTAATGCAGCCACATAGTCACTTATAGACTCTTCCTCCCTTTTGTCCCTCGTATTGAACAAGAATCGTTCATGAATCACATTAGGTGCTGGTTTAACATGTCTCTGCATCAGCTCAACTAGTTAATCAAACGTTTCCTTTTCCGGACGATTATCTGCTAAACCTATTAACACAGCATAGTGTTTTGCACCAATAACCGATAATAAAATCGCTTTTTTCTTCCCTTCACTCTCAATATCATTGGCTATAAAAAAAACTCCACATGTTCAATGTAGTTAATCCACGACTCCTCAACATCGTTTCATTCTCGTAAAGTGCCCATCAACGCCATTTTATTTTAAAAAAATTTTTTTATGCTTCTAGGAACTCCGAACACATCCAATGAGTGTGTTTACTTTTTTTTTTTTTTCCTTAAAAGCTTCCAGCACATGTAAGTGTTAATCTACCAAAGACCTTCCTCGCATTGTCTTCTACTACCTCGTCGCCAATTATTAAGTCTGCACCATTCACTAAGTGTCAAGACTGAAGCAAGTCCAGACCTGTTAAAGTCTCTTCTTTTTATAATCAAAACAACAACAACAATTACAACAAAGACGCCCTCTGGGCCAATCAAAACTTCACCCAATGGCTGTAACTTGATACATTACAGTGAGAAACAAGGTCTGTGATTGTTGAGTGATCACACAAGCTTCATGCTTATTACCCCACAAGTGCCATAGTAATGCTATAGAGAGGTTTGTGAAAGTTACCTAGTTGCTGGTGCCTAATGGCCCATGGTGCTTAATAATCTAGGTTACCCTAGATATCAATGTTCACCAAAACCTAATGAATATTGGGCATTTTAGGTAAAAAGTCATGAATTTTATGAAATTTTTACAGACAAAACCTGATGTGCTAGGAAAAAATGCATGACATTTTTTTTAAATCAGTGCCCCTAAATTAGTTAATATAGATCCTCCTCCTAGATAAACCGTTACAGAAGCATAAATGTCATAAATTGCATGAAGGTTGGCCAGCCATGGAAAACTTGGAAGCAAGTGACTGGACAAGACTGCAAAGAGTAGAATTTGGAGACTGCTGAACCGTGAGAAGTGGAGAGTGAGCTTGCATAATATCAGTAAACGTCTGACCCCTGAACAAAGGAAAAGTGACGTTAAATGAATAGAAGAAGAAGCAGAAGAAGAAGAAAATGGGTTAGGACACTGGCAGGAAAAAATTGTGCTGATCAGTGTTATCTAGGGACACATGTTTCGTCGTCTTATGACTCATCAGTGTGGCTATACATAGCGAGATTCAAAATCAGAGCCCCAGACATCTGGAAGAATCTCTCATAGGACATTATGCTAATGCAAAAATATCTTTAAATTGCAACAAGGAAAGGATTATCAACTTTACAGGTTGTATTGGAAAATAATAACACGGGCATGAACGGTCCGTTTTTGTTGTTTTTGATAATTAACTGCTGCTGTCACGTGTAGGTTGTTTACTCAGTGCTGTTCAGCAGATGGGATAATTGTCAACATTCAGATCATCATCATATTCGCTTTAACGTCCGTTTTACATAACTGGCATGTGTTGAACAGCTTTTAGAGATTTACTTCCAACCTAATCTATCTCTGGCTAGGTCTTCATTTACTTCTCTTTCTCTTAAATCTATCCTTATCACATTCTCTCATGATTTCTTTGACCTTCTCTCTGCCAACTGACCCTGTTACATCAACTGTTCTACATTCAGATCATCATCATCAGGTCTCTCCGATCATCATCATCAGAACTCTCATCCATTTCTTTCAAATTGACCATACCAATGAAGTCTCCTGTTCTGCACACATCTCTCTATATTGTCCAGATTTAATCTTCCTGAGCTCATCAGATCTGTATTCAAGACTGACATTACATATTCATCGTATCATTCTCATATCATTTATATTCATGTAACGCATCTCCTTTACCCTCATTTTTCTTCAAATTTCGAAATAAGTGTTTCATTTTTTATTAGAAAATATTTGACTTTTTGTTTGTTTTTCTAAATTCTAATTGAACATTTTCTCTTTTTTTCAGCATGATTATGACAGGTTATTTAGCCAAGTTTGGAGACAATACCCGTTTTCAAGCAGCCATGGCTGTGTCGGCAGCCTGGGATTCTTTTGAATCATCCAAGACCTTAGAACAACCAATCAACTACCTCTTGTTCAATAAATATTTGGCCAGAAATCTTGTTAACTTGGTTCACAAGTGAGTATACTCTTTTACAAAATCGTTTTTCCTTTTGCTTTCACTTTTGTTGTTTGATGTTACCTATCTAAATATATCATCATCATCATCATCATCATCATCATCATGTTTCCACAATAGTATGACCGTTTATTTCTATTTGGAGTCATGGACTGACTACATTTTTGAAAAGGGACTCAGACTCAAATCAGATGTCTATATTGAGTTGCTGTCCACTGTTGTCAAGCGCTGGGTAGAGGGAGTGGCTGCAGGAAGGCCAGGCGTGTGGCAGCAGGACCCATCTCCATATCACACCTCCAGGAAAAACCAAAGGTATCAATCTGAGAACTTCCACAATTTCACCAGTCTTATCATCTGCCCCCCCCCCCACACACACACACACAACTTACCTGATTGCAACCCCATTGACTATTATGTTATAATGTTGTGCCTCTCCGTCACGACCTCTTCGCCCTGGAAGTGTCTTGGCATTGAGGTCCAAGAATGGTCCGATGTAGTCTGCAATGAATCACTTGTTCTCCCCCATTGTGATTTATCATCTTAGGCAAGGACTGATTGCATGCTGGGACTGTAGAGCTAGTGAAAAGATGGTTCAAGTTGACGGCGTCATAGACGTTCTCAAAAAGAATGCAAATCGACTCGAGTTTAAAAGAGCAAGAGAAACAATTTATACATGCAACAAAAATCTGAGAAAATACAAGTTCAAACCCTGCTGTTAGTGTATGATGCTGATTCGGCTCTGAGTAAAAGTTCTTGTCTGCAGTTGATAGTATGCATGGAGAGAAGGAAAACATTAAAATCACTCAACGATATGAGAACTGCCGCTGAGCCGTTTTTAACAAGAGCAGTGAACTGCTGGGTAATAAAATCTTAGGTTGCCCTATTGAGCCCCAAGGAGAGAAAAAGAATTACTTCTCAAGTGTCAATAGGTAATTAAGCCATATATTTTTTTAAGTGACGCTTCTCGGTGTAGAGAAGGCTGATTACGCCCGTAATTATTTTTCGGATTCGGACAAAGGAAAATTCAGTCAGCTGTTGGACAAATGGGTCCAAATAAAAGAGAAGACAGAACAGCTTACGGCAGTCAGCGAGTCAGTTAGCGAGAGAACTGGACGAAAGGGCTCGCCTCTGTTCCCCCCTCCGAAAACATCACATCAGTCCATTTGTATTCTTTTCTCGCCCAGAACTTAGAACATATTTTTGCTGATAAACGATCAAGTAACCCAGAATTACTAGAGCCCGTCGGTCCAACTAAAACACAGAGAGTTGAACTTTAATATTACTGAGCTGCCTGGCTTTGTAGACAAACAAGTGTAAACTATTTTTCTTTATTTTTTTAAATAATTATTCTTTTAAGAAAACCACAACAGACCACGTCGTTACAGACTTAATTCCTTTTATTCAACTGTTCTGCATGAAATGACCCTTCACTTCACAGCGATACCAAGTTGCGGATCCAACCCGGCTGATCGCTCACTGATCTAGACAAACAGAACGTGAGAGTGCGTGATCTCTGGATCAGGCGTTTCGACATTAGCAACCTTCATCAAGGCGTCAACTTTTCCCGAGCAGTACTGGGTGACCCACCGAATCCAGGAATGGCCGAACTGGGGACGTCACGAAAGCTGGAGGAGTAGGGTACAGTGGTATAATTAACAGAAGTATGTTACAAAAGTATGTGTCCTGAGCTTGGGGACATAACTGGCACAATTCACTGCCCTTGACGCTTAGATGTTACTGTATTTATTGTGTCTGGGTAAGTCCATTTATTCTTGAAATAGGTAACATCCCCTTTTTCAGTCCTTGCTCCATAAGGAGTCAATATCTTATTCTCTTAGGGTTGACTTCCATGAAGTCAGTATTTTTCTCTTTTCTTCTTCGACGTTTACATTTGAGAAATTACTTGTGGGACTGGTGACTCGATCGTGTCCAACACGATGTCCATTAATTCTTCTGTAGTGTTGTCTTCTACAGTATCGAAATATCTGTTCTTGATTTGGTTTTAATGTCTCTTATGGGTAAATTTTGATTCTTTCCCTATGTAGAGCATATTCCCAATTCTTCTATCTACAATCCCGATTTCCCCAAATTACTTATTCTTAAATCTTCAGAAAAAAACCTTTTCTCCGATTTGCAAACGTCCGTTTTTGACATTTATTTTTCGCTCCGGTTTCTGATGATTTGGTAACAGTTTGTACAAACTCGTCTAGATATTTCTTGCGATTCGATTCTAGCCACCGTTGGTAACTTGCAAGATGGAACGTTATCCTTAGGGGTCATTCTATACATTTGTAAGCGATCCTGTATAGCTTTTTCTGTGGGATACCTCTCGCTTTTTTAACACTTTTTTTAGAAGTATCAACAAATCGCTCCTTTTTCTTAACTGTTGGTGAAACCAATTCATTATATTCAACTCTTGATAGCACTCAAGCCTATCCAATGCTAAGTTGATTTTTTTTATTTCTCATGTGAACGGAACATGTTGCTTCTTTTTGAAAGTTAGCTGTATACCCGATTTCAATTCAAACTTAGCAATCACTTTATTGCCTCCACTAAGCCCACCAAAAAAAACTTGTGTAAAATTCTATTTCAATTCTTTTTAAAATTTATTTGCAGAATCTTTACTTTTTACATTCTGGCAAAAAGAATTTATCGGTAAATCCCAGAATTGAAATTTATCCATGAAATTTGTGCCCAGTAAATTTCTCGAGTAATTCATCACAAATAGTTTTAGTTTTTAGGTTTTTCCTTGAAGTGTGACTGTCGCTATTAGTTTGCCTTTGAATTTGATTTGCTCTCCGGTTATGCTTTTTGCAATTTTTTTTTGCCCTCAATAAAGTTAGCTTGCCGATTTTTCTCTATGTGTGTAGATTAATAATTGATAAATCAGACTCTGAGTCCAACTGCATTCTTATGTTCTTATCTAACATTTTAACTTGAGCAAACTTCATAACATTTTCAATTTAACTGCACTTGATGATTCTGATAAAATTCTTTCTTGTTTTATTTTTTGTTCTACAACGCATACTTTTTATGCCCTATGCGATCGCATTTAAAGCATTTCTTAGTTTTATAGGGACAATCTCTGTACCAATGCATATGTCCACAACTGAAGCACAGTTTAGGGGGCAGACTAATTCTCTTTTGACTATCAAATTTAACCGGTGAAGTCATTTTTGTCTTGTTGCAGATTTTTCTGATGTGGACCACTCCAGACTGTTCAATGTCTTTCAAATCCTGACGCATGCTAATAAACCATTGGCAGTCCTCGACTATTTGCTGGAGTGTTAGATCTGGCTCATTTTCCAGTTTGTTAAGGACTCGCCTTCTAATTTCAGAGTCTGTGTTCGACACCAAATCTTGTGCAAAAATGCGACATTTAAAGTTATCAGCACTTAATTCCGATAACCTGAAGTCATCACACTGCTTATTTACTATGCTCACAAAAGTTGTATAGTCCTCATTATCATTTCTTGTAAAGTTCAAACACTTCCACTTCTTGTGGAAGACAGATGTTTTTGGACTAAATAATTTTGTCAACAACTGTATCGCTTCACTAAGTTTTAGCTCGCGGGTTTTTTGAGGTAAAATGTAATTTACAAATTGTGTATGTTCCACTGTGCCTTTTCATTAACAGTAACCGAACCTTTTTGGAATCAGTCCAGTTTTCACAGTCTGAATGTGTGAATGTGTTGCCTGAATACGAGGCAAAAGTAGCCTCATTGTCCGGGGTGTAGTTTAAAATTTCAATGGTATTCAAAATTGTGCTTTGAGAGAACGCACTTTCGTCTGTACCATTTTGCCGCCCATTTGTCAATTCAAATAATTTCTGCTGTTGTTTATGGGTTTGAATGAACATCTCAAATCTTTTATTTTGTGCGAGCTGTTCCTTCTGTAACTCTAATCTTTCTGTTTCAATTTTATTTCGGTAAAACGCTTGCTCAGCCTGTAACAGTAGTTGTTCATTTTGCTAGTGCTTAAAGAGCTCTAAGATTGAAAATCCTCTATGTTTCATGGTCACTCACAATAACTGACTTGCCGTGTATAACTATATATATATATATATATATATATATATATATTATTCGGTACAGAAAATCAGTACAACATCAGTACCATTGGTTTCAAGCTCAGAAGGTCTGAACCTCCCGGCTATCTTCAGCTTAGTTGTCACTTGGTAGAGGAAATGGAGGGTCTCGTATAAGCTACACTCGGATCTGTTATTTGCTTTGAAGTGTTAAATTAGTATCGTCTAAATTTTGTGTTAGAGAAAGATATGTGAGACTAAAAAGCTTAATAAAGTCCGAAAAGGAGAATAAAATTTCAAAGTTAAATATTTTTTCCAAATCCCGTGAGTCAGTATTTGCTAACTGCTGTTTTTATCTGAGGCGTTATTTGTTTTGAAGGGTTAAATTAGTTTCGTCTAAATCATATGTTAAAGAAAGATATGTGAGGTTAAGAATTAAATTTATAAAAAATAAAAACTGAAGAAATTAAATTAAAATTAAAAATTTAAATTTAGAAATGTTTTATTATTTAAAAAAATAATAATTTAAAAACTTGTAAGTCAGTTATCGCTAACGGTAAAACGGTCTAAGGGAAGCAACTCTACAAATCGTTATTAATTTTATATTTAAGGTATAATATGAAATTTTAAAATATAAATTTATAATGGAGTATCAATTCAGTATACAATTAATAATTAATGATGTTGGTGATTAAGTCTTTTTTAGAGTTAAAAATAAGATTGTTTTTTTTTTTAGCGTAGTTCACCCCAAAGAAGACAGGCCGCCACTGTAGACGTAAGGCGCTACTAAGAAGAAAGAAATAGGGGAGAATGTGGGGGGGGGGGGGGGTCAACCCAAACTGGGATCTGCGCAGCGAGATGTCTGTTTACATTAATTTTAAATTTCTGCATGTCAGTACTGTCGGGGAAACAGGGGGCGGGGAGGGAGTTCCAGGGGCATTTAGGAAGTAAAATAAGTCTGTTTAGGAATTAGACAGTTTTTAAGCTTACTGTTTTAGTACCATGAAAAAGGGGTATTTTCTCTGTACAACCGGAAATTTTTTTTAATATTTTCGTGATATAATTTACTGGTTTTAAGTTTTAATATTGAGATGGACTATGTTAAGTTTACTATATTGATGGGAAGGTGATAATTGGAAAAAAACTTTCCGGGGGAGAAGAGCAGGTGGAATTTAAGGTGTGACTATAAGAGCAAATCTGGTATTGTATAAGGCTATTTTAGGGTTATGTTTTTGGCAGGGGGGTGAATATCTAAAATCTTTTACGTGTACTGGTCAGTCCAGTTTATAAGAAGTGCTTGTCTCCTATGAACACATCCTTTAAAAGTTTTGTCCCTAATGTTTAAACAGTTTGTATTTGGGTCAATAATTGCCGTTAATATGTAATATTTTTCTGCGTCACATGAAAGGTGCCTTTATGTGACGCAGACCTATTCACCAAACCTATACCTTCCAACAACAGACATAAATAGAGGTAGAAAAATTATTTGGTTCACACCTCCATATAATAACATGGTTAAAACCAAACTCGGTAAAAGATTTTTAGACTTAATTAATCTACACTTTCCTCCTAACAATATACTGCATAAAATTTTTAATAAAAACACCCTCAAATTAAGCTATAGCTGTGGCGAAAATTTAGAAAAAATAATAAAAAAACATAACAATAAAATTCTAAATGGGGAAAAAAAAACTACTGTAATGAAAACAACAAATACCAAGGCTTGCAACTGCACAAACAAAACAGAATGCCCCTTACAACAAAATTGCCAAATAACTCAATCAGTATATCAAGCAACAATCTCTACTAAGGAAAATCCAACCATGAAAAAATACTATATAGGTATGGCTGGTATACCTTTAAAGAAAGATATACCGGCCATAAATGCTCTTTTAATTACTCTACATATAAAAAAGAACCTCACTTTCTATATATTACTGGAAACTATCCAACAATAACCAATCACCAACAGTGACTTGGAACACAATCAGAAAAACTAGCACCTGCGGTTCCCTAAACTCACCTTGTTACCTTTGCCTAACAGAAAAACTTGAAATAATTAAATTTAGTGATAGAGGCAAACTTCTAAAAAAACAAGAAACTTCAATTAACTGTAGGCATAATAGATTACACCTTCTTAGTAATCCACTTATACCCCCCTCAAGCTAATACTATCTCATAAAAAACAAAAAAAAAACGCTTTACCTACCCACTAACGGTAATTTTGTCAACATAACTATTATTTTACACCTTTCTTATTAATAATTATTATTTACTCACTAGGAGTTATCACACTGGTCATCGTCAGTGATCACCCACTGCCAACAACCTGTGGTATTCCCTGGAGTCTGAGTGACAACAAGTCTCCTCAGACTTCCAGTATGCTCCACTTCTTTTCACTCATCACCGCTGATGACCTTGTGGTATCGCAACAGCCACCTACCATCGATTTCCCGCTGATAAGGGCCATTGGTCCCGAGTTGCAACAAGCCTCCCCAAGGTCACAGAGCTGTCCGCGCTCTTCCAGTGGAGGTCTGGTTTGCGCTTTCCTTCCTCGACCCTCTGTCCATAATTTTCGTGGTGTCAGCCTATGCTTGCGCCTCTCTCGTGCGGTTGTATTTTCCCCAGTTCTATTTTCTCGTGCTTCCATGTGTTTGTTATTATTATTATTATTATTATTATTATTATTATTATTATTATTATTATTATTATTATTATTATTATCTTTTACAGTTTTTTTACTACAATCTTATAATTATAACCATCATTATATCTATTATTTGAATAACCACCTCTATTACTATCAGTTTTATAAATCAATATTATAATTAGTTTTATTATTATTATTTATAATACTACTATTATTTTTATTATCATTATCATCATTATTACAATTATTAAAATTATCGTGGTCACCATTGTTATCATTATTATAGCTATCACTATTATTTTTACTATTATTAATATTATTAGTATTATCACAACAGATAATTTCTCTATTATTAAATATTTTATTTTTATTATCATATTTACAACTACTATGATTAATATTAATTGTCATCTTCGTTATTTTTCTTTACCCTCTAATATTCCCTTATATTTTTATCCGTCTATTGCTTACTATTTTAGATTATTATTATTGATTATTATTATTTTAAAATTTAATTATTTGACATTTAATTATTTGACATTTCTCTACTATTATCGAGATTATTATTATTATTATTATTAATGTTAATGTTCTGTTTGCTATTATTATCATTATTATTATTGGTTGTAGCAGTAGCAATGACAATATAACCACTTTATTATTATTGTTAATAATATTGATATTGCCATGGTTACCATTACCTGACTTTTACTTTTATTATTAGTTTTAGTAACAATGGTGACATTACCATTAATGATAATGCCATTATCTATAATTCTATTATTATTATTATTATTATTACTATCACTATTAGTATTGTTTTATTATTATTTATTATTTTTTACTATCATTATGACTATTGTTAGGATTATTGGGGTTACCATTGCTATTGTTACAGTTGGTATTGTGGTCTATCCGAGAAAGGAAAGTTTCTTGAAAAGATAAAAATCTGTGAATTCTCCAAACTGCGAACTGCCAACTGCCTTCTGCCCCTCTTTCACTCTCCACTTCACTCAGCTCACTGAGCATTCGCGCTCTTCACAAAAGAGTACAGTGTTTATGCTGCTTTTTGCCCCACCTATGCAAATTGACTGTCAACCAGAGCCATCTAGCTTTCAAATTCTCCAAACAGCCAATTTGCAAAGGGGGACAACTCTGCTAACCACAGACAGTTAATGAATTAACATTGTTGTCTTCATTTTCCACTACATGCCCCCGTGATCTTAAAATCACATCTCACCTCGCATAGTCAGCCATCCAGACCGGTTGTCTCCTCTCACGATTAGAGCGTCGCGGGGGTTCTTCCAACGGGGGCTCACCGGCTTCTTCCTCAGCATGTCCATTTGATGGCAGAGAGACATGACGTATGTCAAGCACGTGTCGCGGCATCCCGTTAACACTCACATTGTTTACAGACTGTGCATGCATTACCCTTCCTCGTCCCCAACGTGTAGTGCATAGAGCTCCCGGTGGCTTGACCCACACTTCTTCACCAACTGTGATGGATCCTTGTCCCTCTTCACTCATGTTCGTTCTAGCAAGAGGATAACGGCACTCATACCGAAAGACTGACTGATGCGGCACTGACTCTTCATCTTGACCACTCTTTGGAGACACGTTGTACCAAAATACCGCCGCTTCTGGTGAGATTCGACCTCTCTCTGCAACAGCCTTTATGGTTCGGTGATGCCTTTCGACAATCCCATTTCCTCTCGGTCGATATGCAGCCCGAAAAAATTGCCGGGTTCCCCACCTGGCACACAGCTCTGCAAAGTCTTCAGAGCAGAAGGCGGCACCATTATCCAGTAATATCTCCTCCACTGGCCCCCTCTCCAAAACCACGCCTCCATGGCTCTGCAGATTTCACTTGCGGTTTCCACTCTCAACTTACGCCAGATTGCCACTCTCCCAGGTCCACAGTCGACCATTGACAGGAATATATCGTTCCTATAATGCGTGACGTCAATGGCCAGCCGTTTCCAAGTTTCAGTCACCTGTAATTCCCCTCTCTCGTGCCTGGATGGGGCAGGGTCAATTGATTGACACTCTCTGCATTGTTCCACCACCTCTTTAACCGCCTCCTTTGTCACACTCGGGTTCACCTTTCTTGCAAGAAAAAGTGTCCTCTCTTTCCCAAAGTGGTGCATTTCATGCTGCTCTCTCGCTTCCTCACTAACGGCGCACACAGACGTGGCATCCTTCTCTTTAAGCCAGGCCTTCTTTACTCGGGTCAGGGCATCTGCTCTGTTCTTTTGAGTTGGGACAAGCGTAACCGACACTCTCAGTCCAAACTCGCGAATCAAGTCTCCCAAAATCCCGAGCCTATGCTTGATCAGCATCTCAGCTGCTCCCTTGGTCCTTACTCTCCTGTCTCCTGAGACTTCTGACTGGATCCAGGAGGCCACTGTGGCCGAGTCCGTTTTCAACTCTGCATTTTTCAAGCCCCACTTTAGAGCCAGGTTCACTCCCTTTGCTGCAGCCTCGAGCTCTGCAACATTTATGTGGGCATGGTCATTCCTTTTGCGTAGCCAAACGGCATCCTCCACTGTTGCTCCTCCAATTTCAAGCAGCACACCGAGAGCCAGAGTGCTAGCATCACACCAGATGACACCTTCTTTGCCCCGTTCGACACGCCATTTTCCTTTGACGGGGTCTTCCACCTTAACCTCCTCCACCACCTCGCGTATCAACTGCACAACATCCTCGGTCACTGTGTCATCCCAGCGGCCGCCTTCGGTCCGCCTTTTTATATAGCTGCATGCTACTCTGAGCCACCCGCAAATGGGGTAATGGCCAACCAGCTTCCCACATATGGAGAACAGCTCTCTCTTAGTCAGTTCATCTGAGATATCGGGCACCTCATTACCCCGTCCGAACATCAACGTCCCCTCCTTATTCCTTTGCAGCTTTAGTCCTAGGGCCGTGCCATTTTCTAGTGGCTCAGGTGGCTTCGCAATCAACCCATATCTTCCAACGTGATTGCTAACACTTTCCGCGGACAGTTTTCCTTCCTCGACCAGGATGTCATCAATATATGAGCTTGTGGCCCTCTCCACCTCGTTATTTTTCCCCAGCACTGTTTTCAAAATTGCAGTCATAATTGTGGGTGCAGAACTGAGCCCAAAACCCAACCTTGTCAAGCAAAAGGTCTGACCCTTGAACTTAACCAGCTGGTACCGCCATAGCCTCTCGTCTATGTGTATCTGGAGGTAGGCTGATTTTAGGTCCACAATCTTGCTTGCCAGCTCCATCTTCCTCCACTCTCGCATTACTTCCTCGCAAACGTCGATACCGTCCCCTGTGTGGCAAGCAATATGCTGGTTTGGCTCTCTGTAGTCCAATACTGGCCTAACCTTCCCTTTGGTGGACTGGACTACCGCCATGAGTGGTAGGACTCCGTCTGCTTCCCCGGACCATGTGGTACAAGGATACCTTCCTCAATCCACCTCGCTATCTCTTTCTCAAATTCAGCCCTTGTGTCACCATTCAGAGTACTTTCGTAGCACCCAACTTGATTTTTTAGTATTGGCGGCTCTGAAACCCAACGCCATTCCACCGTCCACTTATCTCCATCAAAACTGGCCTGAAAGTCTTTGTCTTTGATTTGGCACAGTTCCGCCTTCTTGGGTTTAACGCTCTCCATCCCTGCCAATCCGACTGGGCGCTCGCATCCAAATGTGATCATGCCCATGCTAAACATAGCACCCCCTAGTCGATCGATGACATCCAGGCCCAACACAACATCAACACCTGCAACAAGCCGCTCCATCACAATTGCCCTCACCTCAAGTTCGGTCTCTCTCACTATTATTCTCACAGTGCATATTCCTCGGCACATCACCTCACGGCCATCAACCGCCTTCACACTGGTCGTTCCATGCCAAGATTTAGCAACATCCGTTGTCACCAACGTGGTCATGCAGCCGGTATCAACCAGGGCTTTGGCTCTCTTCCCGTTTGCGGTGACCTCCACCTGTGGTAATGCAGTCCTATGCGCCGTCACTTGATAGGGGGGGGTAGTCACTGGCGCTATGGCACCCCTCTAATCGTTTCCCTGTACCGTGCAGGTTCGGCTGATATGCCCAGTTTGTCCACAACGGAAACAGGTTATGCCAGGCTTAGGTTCTCGGCAGTCCCGTACAAAATGAGGCCCCTGGCATCGAAAACATTTCACTGGGGCTTTTCCAGGTGACCGCTCCCACGAGAGATTCTCCTTAACTGCGGACTTCCCTCCCATCAGGCTTACACTCGCGGTTGCCTCCAACTGGTGACTCTTCTTTGTCAGCACCCTGGCATGGGTCAGCACTTCATCCATGTTCATGCTCTCGATCATTGTCAGTCTCTGCAGCTCTGTGGACACACTATCAGGAAGACCAGTCACAAACGTCATTTTCACCGTTTTTTCAAGGCTCATCCCTGCATAACCCGCCAGTCCTGCTAGCCTCCGTATCTCTGTCGCAAAGACATCTACTGGCTCCCCTGTCCATGTGATCCTGCGCATTTTGCTATAGGCGTCGAAAACGCTTTCTGCGAAAGCGGTCTTTAGTCTTGCCTCTATCAAATCTGCATCGTCTTGTTCAGCGTCATTCATTTCCAGGTAGACCGAAAGTGCATTTCCTTCCAAATATAATAGAATCAAGGTTGCCACATCTTCAATTTTCTGCAATCTTGCGACCATCTTCAATTTAGACAGCCATCGCACTACGTCTCCATCACCAGCGTACGCCCTCAATACGTCACTGCTTAATTTGATTCTGTCACCCATCCTGTTATGTAGGTAGGCCGCCGGAAATAGCTTGTGGTCTATCCGAGAAAGGAAAGTTTCTTGAAAAGATAAAAATCTGAATTCTCCAAACTGCGAACTGCCAACTGCCTTCTGCCCCTCTTTCGCTCTCCACTTCACTCAACTCACTGAGCATTTTTATTTATTTATATAAATTTACAAAAAAAATATAACTTGTGAAGAGTACAGTTTTTATGCTGCTTTTTGCCCCACCTATGCAAATTGACTGTCAACCAGAGCCATCTAGCTATCAAATTCTCCAAACAGCCAATTTGCAAAGGGGGACAACTCTGCTAACCACAGACAGTTAATGAATTAACATTGTTGTTTTCATTTTCCACTACATGTATAGCTATTATTATTACCATTATTATGATCAGTATTATTGCAACCACGGATTCATATTACCATATTTACAACCATTATATTGCTACCTACTTCTATATTATTATTATTATTATTATTATTATTACTAATAATTATGTTAGACTTAATTAATTTACTAGTATATTTGTTTGATTTATTAATTTATTAATGATAAGTTGGTAAACTCTAGATAAAAAAATAAAACAGTATAAATTTAGAATTAGTAACACAATTGATTAACAACTCCTTACCCCCCCCCCCCCATCACACGCGTCTGCACACCCATACTACCAATTACGGCGAATGTGGGGGACGCACGCACGCACGCCTACACACTTACACACATTATTATTGTTTTGTTTTGTTTAATTTTTTGATTTTTGATTTTTGATTTTAGATTTTAGATTTTAACTTTTTTGATTTTTAACGGTCCTAAACCACGTGACTCCTAAATTTTGAAACTTTAAATTTCTTTTCTTTTTTCTCTCCACTTCATTCTCTCCAAATATGATCTGAGGTTAAGATCGGATTCTAACTCTGCCTGATGAGATCTCAGTTTATAATAACTGTTGATCGATAACATCGACATGCCAATGTCGCAGATTTTGTATATGTCTGTGTAAATAAAAATAATCATATATATATATATATTTAATTAACACAGTTCTTAGTTTTTCCTTATGAGGCAAGTTTGAAACAACTTAGTGAAAAGGAAAAAAAATAAATACATACAAAACTTATTTACTTTGTTTCTGGTTAACGAGAAGTAAAAAATCGCCACTCTTTAAAAATTTTTTTATTTATCTTTCTTTTTCTGTCGCGGTCGAAAATTGACTTTCCAAAACTTTCGTTTTGAAATTAATTCGTCCTTAGAAAACGTTTTAATTCTTTTTCGGTATGTTGCAGTTTTTTTTTTAGAAAAACACTGCTTTTTAAAATTTAATTCTTTAACTTCTTGTTAAACAAATGACTCAGAAGTCTTTTTTTTTCCAAAATATAACAATTAAAATTTTAGACAAAAGCCTTAGTTTCCATTGCTAATGTTTGCATGTAACTTACGTCTGGTTTATTTTCGTGCTTTGAATCGATTCAAATCGTTCAAAAGAAGAAAAAAATGTAGAACTGAATAAATTCAAATACCTTGTCTCCAGGTTTGTGGAATGTAGTTTCGAATCCTTACTTCCAGTGTGCGTGACACAGATTTGGGTAATGTTCGAAAAAATCCTCAACGTTAGTGTTGTGAGATGTAGTTCTAGAATCCTTGCGACCAGTGTTGTGGCAATGTAAGTCTCAAAATCCTTTGTCACTGTGTATGTCTTCATTATTACCGGCCTGTAGGCCGGTAATAATGAAGACAAACACAGTGGTATAATTAACAAAAGTGTATTAACAGAAGTATGTTACAGAAAGTATGCGTCATGAGCCATAACAGCCACAATTCGCTGGTATTTACTTCCTTCCGACCGTAGGGTGAGGAAAGTCAAGCCAGCATTCCTAAAGAAGGAGCACTCTGGCCTTTTAAAAATTGCCTGAACAGCCCCGTTGGCATTACCTGGTCGGGACGCCTCAGGCAGTAAGCAATAAACTTACTCCACCCCAAAGAGGGGAAGCAAGGCCTGGAAGGTTGAACCTCCTAGGACTACACAGAACGAATACCTCAGCCCAACAAAAAAGCCACTAAAATGACCCAGTTTCTGCCGGAGATCGGAACCTCGATTGGTGTGCGACCTGACACCAAATGAATGGCGCGATTCACTGCCCTTGACGCTTAGATGTTACTGCATATATTGTTTCTGGCTAAGTCCATTTATTCCTGAAAAAGGTAAATCAGCTTACCCCATAACACTTTTTTTCCTGAGATTCTCATGGATGGCTCTGCTCTTGAGGAGAAATTGACTCTAAAGCTTCTTGGTCTTTCTTTCTCATAAAACCTTTTTTGGAGTTCATATATTAGATCCATTGCTCTTTCTTCTTCTCGTAAAATCGGTTCTCCCTATCGTTCCGAACACTTCTCACATCTCTATTTCTACAAATCTACTATCAGACCCTGTATGGAGTACTGTTGTCATATTTGGGCTGGTGAATCTCTGTCCTATTTGAGGGTTCTTGATAAGTTGCAGAAACGCATCTCCTGTCTTTACAATAATCATCTTTCGTTCTTGTTAGCTCCTTATATCAAGTGGCTTCATGCCTTGTCTGGAGCGATTTCCATAAAAAAACTCATTTCAATGAAATTCTGACTATAAGCTTTTGCGAGCATGATTTCTTTTAGTTCAAGTGTTTCATCTTCTAAGTGGTAACGGCATCCACCATCCAAACAGGGATTTCATTAATGTCATTTAACTTTATGCGGCTGGGGTCAGGTTAATTCCTAATCATCAATTTTCCGTTTCAAGTGCTTCTCTTCTGTGCATGGCCTGATCAGTTATTCTCCTAATTTTCTCTCGCCATTCGTCTGTCACTTAACATACAGCCGCTCAAAGATCTTCCAGATGACTCTTCATCGTCCTAAGGGCCAACGAATACAAAATATAGGAAATACATATTTTTTAAAATCCAGTCAAAACCACTTAATACATAATTCTATTACCAAAGTAAACTTTAAGCCCAAAATCAATAATGTCACATGGTGTGGAACGCAATTGAGAAAGACACCAACTTTATCACCTGCAATACCAAGGATGACCTGATTGACAGGATCAAACTTTTGTTCAGGTATCTCTCGAAGGACACTGTGAAGGCTGCATGCTCCAGATTCAGGTTCTGTCTGAAGGCCATTGCTGCACTTTAAATTTTGAAAGTACATCAATTATTGGCCAAGATATCACTTTTATTCTTTACTTTCCAAAAACTGTCAAATTTATGCTGAACACCCTGTAGATATTTATTTGATTACTGTGGTCGAGTATCTGTCTGTATATTTATGATGTTGTATAACTTGAATAAGCATTTATGATGTTTTATAACTTGAATAAGAATTGTCAATGAAATAAATCACAAATATTGATGCTGAACATGCAACAGATAAGAAACAATTTATTTATTTGCATTCACAAGACGTGAATTGAATGATTCACAAGACGTGAATTGAATGATTCACAAGACGTGAATTGAATGATTCACATGGATTTAATGACGGTTTGTCAATGTGTCACTGTGATCAGATTGCCGTCTTAAAAGTCTCTATTGTGCCCAGAGGTGATAACCAGAAAATGGTCAAGGGGAATAACCCAACTCGGTCTGAAGAAGTATTGCCCTTTGATTATCGTTTAGCTAATTAACCCTGAACAGAGCATGCCTTTTGGGTCTCTGCCTGCGCAGATCAACTTGGAAAGCCTCACGGACGTCATGCAGAAGAGCAGACTGCGTTAGTTGGGGCATGTTGAGCGCAACAATGGCTGGATTGCTAAAGCTCAACAATTGAACTGTCAGCAGAGAAGACCACCTCTGGCAGACCCAAGTTGTCTTGAGAGGACGTGATAGGAGAGCCTTGGGTATGGATTCCCCCGAGCCTCACCAAAGGAGGGGAAGACTTAGATCGAGACTGGACAATCAGGCCCCATCCTCACCAGAGGAGTAATTGTGGCCTGATTCAACACGTAAACCGGTTGCTGCTGTTGTTGTTGTTGTTGATGTTGATGTTGTTGTTGTTGTTGATGTTGTTGTTGATGTTAATGATGATGATGATGAATTCTGTTAAGATTTATAACTGTTTAGGATACAAAAAGTAATTCTTTAATTACTAAAGATTTTGCCAATCAAATTCCTTAAATGTATTCCCAAATTTTAATCGTTTTAATTTTTTTCTTTTTCAGAAATATTGAATTATTTGAACATCACTTTGATATGGATTATGTAATGAAGGTAAAGATTTATTTATTTATTTTTGTTTACAAAAATATTCTGCATCCTAAATCAATTTAGGAGATGGTGTGCCTCATCCAATTAGAGATTTTGTTTGCTACTTATTTTGGTTTCCGGTGGTGAGGGCCCCAAATTTGTGAGCTATGGGGTGTGTCTCCCCTCATTGCCATTACTCCAGGATTACTCTGATCTGGAATAGTAGTAACAGTCAGAATCCCATCTATTGGTTAAATAGAATTTGTCCTTGATATGATATGAAACTGCATCCAGTAATAGCAATTAACATCATGAATAACTATTTTTAAATATTAAGGATTTTCTACCAAAAATGACTGAATTTGGCAAACGATCGAAATGCTGTAAAACAAAATGGTGAACAAGCAATATGGAAGAAATGTTTGAAAAAAACTCATGAAAAAAAAATGGTGGGTCTCTATGGATATTTTTTTAAAGTCTCACAAAGGAAAAAACTACAAAGATTATCAAAGTATATAGATATACTAAAAATACTCGTCTCAGGACGGGTAAAATTAATTCCTGAACAGAAGTTTTGCACCATTTTTATGTCCCCTTACAAAGATTAAAATCAAGATATAATGTTGAATGAAAGGGATAAACCACAACATTATGTCTATAATCCTTATTCTAATTTTGATCAAAATCCATTACATACTTTTGAAAATGTCAAAAATTTAAGCTTAAGGGGTCTTAAGAAGAAATTGAAATTAATGGAATCTTACTTAATTGGTGTCTAATGACTATGGATCAAATTTAATGAAAAAACCCTTAAAAAATCTTAACATCTGGGGAATATGTATAAATTGATGTATTAACCTATTGTTAAAATTTCATGAATATCAGAGATATCTTAATTTTCAATCAAGCTTCCACCCCCTTTTTACCCCCCTTGCATGAAACTAAATTAAACTAAATATAGCTCACATTACCTACCTTTACACTTAGCAGCTGTCTTCCAAAATTCATAATTATTAGATTAGTTTAGGAGTAAATCCTGTACATACAAATATATATACACATACCTAACTTTAGATAGAGATACCTGTAAATATTTGAAATTTACTGTGTGAAAAACATTACACAGAATTCATATTATAAATATTTAAACTTGAAACAAAATGTTTTACCAAAGTGTCTGAATTCAGCATTAAATAACTCTGAAAGGGTTGATATGCCATATAATAAAACAAAAACAACGAATCAGTGTCATGTGGTCTCTCTATTTCTCTCTCTCTATTTCTCTCTCTCCACCCCTCTCTCTCTATTTCTCGCTCTCTCCCTCCCTCCCTCTCTCTCTTTCTCTCTCCCTCCCTCCAGTTGAAGCTTTACTGTTTAGCTTACTTGTCAATATTGTAGTCTCTGCAGTTAAAATGTATGACTGTTCTTTTTGTTTTAACTTCAGTCATTTATCGATTCTATTGATCAGGAAGTGGGGGAGGGGCAGGTCCTTGCATAACAGATATAAGTGCTAAGTAATAATCACTTCTAAGTGACAGTCTTCTTAAGGTTGAAGGTTCAATCCGCAGTTCAGGCAAGACAATTAAGAATTATCCGGCCATGGAAAGAGAGCAAGCTACCTCGTAGATAAAGAGTTCCATTCAAAATTCTGCACAAATTCCCGAGTTCTACAAGACGCACCTGAAGAAGGTTGGAGGTTAAATCAGATGAAACGTTGTGAGAATAACATCCACGATGAGAACAGTCGTCTGCCTAATCTATAAAATACAAATAAATCTTCCTGTTTTACAAAATACTCACAGTGTAGCATGGATCTTGGCTTGGATAGGGTATAGACAATGGTTGCGTTTTTTAAATGTACAAAGACCCACGCTGACAATTTGCTACCTCTAGTCTTGAAGGGCGGAGAGCTGAGTGTAATATCATGTTAGTGGACTGTGTTGTTTCTAGCTCAACTCTCTTGTGTCTCTGTCAGGAATATTGAAATTCTGATCATTTTTGCTTGGCGACCGGATCAAAGAGTAAATTTACTTTAGGTTGTCAAAATTAGCATGAAGAATGATTTTGGCGTAAGCTCATCACATGACTGTTATTTTCGCTTTCATGTCAAATTCTGGTTTGCACAAAAATGTAATTGCTTTCGTATTACATTAATGTGGCAGTACCCCAGGGGTCGATTCCTGGACATTTGTTGTTCCTGATATTCATAAATGACATCCCTGATGCAACTATGTCCGACATGGGTATATTTGCTAATGACACCATGCTCTATTTTAGACATGTGGGCAAAACGAATGTACACATATCCAATGCAATGTCTGAATCCTTAGAAAATGACCTGTAATGGAATTGGGATGTAAATGGATGGTAACATTTAATGCTACTAAGACAAGACTCCTTCTCTTTAACAATTATAAGAAACCTTTTCAACCACCGATTGCTATGGCTAATAGCACCCTACCTGAGAGTCCGTCATTCAAACTCCTCAACCTAACAGTCACAAGCAACATGAATTAGAACAAATACATAGAAGATATTGCCAAGGCTGCTGCAAGGAAGGTGGGCTCCCTCTACCGGGCTAGAAAACTTCTCTCACCTGTCAGTATCTCTACAAAGCTATTATTTGCCCAATGCATCGAGTTATGGATGATTAGAAATTGATGAGACGAACGGGCATTGAAAGAAAGTGCTAGCTTGTATTAGTTACCTCTTTTCTTTCTAGGTTCGTTCGGCTTACTCTTTCCTTTTCTTTCGTCTTCTTCCTTTCAATTTCTTTCTTTCTTCTTGAAGAGGGAATCACCGAGGTCATTTACTAATAAAATACGTACATACAGATTTGGGCACAGAGTGCGAACTGAGTGAAAAGGGTTTACACGTGTTTTTAATCTTGAACAAGTAGGTGTGAAATGAAACACAAATATAAACAACTGAAATGGTCAATGAGATCAGAGTTTTTGGCGACATGGAACGATGCATCTCGGCTATCAATGAAAACAGCAGCAATAACAAGAAACACCCATCGACTCGAAATGCTAAACCGAAAATCCACTCAAGCTCTAAGCACATCTGCTGTCTCCCCAATAACAGCTTAACACAAGTATGTAATCACACACATGCACACACACATACATGCACGCACAACGGAACTTGAAAACAAATTGAACGCTTGTGTCTTTTTCCTATTCAAGAACTTTTCAACCTTCAACAAACTTTGATCTTTTATAATTTACATCTTTGTAAAATTGTTCTTATATAAATGTTTTATTCTTTAACTTACATTTTTTCTTTTTTTATGAACAAATTTCTATTGTTAAAATTGATCACTTGCTAAATGGTGATCCATTCAAATATTAATTGCTAGTTGCTGCTTGGCAATCCCTAAAGACGCGACCATCGTTTAAAATACCCGATCCAAAGCCGGGAACCAAGGCACTACAGAGTATTGTTGTCACATCTGGGCTGGTGCATTAATCACTAGCCTCTCCCTCTAAAACAGGGTCCAAAAAAGGGCCTCTAATAGGTCCCACTCTGTCAACCAAGTTCTCGAGTTCGACAAGATACACCTGAAAAAGGCTGGAGGTTACATCGGCCAAAACGCTGTTAAAATAACACCTAAGATGTGAACAGTAGTCCGAATAATCCAAGTGTTATTTGTTTCACTGTTTCTTATTTCCCAAGTTTATCACAACTCAGTTTTTGCCAATTTTCTTTCTATTTGTCCTTAACTCACTCAAATTTAAATAAACTCAAAATTTAACAAAATTATATTTTCCCAAAAAAAGGCTTTTTTGTGTTTGCAGAACAGAAATGTCTTCGAGGACAGGGGAATGTTTATAGACATTGTAGTGAAGAAATAAGCAAGCTTACGGTTGGACTGCCTGTAAATTATTCCCATCAGAGTCATGTCCCCTTCAAATCTTGGTAGATTGGAGAAAATGATTTATCACCATAGCTCACACTGCTACGAATCTGTGCATTGCAATGAAGGTACTTACTAATTTGCATAAAAATGGTTCGGCTTCATTGATTAGACAATCACAATCAATCTATGAAAAAGGCCGCAGATAGTGTTTGCTCATTTCTTGTGGCGATTCAATAGTGAAAGACCGAAGACAGTTCTAGGAGAACTAGAAGAGAAGATGAGAGAGTTTTTTAGGACATCTGTGCCTCAGTTGAAGAGAGCAGTACTAATATTTGTGGCCACATGTGACATAATGGATAAAGTGCTAAGTAATAGTTAGTTCTAAGTGACAGGAGGTTTAACGTTCAATCAGCCGATACTAATAGAATAAAAATTGCTTAAGACTTTTACCCGGTCATGGCTGACGAAATGAGAACAGTCTACTCCCATAGATAAATAACCGGTTCAGTGTGAAATTCCATAAAGATTCCCGAGTTTGACAAGTACACCTGAAGAAGGTCGGAGATTACATCGGCCGATGAGATGTCCTAAGAATCCAAATAATAATTTTATTTTCTTGTTTATATATTTTTAATTTTTTCTTTTCTTTTCAGATTATATGAGTCTTTTATTCCAACAACGTAAGAATGGCTGACTTTTGTTGATTTGAATGAAGTCATATAAAATTCTTTAATTTGGAAAACCCAAAAATGTTGTTTTTTTTATTTTGCAGAGTCAGACAATAAAAGAATTTGATGACCGATTCACGGCTAAACTGTTTGGCTATGGGAGTTGGGAGAAATACTATAAAGATGCCTGCCTCCATGACAAACTGCATTTGATCAAGATTCCTCTTCTGTGTCTCAATGCTGCTGACGATCCCTTCTCACCATATCACGGTAAGACACAAGACATAACGGATCCTTAAAAAACTGGGGTTGGAACTAACAATCTGAATTAAGTAACATACATTCAACTCCAACAATTGAACTCAGTTTTTTTCTTTTTAATAGTGTTGACATCTTGCCTTTTTCTTGCATTTTAAGATCATTTTTGAAATCGATTTTGCAATGAACTGAATTTGCTTATTTATGGAAAGTTTCACAACAAGTACTTGTTGACATTGATTTGAAGACGACTATGTTGTAGTCTGCAGGGAAACAGTCCTGTGGGAATGTGTTCCACAGACCGGAGGCTTTGTACATTGGAATTCTTTCTAATGCTAGGCACATGGAGGAGGTAAGGCAAAGAAAGTCTTTTTCCGCTGTGGTAATAAGATGAGGTCTTGCCGTGAATGTTTTACAGGGTGGAACCAGTAATTGATAACGATTTTATCAAAATGTTCAATCAGCTGATACATCCATACTTTCTCTATTATTTTGATTTTTTTAAAAAATAATTCTGTTTTATTCTACATTTGGCCAAACAGCTACACAATCTTGTGTCTCCTTTGTCCATCATATCTCTAATCATTTCAATGTCTTTTATCCTCTACAGATTTAGAGGAATACAAATCCTTCATATTCATGAAACAATTTATTTTCATCTTTGAGAAACCTGACACTTCTTTGATTATATTCACAATATAAAAATCTGCCCCAGCATAATCGAGTTATATCATCATTTCGGCAAACAAACTTGACTGAATCATCATCATATTCGGTTTAACGTCCATCATGTAATGCTGGCAAATGTTCCAACTTCCAAACTAACCTATCTCTGGCTAGGTTTTTATTTATCCCTCTTTCTTTCAAGTACATCCTTCCTCACATGTTTTCCTTGACATTCCTCTGCAAACTGACTATTACCTCAACTGCTCTACATCTACTAACCCAAAAACTCATCCATTCTTTCTATGTAGCCATATCAACAAAATCTCCTGTTCTGCACACATCTCTCTATACTGTCTAGATTTAATCTTCCTCTGAGGTCATCAGATCTAAGCCCGTCTTCAAGACTCACATTACACATCCATCGTATCATTCTCATATCATTTCTCTCCATGCAACACATGTCCTCAACCCTCACTGAACAGGTTTCACTTGACTGTAGTGATGAGACATGCTTGGTCGACAGTGGTAATGCCTTGTATTTAAAAGCGATTCAATACTTTTGGGAAAAGAAATCTGGAGGGGGTGGGAATAATAAACTGGTTTTTTTTTTCATTTAGAACTTATTCTTTTCACTGATTTTGCATTTTCTTCTTTGTTTACAGCTATTCCAGTTACCCAAGCAAAAGAGAATAAGAATGTGGCTTTTGTCATCACTTCTCATGGAGGGCACATTGGTTTTCTAGAGGGAATCTTACCACGCAATGCTAATTATATGGACCGTCTTTTTGTACAGTTTGCCGATGCTGTCTTCAAGCACGCACACAACGACCTGAAGGATGATTAACCACAACGATGATGACCATTTTTTTTCCTCTTTTCGCTTGTGAACAATTTTCTCTCTCTCACTGGAAGAAATAGATTCGCGCGCGCATGCACACACAAAAAAAACTGACAAAAATATTCACATGCATGGAAGAGATAAAAAAAAACATATAATAAACAAAAAAAGAACAAGATTAAACTAAAACTCGCCAATCACCAGAGAGCAACTCTGGAAGGTAAAGGGAGATAACTATGGTCCAACTCTGGAATCTATTCACAAAGTTCGAGTTTATTAGGTAAAACTATTTTTCTTTTAAAACATTTTTTCTATTTGTTTTTATTTTTTACCTCAAACGAAAAAAAAATCATTTTTTAGAAATCAAAACAACTTTATACATTTGTTTTTATTATTTACATATTTGAATACGTTTTTCTTAACTGCTTTTTATAATTCACAAAAGTTTCTGGCTTAAAACAATGCAAAGGTTGTAAAAATGTCGTAAAAAAACTCCAACTTCCAACCACAAGAGTTACACTGCTTTGTTTTTTGTCCATACTTTATACACAGTATTTTGTAATGACAGTTCAATTCTAATTTTTATAAGAAATTTTTTTTCTTATTCCAATGAAGTTCTTTAGATAAACGGAAATATGTGAAATACGTTTATTTAAATGGTGAGTAAAATGATGTCTGGATGAGGATTTTAGCAGAGAATAGACAATCATTTGAGACTTTCTCTCTTTTTTCCTATCGTTGATCGGATCAACCAATCATTTTGTATTTTGTTTCTCCTTTTTATTAGGGAGTGACGGGAGAGATGGAGAGCTGCAGGTAATATTGCGTATTCAGCTTGATTGAATTTGGATGAAGTTGAGTCAACTAAAAAATGGACGAATTAAGACTTTCTAAATTACCATATTTCTCACCAGATAAGACGTGTTTTTTCTCCTAAAAAATAATGTAGGTAGGTTTGAGCAAGATGATGATAGTTCAAGAGTTCAGCTAAACTTGTGCATATGACGTGCCTAATCCTTAAGTTTATAGATAGTAGCTGGTTCGTAGTTTCGATGGGATACACCAAAGTTTAAACAAAATGGCTTGTTCTATAAAACATTCTAATTTTGAATGTCGAGTTTTATCTGAATTGAATTTTGTGATGAAATTTGTATATCATCTAAATGAATAAATGTAAAAGTTATTTTCACATATCACACCTATCAAAATGGCTCACTGTTATTTAAATCAATAACACAACAGTCTTTTGAAATACTGTATATATAGTAGAGAGTAATGACCCAAATACAGCTATTTGGATGCCTACTTTGCATAACTTTTTTTTAAACAGTTTATAATAAATTAATGTTTGGTGTTACTCATTTGTATTGCCCTAATTTTTGCAATATTGATATTAACAGTAATTAATTAAAGTGATTTAATAAAGAGAATGGATAATTTACCAAAACCTTTTTCTTAAAATATGTTCATCAATTTTCAAGGGAAGTAATTTGAATGAAAACTATTAGTTTTTAAAATGACAAAAAATATTTGAAAAAGGTTAGGGATAATGCTAACATTCACTGAAATAATATATTGTGGCAGTTGGGACACAAGTGTCAACAGTAAATAAATATATATAGTATAATAGTATGAAAATATATTTATGGCAATTAAGCTGCATAGAGGCGTCCGTGTTTCATCCCTGCAGTACACTTAGCCTGAGGATTCCCTATCGGAATGAAACACAGAAGCCTCTGTATAGCTTAATTGCCATAAACATATTTTCATACTAAGCTCTACTCACTATTTTAGCACTGTTGAAGTAAATACTGAATATTATATCACCTTATGATATATGTGTATATACATGAAATACTAATATATATATATATATATATATGGTAAAATCAAAATTATTTGTATATACATCAATGTTTCGTCTTTATTTAAAGACTTTCTCAAGATAATTGACCTGAAGAAATAACATGCAAGTATTTTTAAATATGTGGTGCGTTTATTATTTCCATAATTTTCATCATATATATTTTTTTCCAAGAATTTTGTGTAACATTCGTCTTAAATGGTAAGAAATATGGTAGTAAAAATGTTTTTTTCCTAGAAATGTTTATTTATTTCAAAGAATTGTCACTTTTTTTTTCAGATGTAACAAGTTGATCAGATTAAAATCTCCATTTCAATTTCATCCTAGAAAGAAAAAAAAATAATTGCAATATTTTAGACCACTATAAAAAAAAAGAAAAAAAGATCCCATATTTTGGGGTCTATAGAGATGGAACTTTTTTCTTCATCCTCTTCTATTTATGGCTGGTGACTAAGAAAAAGGTTCCATCTTTATTCTTGTATGCATGTCCTCCCTTACCCTAACCGTCTGCCAAGATTGTCAATCATTTTTTTCCTCCTTTTCAGAGTTTTGTTGTATATTTAAGAAAACTCCTCTTCCGAAAAGCTAGAAAACGAAAATGGTGCAAACTTTTCCGGTTTTTTTCCCGTGGAATTGCTTTCTTTCCTTTTTGGACACATTTTAATTTAAAAAAAATTTTTTTTGTAAAAGAATCCTGAAAAGCAATAATTAATTGGGGATTCCAACTGATTTTGTATTTTTAAAAGTGAAGAAAGCAAATGATGACAAGTTTTATCAGATGGGAAATGAAATTGTATCACTATTAAATGTCGCAAACTTTTGAGTTTTAATTTGTCTTCCTTATTTTATATTTCTTATATCAATACAATTTATTCCTGGCATTTCTATCATTCCATAATTTTGTTTTATTAAAGGTTAACTTTTTAGATACAAAGACTTTAAATCATTTTACAAGAAACTTTGCCTTCCACGAATTTTGCCCCCTCCCACCGTTGTTTTTTTTTAACTTATCTTTAGAATTGGACTACTTTTTCCTCTGACCCCATTTATTCGTTCCTTATCAGTAAAAACAAAAAAAACAAAAACCTTTCAAGGTGAACATGCACTTCTATTATATTACAGGCCATTTTTATTTTCATTTTCCACACTTAATTCTCGTCTCTCATTTCAAAATAAAATGTTTTTAGATTTCCAGTCTTGAAAAAAAAAATTTCTCAAACCAAAATTGTAAATTTGTTTCCAAGATTTTTGGCTTAAAAATAAACCGGAAAAATTCAATCACTAAACAGTTTGTATAAAAAAACAAACATTTTCAAATCTCGACTGAAAATAATTTCTTGAAATTTGTTGGCAGAATTTTCTTGTGGGTCCGTTTCTCTTGTAATTTTCGTGTTTGTTGATATTAGAATTCCAAAAGAAACAAATTGAACTTGAAGAATGTTTTCTGCAATCCAATGGTCATTTTGTTTTATTAATTCTACCTTTTTAGATACAAAGACTTTGAATTTTGTAAATATTAGTTAAAAAGTGTGGGGTGGAGAGGGGTGGAAATCCTTGAATGTTTTCTTTTCCCAATTTGTGAATATCGACTGAATTTGTCCAGGGTTGTGAAATCTTTCCGACTGAGGTAAAGTTTGAACTGTTTTAATCAAAGATCGAATTCTTTACATTCAAAGTGGAAAATAATGAAAATTCAAAAGTATTTTGACCATTTCTAAACATTTGATACACCTCCCAAGCTGCGTCTGCTTTTCTCTTTATCTGATGCAAAAAAAAAAAACCCAACATTTTATTCTATGGCATTTTTGCTAAATTTTTAAATATTTTTGTGGTGGGGTTTGTTGGTAAAATTCCAGTTGATCCCCTCTCTGGAGACCGTTCGTTTTTTAGCTTAACTGTGAAATTTATTTTCTTGAATTATTTCAACCCCAGCACCCAGAGACACACCCAATCTTCTGTAAAAGAAAAATTTACAATTTCTTACATTATTCTTGATTGAGGCCATGAGAAGAAATTTTCTTATTGTACACAAATCTCTCCTGAAATGACAACTTTTTCTTCCAATTCTCATCATTTGATAGGGGAGGGGTGCAGGAGACGACTGTGTCTCCCCCTGCAGGAAATAAACATAAATCATTTTTTCCTTTTGTTTAGAATTTTTCTTTCTCTTCCAATCATAAAAAACACGCAATTTGACATGACAAATCTCAATTATTATTCTTTCCCCCCTTCCCAAATGAAAATTCAAATTTCTTTTTATGAAGTTTCTTTAAATATGTAGCAGACATGTAAAAACAATATATTTTTTTGAAATATCATTTAATGGAGTAGGAGAAATAATAAATTTGAAATTCTTGTCACTTTTTTTTCATTGAAAATAAAGAACAAAAAAAAAAGAAAACGTTTTATTAAACTCTTTTTTTTCTGAAAAACTTGGATCAAATTTCATAACTTCAATCCTACTTGATCTTTATTTTACCAAAGAAACTGAGAGCAAAAAATCAGATGAAAAATGAGGTTCAAAAATGTTTCTTGAATCTCTTCATCTGCAATGACAAATTTCGATGAGTGACAAGAACAACACTTAATTCGTTCATTGTAATCTTTCCAGTTAGGCAATTTATGCAAAATCATGTCAATTTTTATTTTGTCCGCAAATAGGGTCCACTTATTTTAATGGAAATTTGCAACTTTAAAACTGGAGAATTTATCAGTTGAAAAGAAAAGTTGGTGATTTCACTACCCTCTCTCCATGCTTATATTAAAAGCTTTTTTAAAAAGAGTAAAAGGGGGGGAAAAAGAAAGTCTGAATTAAAAAGATTTTTAAAGCCGATTGCCAGCCATTTGGGAATTCTGAAAACCTGTTACCATAAGCAGAAATGATGACGAATTCTCACAGCAATTTTTTTTTTTTGGTCGCAAATTGAAATCAGTTTTACTATTTCATTTGTCTCTATGCACAAAACAGTGTCTTCCTTTGGTCAGAAGGCGACACATTTATTTTTATTTTTGTTAGAAGTGAGCAAAGAAAATGAGGTGAACGGTGGAAGAGGTTCTTCGGTTTGGTAAGCAAATAATGATAATTTCCCTTTTTTGAATGAATAAATAAAATGAATATTATCTATTCTTGGATTTTGTTGTGAATGGTGTTCATTTTCAGACTCTTTATATTTCTATAACAAAAAAAAAAGAAAAAAGAAGCCTCACAATTTCGGATCAAAAAGACCCAAACCAATAAAAGAGGATGAATTCCAGATGTTAAGCAAAAATACAAAAAATAGGGGGAGACAATCGTGAACTCTGCAGCTAAAATGTAACCCACCATCACTGGTTGTCTTCCCTTTCTCACTTACACGATTTGATTACTCCATCTGAGTAAGTAAAAATGTAAAGTGGTCGACCATAGTCGAGGGTCACCCAAAGGTTCCCTTTTCATTGGCTACTACAGGGGAGGGCGTCACTTATTTCCTAAGACTGCTCTACTTGCACTTGATCCTCACTTTATAACGCTGAGTATTTAGCAAGAGGGACATCAATACCATTTTTGAGTCTTCGGTAGGCCAAAGATTGAACACTGGTCTCCCAGCCCATTAGCGAAAACTCTAACCAAATGGGCCATCTGAGCAAAATGGCTAATTATGCAGAGGTGTCAATTGCAGTGTCAGGCATTTTATAAATTACTCTCAAAGTAAACATACACTACGTTTAGGACGTCTTCCTTTACTTTGTCCTTTTTCACAATGTTGGTGTATGTGAAGATATATGTTAACCTCGATGGCACAACCCGTGGTTATCATACCAAAGTGGAATTCTTGGGTTTTTATGACCTTTTTTTTTCAAAAGGAAACATCATATACAATCTTTATTGGCAGAAAAATTGATTTATTGAAGAAAAAAACAAAAAGGAAACCCTCTTGTTTCCTTTTTTAAAACCTGGCTGCTTTGGCAATTAGAAGCCTCGAGTGTTGTGTCCGATTTTGACACGATGTAAATTTGTTCCACACCAATTTGTGTGTATTATATATATATATATATATATAAATCAAGGTAAGTTTATGTCCACGAGGTATAATTCAGTGAATCCTTACTATGTTTATATAAAAGTGCTCAATAATAAATAGTCATATATTTATTTGGTATAAAATTTTATTTATGCAAACATTTTTGAGCTACACATTTGGAAACACGTTTCAGTTTTTTGCATCTGTATTACGTGGTGGCCTGAGGAAGTTCAGCTGGTTTCCAGCTAAAACTGAAACATGTCTATAATTGTGTAGCCAAAAAATGTTTGTATAAAATGTTTTATATAAAAAAAATATATATTGCAGTTGAGAGAAATTAAAATCCTAATTCCTCCATATTTTATTTGGTACTGATTTCTCAAGACATGTATATTTTCACAATATATATATAGCCGCCCTCTAAACATTCCCTAAAAGTGTTAAAATTCATTTTCGGAGATAATGTGTATGTGATTTCTCTTTAATCTGCTCGTCCAAGACCACATGAATTGTTCTTCCACCATCACCCTTAAACTTTCTTTGATTGTATATTTTATGAAAAAAACAAAAAAGAAAGAAAATTGGAGAAAGTCACTTGGGTTTACGAATAAAAAGTCTTTCAAAGAATTTTCTCTTCAAATTTGAATTTCTTTTTCCTCTGTAAAATAAAATTACCAAATTGTGAATTGTTTCTTTTTGAGCCAACGAAGTAATTTTAGTAAAAAAAAAAAAAAAAATGCGTGGGTACATTTTTAATTGTATGAAAGAAGAATGAAATTAAATTGATTGCGTTCGTCTGGGAAAAGGACGGATTTGTAGGTGTGTAATCTTGTAATAAAAAAAAAATCAAATTTAAAAAAAATCATCCCACCAAAATAATAGAAGGCATTGAAACATATCAATAAATCTCAATTCCCCTCGCTTTGATCTACAGCCAACGCTAACCACAAAATGACAGGATTATTCAACTGTCCTTCTTGCGTTGATTTCATTACTGGCAAAATAACTTATTACATTCCGCATATTTTGTCTCACAGCAAAGTATAAAAACAAAAACACCTTTTTGTTTTTAATCAAAGGGAAATTTTTTTTAATCTAAAAAGAATTCAGGTTTGAAAAGTGCATTGTAAATATTTTTCAATTTAACAAAACACTTTTCTAAACGGTTAGAAAACTTGGATTTTTTTTTTTAGTATGTTTTTAAGCTTTAAAAATGACACCGTCTCTCCTCCAATTGAACACTGAAAATTTACAGAAATCTAGAAATTTTAACACCTAGTTTTATGGCACATTTTAAGTCCCTTTTGCTTTTTCAAATTCAAATGTCAGCCAAATTCAATACCCATTATAGACAAATATTTTACCGATAGTTGGAGGGTATCAGCGTGCCAATTCCACAGTTTGTATTATTAATATCTGCTAATTCACTTGCCAGAGAAAATATTATTATTAGTCACATAAAAAGCAGATCATTGTCACAGGGTTGGAAGGAGAAAACTGGTGTCATTTTAGAGCACCAAAGTTGTTATTCAAGAATTTCAAAGAGGTATCGAGGAGAGAGGTAGAAGACCCTTTCAAAGGGAACCTCACCACCTTCTCCAATAAATCTTTGTGCGCAGTTAAATAAATTGAAACAAATTTTGGTGCATCAAGTTTCACAGAGTTTTTTTTTTACCATTGATTTTATCGCCTGGATTAAGAAGCTTTTTTTTTTCTTGAATATTTTTGTTTTTAAATGAATTCCTTCCTGGATTTAATTAAGAAAAAAGTTTCTAAATGCTGTAATTTGTAGAAAACGAAAAGAAAATTAATTATGCAAATGTCTTTCATTGTAGTTTTTAAAAATAAAATATTAATTCAGCTTTTTGTGTCTTTTGTTTTGTTTTGTTGTATCTTGATAAGCTTACAACTTTTACAAAAAAGAAATTTCAACTGGTTTGATAAAAAAAAACAAAAAAAAAAAAACATGAAAAATCATTAAAAATAGATATTTATTCGATTTATAAAAAGTGTATAAAAGAAATTCAGGCTTTCAATGCATAAGCAAAATAATTTTGACAAATTCTTTATTTTATTAAATGAACTTGCAATTAAATCAAATTTATAATCCATTTCAGAGCCCCCATCACAAAAAGCTTCCGATTGTCAATGGTTCAATCAATATAAAAATAAGTTTTCACTGCACTTTATAGTATCTCTATTTCTATACAGGTCGGATACATGTGTATATGTTTATATATTTGTATGTACAGGATTCACTCCTAAACTAATTAACCGATCATTATGAATTTTGGAACACAACTACTAAGGATAAGGGGTTGTAATGTGAGGTATATTTAGTTTTAGTTTTATGAAAAAGGGGTAAAGAGGAGGTAAAATTTCAGTTACTTTGGAATATTAAAGGGGTTTTATCGAGCATAATATGGACACGGCCTCCCATTTGAAAATTCAAATCAGATTTGCAATGAATTTGATCCATAATCATTAGATTCCTTAAGTTTCAATACTTTTCAACCGTAAACGTAGACCGTAGACATGTCAAAATTGGAATAACAATTCTAGAGATACGGTTTAGTATCATTATATCTTGATTTAATCTTCGTAAGAGGCATAAAAGTAGTGTAAAACTGTTCTGGCAATTAATCGTAACAATCTTGGGATGGGTATTCTAGTTCCCTATTACAAAAATAATTAAAAAAAACAAAAACAACTGCATAAGGATAAACAAGAGAAAAATAAAATAAAAATCAGCCGAAACAATTAAGGTTGATTTTGAAAATGTTTTAAATAAAGATCTCCACTGATTTGTCCTCATATTTTATGTTAAGCAGAAAACGCTTCAAATGTTTGAACCATTTTTCTGTGAATGATTTGCGAGTCATCAAATACTGAATGTGAAAATAATTTGACAAAATTTAGTATCTCAGGAAAAGAAAAAAAAAAGTGCTTTTTGTGTCAATTCCATTTTTGTGGGGGAGATGAAAGTCTCTTGAAAGCTGCCCAACAATTTCAGGTTTTCTCCTTAAAATAATCAAATGAACCATGTTTGCCTTCACCAGACATGAAGCTATTTGCCCCTAGAAAATGAAACATGAAAAACTATTAGATTTATTACTTAATTTATTAATTAATTTAGATTAGTTTATTAAAAGGGAATATCCATTATAAAAAAAAATGTCAGATTTTTTTTTTAAATTGGATATTAAATATACAAGAAACATTTAAGATTTTGTTTTTGATCAATGAAACAAATATTTTATTAACTTAAGATTTTTGACTGAATCTGAAATCTTATGATTGATATCTTTAAAGAAAAGTTTGACAATTCAGTTAAAATTGCAGTAGAGTTAACAGTTGAGAAATCGTTAAAAAACAAAAAAATAACTAAATGCAATAGAATTAAATTATTTACCGACTTTAACGTGCTGAAATTAAATTTTTTTAATTTCAGAATTTGTTTTCGATGTTCTTGTGGCTTATCGTCACACTAAAATCCAAATTGCTGACCACGTAAAGTCTTACTTCGGTTAAATTCATGCTGAAAAAGACAGTAAAAGAAAAAAAAATTACTTACCCCCTACCACTAATCCCAAGTCAGAGTGGCAATCTCTTCCCCCTAAATAATCACACTTAATCGTTTAAGTGTCTTCCTATACTGTCTAGATCTAAGACTGTCTTTAACACTTACATTACACATTTATCGTATCATTCTCATACAGAGCGATCCATAATACAGGCCTGGCAAACATGCAACTGGGGTCCACGGCTGTCGGCGGACATGTGAAGACCAAAATTACAACTAAATAATAATTACTGAGAAAAGTTTTAGTAAGAAATTTCTTATTAATGTCAAGTAATTAGCAACTATACATATTTTTAGGAAGTAGCTTACAATTATTGATTTATTTCCATCAAATCAAGTGTAAAAAATACAAAAATATAAAAGAACTGAATTCACAAAAATATTTAAAAAATCATGAGTCAATTTGTTTTACAGAAAATATAATGACATAATACAATCAGAAAGCAAATTCAACATTTGACAAAATCAAATACTTTATGAACAAAATAATGTTTGGAGAAATAATTTTGATAATTTTTACAAATTTTTTTAATGTTTGTTACATATACAATTTATTTTTACAGAAGATGAAAATGCTTATTTCTTCATGATACAATAATATATATTATACAGTCTTAATAATAAAATCAACATAAAACCAATAACATGAAACCAATAAAATATATGTAAGGGGAGGTATAAAACATATCTAATAACTGCTTGGAAAATTATGGATGAAAAAAAATGGGATTCAACTATTTTGTGGTTGATTATGTGTGAACGCCCTGAAAAACTTGGCAGAAAGAAGAAAAAAAAAAAATTTTCTAAAATTTAGAGTGAAGGATCAATTTCGCATATAAATTTAACATAAAATGATCTCCCATTTCCGGGCCATTCTAGCGTTTTAAGGCAGTTTTAACATTTTTTTTTTGTTATGAGAAATAAATCTTTTTTTTGAGCGATGGGGGTTGAATAGTGGTTTTCCTTTTTTTAGGTGATTATGTGTGATTTTACGACCTTGCCACACAGACTTAAGGTTATTTGCCCGGAAATAGAGGGATCATTTTACGTTAATTTTATATACAAAACCCATCCCCACTCTAAATTCTTAAATAATTGTTTGTTTATTTTTTCTTCTTTCCACCAGATTTTTCAGGATGTTCACACATAATCGCCTAAACAAAGTAGAATCTAGTTTTTTTCAGATTTAAGTAACAGAACGAAGCACGAATATCTCCGATTCAAACAAGAATTATTGTTGCTAAAAAAAAACGTAACTAAAAAAGAGTTTGTTAAAAAATAAATAAAAATTTTATATCAGGACAAAAGTACCATTACAGACCAGACCAAAAATAAATTTTATCCAACATTTGGGTAAATACAAAGCGAAATAGGCAATAAAATTCAACAGTCTCTATAGTACAATTGAAGCTTAAAAAGTTTTTTTTTTTTTTTTTTTTTAATGATATTTTACCCCAAACAAGGCAGGTCACCACTGTAGACATAAGAGACTACTGAGTATTAGGTAGTAGGTTTTGGGTGTCATCCTAAGTTGGGAGCTGTGCAGAGAGATGTCTGTTTACATTAGTTTTAAACCCCTGCATGTCAGTATAGTCGGGGAGCAGGGAGGGAATCCCAGGGGTCGGCAGCACGAGGAAAGAAGCTGCTGGAGTAGAAGGCTCTCCGGCATCTGGAGACCTCCACAGTGAATGGATGGGACCTAGATTATTGTCGGGTTGTTCTAATGTATTTGCGTTGAGGGGGCACTAGAGCAGCTAGTTCATTGAAGCACAATCCATTGAATTATTTGTAAAACGAGCACAAGGATGCAACATTGCGGCGATGGGACAGGGGCTGGAGCTTGGTAGATAGTGTGGGTCCTATTAAGTTGGCGACTCTTTTTTGGACCTTGTCTAAGAGGGAGAGACTAGTGGATGATGCACCAGCCCAGATGTGACTACAATACTCCATACATGGGCGGGCGGTGGCTTTGCAGAGATACAGGATAATGTCAGGCGTGAGGAGTTTACTAGCAAGGTAGGGAGAGCCCACCCTCTTTGCAGCAGCCTTGGCAATGTCTTCAATGTATTTGTTCCAATTCATGCTACCTGTGAATGTCAGGCTGAGTAGTTTGAATGATGAACTCTCAGGTAGGGTGTTATTTGCCATGACAATCGGTGGCTGAAGAGGTTTCTTGTAGTTATTGAAGGAAAGGAGCTTTGTCTTTGCGGCATTTAAAGTTACCAACCATTTATGACCCCAATCAACTACAGCCTGGAGGTCACTTTCTAAAGATTCAGCCATTGCCTCGGATATGCACGCGTCTGTTTTGCCTACATGACGAGAGTAGAGCATGGTGTCGTCAGCAAATATACCTATCTCAGACTCAATGTCATCGGGGAGGTTGTTTATGAAAATCAGGAACAATAAAGGTCCAAGGATCGATCCCTGGGGTACACCAGCATTTATGTCATGTTGCTTAGAGGAACGGCCATCGAGGACAACCTGGATATTTCTTTTGGTATAATTATATTAAATATTCCTTCAGTAATACCATATGAGTGAATTTTTAGGAGGAGCTCCTTATGCCATACCTTGTCAAAGGCCTTGGATATATCAAACACTACTGCCCTAGCTTCACCTGTCTTGTCCAGTGTATGATATATGCGTTCAGAGATGACCATTAAGATATCTGCAGTAGATCGTGCCTGTCTAAATTCATATTGGCGGTCAGAAAAAAGTTTAGCATTAACTAGGTGCCGAACTATCGCTAGATTGATTAAGAATTCAAAGATTTTAGCAAAGATCGGGAGAAGACTGATTGGGCGATAGTTCTGAGGATCTGTTCTTTCTCCATAATTCTTGAAGACTAGTACCACAGAGACAATTTTCCAGCTATCAGGGAAGCAAGATTCAGCAAGAATAGAGTTTGGGGAGGACAGGAGCCAGTTCTGCAGAGCATTTCTTTATTACTATTACAGGTATAAGATCAGGCCCACATGCTTTAGAGGTGTCAAGGTTTTTTATGATGACCTGAGATGGGGTGATGACCAGATTTTCTAGTGTGGCTTCAGTCCGCAATCAGAATTTTGGGAGATGGTGGTTTGTAGAGTCTCAAGTGGAGTTTAAGGCGAAATGCTGGGCAAGTAATTCAGCCGTATCAGCTGCCGTGCAAACGACATCATTGTAGTTTGATAGCGGAGAAATTATTGATTGTCCATTGTTCACCACACTATTATAGATTTTCCAGAAATCGCGAGTGCCTAGTTTCTGTGACTGAATGCATTTTTTGGTTATCTCTGTATACCTTCTCTTTGTTTTATCACTGCCTTACACTTATTTTTATTTCTTGATTCTATAAATTTCTGTCTATTCGCAGTTGACTTATGGCAGAAGAACTTTCGGAATGCTTGCTGCCTCTCAGCAATGGCAGCTGCACATTTCGAAGTGAACCCTTAAGGAGAGTGGGGTGTGCTGAAGAATTTTTGCATGGGGACATAGGCTTCAATGTCTGCTTTGACCCATTCGGTTAACTCATTTGTACACTGATCAGCAGGGAGTGAGAAGATTTCATCCATGGGGCATCTCTGATGAACTCAAAATCAGCCTGCTCGTAGTATCTTGTTGTTTTGAGCAATGGCTCATCAGCTTTTGAACAAGTTTTTAGGGTGATAGCAATCATAACCACAACTTGATCAACATTCCCGAGCAGGCTATGGGCTTCAGTCACACAAGCCTCAGGCAGTGAGGTCAGGAACAGGTCGAGAAGTGAGGCCTCTTGGTCTACTCAATCAGGGAGGCGGGTCGAGAAAGCGACAGTCTGTGATAGGGAGTGAGCTAAGGAGAAATTATACGTAGAGTTACCGGCTGTGTCAGTAAGGCTAGAGAATCCCAGCCAGTCATGGTAGTGTGCATTAAAATCCCCAAATACATGTAATTGGGCATTCAAGTCGAGTGAGAGTGCTCTATCTATGCTTTCAGAAACAGAGTTTAGCAGGGTACAGTCCTTGGTCGAAGGTGAATGGTATAAGAAATATAAGTAACTAACGCTGTGATGCAAAGTCAATCTAAAGCATATGTAGTCTTGGTCATCCGATTCTAACCTATGTTCTCTAGTCAAGGGGAGGGTGTTCCGAACATAAACATCTAGCCCGTCAGAATCTTTACGGTGGAGAGGGAGGTAGTCAGTCATGTCAAAGTGGTGAGAGGAGGTTGAGGATTGAAAGTTTGTTTCACTTAGTGCTAGGATATCCGGGGTGTTTGTCAGGAGAAAAGTTTCTATGTCGTTGATGTTGGTTTTAAGTCCCCGGATATTAGTGAATGCGAGCCTCAAGGGTAGAGGCGAAGATGTTTTGTGTTGGGTGTCTGATTTAGGTTTGATTTTTTTATTTTGCAATGACATGTTTGTTTTTTGATAGAGTGGGGTGAACAAAGTGGGTTCTTGTTAAGTGCCAATAAGCTCACACAACCAGTCCATTAGTAACGACCTAGTCCATAGGGGGTGTGGCCTCGGGAAAGCCCACTGGGGATAACTGTAGAGTCCCTTTCCATGCGCGACATGGCACGTACAGCTACCTATGGTATTATACAACTGATGATGGAGCAGCCGTTCTTAGCGCTACCTAAGAGTTTGTGCTCCTGTCCTGTCAGTCAGAAACAGCAGTCAGACAAGCTGTCTAACCTGTACCCTCAACTTGTCGGAACAAGAGCGACCCAGACTGGTCATGTAAGACTTAGTGACGAAAAAACTTTCCCCAAGTTGTCCAGATTGAAAGAAAGAGAGGTGGCATTCATTGTCCTAGTCAAGAAACAAGGCTCGGCACTGGGTGCCTTTGAGGCGTTCCAGCGCTGGTACCTCTGCGCCTGGCTAATAAAGAAGGAGTGCAAAGGCCGGGCGATAGACAGAGCCCATCTACTCCTTTAGCAATTTTAGGTTTGGGAACCGAATATTTTGTTCAAGATTCCAGCTCTAGGAAGGTTGTTGATCAGGACTAATGAGGCCTCCTTCCCCAACGTAAGTGGTCAGTAGCAAGGTTTTATTATCAGAGTTTACCTTCTCTTAGTTGGATGGCCTAACAAGGTCTACGGGTCCAACACACCGAGAGGGAGATAGCCTGCGTCCATGTACTAGTCAGGTATTTCTGTGCCCCGCAGGTATGATAAAAAAAACTAAATATATAAGTCTAGCCACCGCCTTCTAGAGATAATGAAGGACTAAAAGATAAGTTCCCCTCTCACTCTATCATAAGCAAATTCATCGTAAGGACATTTCACCGGCCATTATAGTGTGTGGGAGGGTTTAATCTACTTTTGTGTAGGTCCGACGAGGGGGCACTTAGCTATGACTTTACAGTATAAAAGGCAATTTAGTAGTTGCATTACAGATCGAAATACCTGGAAAAAATATTGTTTAACTAAGAAGTAGTCAAGCTTTAGTTGCATTAAACTTGTTAATTTAATTTTACTTGAGTGATTGATTCTCCCCACTCCTTTCAGATGAAATAATTATCATAAGTAAAATCTTATATCAGTTTCTGATATGCATCATTTCAATATGAAAAGAGAGCATGGGTTTATATTATCCAATATATATTTTTAAAATTATTGTTTTTTTGATAAAGTTTTGAAATTATCTTAAAATATTATTTATAAAATAAAAATGTTTATACAATTCTCATGACAACATAATCAATATTGATAATGCATAATTTTCCAGGCAGTTATCAGATATGTTTTACATTTCCCTCCTTTTTACATATATTTTATTGGTTTTATGTTCTTATAAATGCGAGTTGATTTTATAAAGACTGTATCATATGTATTATCGTATCATGAAGAAATAAGCTTTTTCTTTATCTTCTGTAAAAACAAATTGTATATGTAACAAACATAACAAATTTTGTAAAAATTATCAAAATTGTTTCTCTAAACATTATTTTGTCCATAAAGTATGATTTTGTAAAGTGTTGAAATTGCTTTCTGATTGTATTATTGATAGGGCAACCTAACAAAACAGAATCGAGTTATTTCCCTTGTATCAGAAGAAGGAGTTATTGTCCTTGGATAATAGAAGTCGTCTGCCTGGACAGTGAAAAAGTAAACAGAACGGCTCTCACGATCAAACAAGCATTTCGCGTTCAGCGGTTTTTTACATTTCAATTTAATCAGTGTGTTTGTTAAATAAATCTGTTATTCTACTTCGTACTTCCTTCATTGTTTTGAGTTGTAATTGAACCGATAACGTATAAACATCCAGATGTAACAATTATGTCATTATATTTTCTGTAATGAAGTAGTCAATATAAACAAATTGACTCATGATTTTTTTAAATATCTAAAATGTGCCTAATTCATGGAGAATAAAGTGATTTTTTTGTGAATTTAGTTTTTTTTAAATTGTTGTACTTTTTTCACTTGATTTGATGGAAACAAATCAATTATTGTAAGCTGCTTTCTAATATGTATAGTTGCTAATTACTGGACATTATTAAAAAAATTTCTTACTAATTATTATTTAGTAGTAATTTTGGTCTTCACTTGTCCACCGCTAGTTGTGGACCCCAGTTGCATGTTTGCCAAGCCTGTATTATGGATCGCCTTGTTCTCATATCATTTCTCTCCATGCAATGCATGACCACAACGGTTCCCTTGGTCAAAAGTGGTAACACACTGCTGGTCGGAAATTATTCCATCCACTCCTCACTCTTGCAATCACGCAGGACCTTCTCCACCCTGTTCTCCAATTGTATCCCCAAGATAAGAAAACTTCTCAACAAGTTCACCATCCAGATATACTTTCGCAAGGTGAGATATCATTAGTTCCTCATTTTTATAGGAAAAACAGTCAATTCTATTCTCCTTATTTAGGTATTATATGACAATTTACAACTGTTGTTGGCATCCGTCTGTCTTGGGAGAAAATAAAGTTCTGCACCTTAAATCAGTCTGTTGTTAAATTGTAGCATCTGCTGTAACTGTGCAGGCCTATTCTGGATCAGCAAGCTCTATTGCAGTTGTCACAGATGTAGGTGGCATCTGGTTTTGATGGCTCTGATGCAGCCCTCTGCTGTCTGTGTTTTCTCCTCCCCCTCCACTGCTGGTTTCTTCTCTCTTCACTCCTCTTGGAGCATGCCTTTCCAGCTCTTTTACAGCAGCTGCGGTCTTCAGCCACAGACTCCTAGTCTGCTGGGTCGATGTCATCTGCCCTCATGTCTCTCACTTAGAGATATCCTTGTAGAGTAGAACAGGTCTTCCTGCTAGTCTGGAACCAGTGTCAAGCTCATTGAATAGAATGTCCTTGGGGATCCTCCCATTGTGCATTCATCTGGCACAGCCAAGCCACCAGAGTTGACATTGGGTGAGCAGAGCGAATAGGTTTGGGATGTCCACCTGATCAAGGATGCTCTTATTTGAGACGCAATCCTGCCAGGTGAATCTAAGTGCGAAGCACCATATCCCAGGAAACAATTTACAATAGGCAGATGAATAATAAGCTCAACATTCCAATAGGAGTGAATTGAACTGTATTGCCCCCTATAAATTTGAAATTTAAATAACAAAAAAAATGTATTGCCCCCTATAAATTTGAAATTTAAATAACAAAAAAACTGTATTGCCCCCTATAAATTTGAAATTTAAATAACGAAAAAAATGTTCTTTGTTTGCAGATAGGGATAGTCCCCATACACACACGCATTTAGTTTGCAATTCATAGTTCTTCTAGACTGATTGCCAATCAAGGCAAGGGAGTGCAACAATCTTACCTTTAAGGGATTCATTTCGAATGACCTCTTTGGCCTTGAAGGATTCATTTTGTAGTGCATCTTGCATTGAAGCTGAATTGTAAGCCGAATAATAGGCAGATGATCGGTCAACTTGGAGACACAGTTGAGGGAACCGAGAAATGCTTAATGCTAACTGAGTCGCTTGACCAACAGCTGAGAGAATAAAAAGAATAAAAATGATTAAAAGACATAAAAAAAAGTAGAAAAGGAATAATTATTACTAATGGTGCCTTCTATGTCAATCTGTATAATTTACTCTTAATAATAGTAATATTCCTTTTGAAATAATAAATGTTTGTCAGGGTCAATACTATTAAGAAAATAAAAATAATTGTCATTGTCAGCGAAATATTCTTTAAGTAAATAAAACAAATATGGCTCTTTATTTATTTATTTATTCCAAATTGTAGAAATTGAATTCTTTTTAAACAAATATTCTTACCATAAAAATCATTTTTAGCCGAATATTTTTGAAATCAACAAACAAATGTCACTTTTTAAAATGTATTTATTTAAAATTGTACTGACAGGATGACAGAATTCGATATTGGAACAAGTCATTTTAAAATGAGTAAAGTCCGAATTACCTTAGCGACATCAGATAAATCACTTATCACTAGAGTTGGGCGGTTTTGAAATTTTGGTTTCGGTATCGGTTTCGGTTTTTTTCCCTTAAAACCTCGGTTTACGGTTCGGTTTTTCGTTTTTTTTGAAAAAAAACATTTTTACTATGGAAGCTATTCATTCTCTCGTGTGATGATTAGTTATTATTCAACGTTTAGTTGAATTATGCCACTGTTTCGATAATTTTTTTCGATATGAATCATAACGATTCCTGCGTTATTTTGCCGGTTCATGTATATTTAACTAAATTGTTAAACATACAGTGACGCCTGGCACAATAATTATTTACTAATGTAAAGGGATCGTTATTATGCCGGTTCATTTTTTTTTAAACCTAATTGTTATGGCCTTGCGAAAGAAAAGGTAATGAAATAAATAAGGGAAAATATTTAAAAACAATTTGTTTTCATCATCAGTTGTGTCGGTTTAAGAAATAAAATAAAATCGACCTGCCCTATTGTGTCGGTTAAAGAAATATCTGCTTTTAATACAAAAAAACATTAAAAGTAAAATAATTAAATGAACGGAAATATTAGAGACAATTAGATTATTTAGTCGGATTTTATTTGCTGTAAAGCGTATCTGATTTAATTTCTTTACGAATTGCTGTTTGCAGACGAAAATATTGGGACCCCATTCGTACACAAGCATCTGAAATCCGGCTAAAGAATCTAATTGTATCTAATATTTTCGTTCATTCAATTAATTTTTATTTTCAACTGCTACACATTTTAATCCAAGATTGAATTGTTTTACAAACAAACATTGTGAAGCGGCAGCACTTTTTATACCCGCCACGGGAGCCGGAGATACCACGGGCACCAGTAGGCGTGGCTCAAATGAACCAAACAATCGCAATCATTTTAAAATAGATATTTTACCTTTATTATTAAAAAAAATACTATTTTTCTTTTCGGTTTATTTTTATTTAGTTACTTTTCATAATATAATTAATGTTGATGAATTTTCCCAACATTACTAAGTCTGCTCTCGATTTAAGTAATTGAAATTAAGGAAAGTTATATATAAAGAAAAAAATAAGCAACAAATAAATGTTACCAAAGGCAACATGAATTATTCTTCTACCTACTTGTATAAGTTTATTTGTTTATTTTATTATTTATTTTGATAAATGATTTTTTTAAATAAAAATAAATAAAATAAACAAATAAACTTATACAGGTAGGTAGAAGAAGAATTTATGTTGCCTTTGGTAACATTTACTTGTTGAATTAACTTGTTAAAAATGTGCTTTAATAGGTGTTGCTTCGTAATCCTTGAACCAAAGCCAAACTTTTAAAAATAATGAAGTTGTTAAGTTGTTGAATTAACTTGTTAAAAATGTGCTTTACAAAGGAAAGATTTTAATGTAAAATTCTGATTTTCTTTATGAAGAAAAACTTCGATAATGTACAGAAAATCACTGGATTTAAACAGTTTCTATTTTAAAATGTTCTTTCAATGAAATCATAAAATAAGTCGTAATTTTGAAGAGTTCACTCCTAATCGAATCAACCGGAAGTAAAAATTAATTTTATCGTTATTTTAAAATATATTGTCGCTTAATAAAGTTTTAAATTATACAAAAAATCAATCAGGCAAAGTTTTAAATAAAAAAAAAACAAAAAAAAACAATCAGGCAAAGTTTTAAATTATAAATAAAATTTTGTTTGATAAAGTTTTAAATAATACAAAAAAATTAATGTAAATAATAAAAAAAAAATAATTTATAGTTAAATAAACACGAGCCGGCAAAATAACGTAAGACTCATTATTGTGCTGGGCATCACTGTATGTTTAACAATTTAGTTAAATATACATGAACCGGCAAAATAACGATTCCTGCGTTATTTTGCCGGGACCGGCAATATAGCCTATTCGTAAGTTTTAAGGTGTTGACTGTTGTAATCAAAATTCTGATACCTTTTCAACAGTTAACTCGTTAAAACAGTGACCAAAGATTCATGAAAGATTTCTGAAGAATAAAACTGAGTTTGAATATACATTCTATCTAATTCTTTAACCCATCAGAAGCTAAAATATAACTCAGAAATGCAAGAAATTAAAAAACGAAAATTTATTTAAACAAACAAAATAATTTTACAAATAAAATTAAGCAAAAATGATGATGAAATGAAATATTGTGAATCAAATAGATTTTCGACATCATATGGAACGCGTTTGATTTTTTCTTTTTCATTTGAAAATGCTAAAAATACGATGTCATGTTGTCTGTCGTATTTCTCTTTTTTTCATTTGAAAATTCAAAATGTTAATGATAAACAAACTGTAAACAAAGATTTCTTCCTACAAGTCAATTAAATGTTTTTATCATATATTTGTTCAATCTGTCCTCTTACTAATATAACATTTTATGGTAATATTCCATTTTATTCAAATCGGAAAATCTTTTCAACCGTGTTTCCTTGTATATGGTGGCTTACTGTAGTAAAAACACAATACTAAACGGTTACGGTTTTAAAAAAAAAAAAACGATTCGGTATTCAGTATGGAGACGAAACCGAAAAACCGCGGTTTTTCAGTAAAACCGCCCATCTCTACTTATCACTATCTTTGCTGATCAGACAATCTCACTATTTTTAAATGTGTGTAAAAAGTGATTAAGTATGTGCAAACATGAAATGCCGTAGTACATTATTATAGATTCAGATAGTTGATAGGGTTTAATAACAGAAAAAAGCCCAAATCCTCAAAATGCAATTTTACCTTTCAATTGTGTAAAACAAAAACATGCTTTTACTGTCACTGATGAATTTAAAAATAATGATAGAAAGAAAAAAAAAAGTGAATTAAGCGGGTATTTTTTTAGAACTATCTGTTGACATATTTCACAGACATTGATTTGCATATTAATATTTATTACGAATGGAGATTTGGTATTTGAAATCGAAACTATACTATTATTATCTTTTAAATGCTCAAGAGGAGGGGGGAGTGTATTATCTGTTCTGTTGTCATGATACCATCCTCCCTGGAATTACCTCCTCCTTTGGCAGGTGTAGGTGTCGTATATGTTCGTTAGTCATGATATCATCTTGCCAGGACTTACCCCTTCCTAGGGGGAGGGGGTAGTATATGTTCGTTCATAATGATACCATCCTCCCAGGCTTCCTTTGGTCGCATATTTTTTCTCGTTATGCAGTTGTTACATAATAAGAACATAAAGCTCTCGTTCGAATGTGGAAAGAATAAAAGTTAATTAAAACGGTTCCAGAATGAACGACAAGTTCGCTAAGTGATTCACAGAGTCTCAGGTCAGAGTATGATCCCGAAGGATAATCGAAGTAGGGGCATAATATCAAACCCGTCAGAAAGAGTTGAGGTCTCTTTCTCCAGACAGATTTGAAAGCGAGCAGATGTGAGGCAATTACTTGTCCCAGCTTCATCCCTTTCTACTGTCTATTAAACGTAACTATTTTTTATATAATTAGTATATGTGTCATATATACGATTATACATATTCTACATTATTTTTATTTATATAGCTTTCAGTTTCTAAATATCTTTACAATATTTTTACAATCTCTTAATTAGGAAAAATTAAACCTTAAAAATATTTACAACTTCTTAATTGAGAAAAATTAAACCCTAATTTAGATTAAACTTCTTGATTGGGCAAACTAAACCTTGATTTAAACTTCCTAATCTGATAAAATTAAATCTTAAATTAAACTATTAAATTATTAAATTCTAATTATTTTGATAACTTCGTAATTGGGAAAATTAAATCTTAATTAGGAAAAATTAAACCTTAAGTCAAGTTAAACTTTTTGATTGGGGAAAGTTAAACCTTGAATTGGAATTCCTGGGCTGATAGGATTGAATCTTATTTAATGATTCCTAACCTGATAAAATTAAATCTTAAATTAAACTATAAAATTATTGGAGTTTGATGACTTCATAATTTCAGTTATATTAAAATCATTCAGAGATGTAGACAATTTAATATCGCCTCCTGCTCTTTAAGGATTTGTCATGTCTGGTTGTATCGCTGGTGAGAAAAGATTACTTGTTTTTCGTTCTGCTAGCAAGATGAGATTGGGATGCAGTCTTTTTTTGCTCAATTCGGATTTAACGGGTTTTCTAATTAAACAACGAACTTTGATTTGACTTGGGTTGCACATTTCGGGATTTTGGAACTTTGATTGGACTTTCTATATTATTTGATTTATTTATCATTAACATTGAATATTGACACATTTCGGGACTGGATAACTTTATCGGCACCTTCAATTACACGTATTTGGACTGCTGTTTGTAACTTGGAGTAATTGTCTTTCCTGATTATGCTTCTCAATATGTATGAACTGGATGGACTATATGGATTCAACAAAAAGTATGTTTTTGGGTTGATATGTTTTTTGATGTTATGTATTTTTGTGTATTTGTGTATATAATTTTTTTAATATATTTTCAAAGCGTAATTTTATTACCTGTAGTAGTATAACTGCGGTAATGGTCCTCTGAAGAGAAGAATTATCTTTGAAAACTCATGAGCTAAGGACTTAAGAATACTTTGCTTGAACTTTGAATTCTAATAAAATTTGATTGACACCTTATTTTATTACCTCATTTTATATTATAATATTAATGCTCTATCCAGTATATTGAGCTTCAGTTTTTATCCGGATGTTTCACTAATTATAAGATATTAGTTGACGCTTATATCTTTTGTTGGATTACTTTATATATATTTATATATATATATTTATATATATATATATATATATATTAATATATATATATATTAATATGTATATATTAATATATATATATTAAGTAAGGAAAAAATCATCAACAAACGAGAGATTTTACAGGTTTCGTTCGGATCAACGAACATCTTCAGAAAAAAATTAAAATTTAAAATTTATTCGACAACGGTAAAAACATAGGAAAAGTTATATATATTAATATATATGATAATATACACAGTGTTGTTAGGGAGAGGCAAAACAGACCCTGATAGGCAATGCAGTAATGTAAATGACAATTTTGAATATTTTGGCTTACCTGTGCCATTTGGTACAACTCGATTAGCCAATCCAAAACTAAGAGCTTCTTTGCTATCAACAGGTCGACCCGTGAGAATCATGTCAAGGGCACGAGATAAACCAATCAGTCGTGGTAAACGTGCTGTGCCGCCATCAACCAGGGGAATTCCTGCCAGTCAGATACATTCAAAAGTTAGATTACAAAAGATGAGTGGGCAAATTTAAACGTCTGAAATTAAGTTAATTCTTTATGTTAGTAACCCCCCCCCCCAAAAAAAAAATATGCCAGACATGTGTCCTGTAGCATTTGTCCAGTAGCAGTGGTAGCAATACGTGTCTCCATGATGCAAAGTTGATAATAGCAGCAAGTATAGGCCGCCTGTGTGTCTCTTTGTAGTAGAAACTGTAGCATAGCGTCTCCTTCTTTAACAGTAGTGGTAGTAGTAGACAGCAATGTATAATAAGAACACACATTCGTTTTGGGTTTAAATATTTTTTTATAGTTTTATTTTTCTTTAAATTCCTTTAAGCGTAACACAGTATGAGTCATCCCTATGCCCCCTCACCCTGTAGGGAGTCGAGAAGTCTTTCAAAATACATCTGCTTCATCTCATGAAAAAAACTAAAGCGAGTGCATCCAGTCTTTCTTATTGTCATGTATTATTATTGCTACAACTTCCAGAAAGCAACTTCCTGTTTGACCGTGACTGAGAAATGAGTAGTTACATTGTCATCATCATCAGTTTAACGTCTGTTGGACATGCTGGCATGTCATTAGATGGTTTGTAGAAATTGACTTCCAAATTAACCTATATCTGGTCAGGTCTTTATTAATCCCTCTTTCTCTCAAGTCCATTCTTATCACTTCCTACCATGTTTTCCTTGGCCTCCCCTATGAACTGAATCTACTATCTCAACTGTTCTACATCTACTAACACAAGAACTCTCATCCATTCTTTCAACGTGGCCATACCATCGAAGTCTCTTCTTCTGCACACATCTCCCTATACTGTCCAGATTTCATCTTTTTCAAATATAAGCCTTCTCTAACACTCATATTATACATCCATCGGATCATTTCACTCCATGGAATGCATGTTCTCAACTGTCACTGGCCAGGCTTCATTTCCATAATCATCACACATGTCTGATAGTCTCTTCCCTTGGTCGACAGTGGTAATGCTTTGCTGGTTAGCAATGAAAGAAGTTATTGTCAGGAATGGATATGATAAGAATGTCTATAGCATGGGGTTTTATTCAGAATTCAATATGAGTGCCAGCATTTGTCACCAGTTTCAAGCCGTCTGGAGAACCACATCAACTGATTTCACAAGTAACTTTTTTACTAATGAATCACCATTTATCTATCCACTCCTAACTCAAGCACCTGCTCCACCCTGTGCTCCAATGGTATCACCAAGGTAACAAAACTTCTCAACAATTTCAACAGCTTTGTCATCTGAATATACGAGTTATCATCCATCTGGATTGTCTTAGACTTCTTACACACAAACTGGTTATCCTTTTTTAATATACCAGTAATTCCACTGAACTTCTTGTGTACCAAATGTTTATCATAAGAAATCTTTCTAACCACCAATTGCCATGGTTGATAGCCCCCTTACCAAAAGTTCAACATGAATTCAATTCAATACACAGAAGATACTGACAAGTCTGCTGCAAAGAAGGTGGGCTCTCTCTAGCGGGCTAGAAAACTTTTCTCACATCTGCCAGTATCCTATATTTGTATAAAGCCACCATTCGCGCATGCAGGAGTATTGTTGCTGCATCTTGGACAAGGTCAAAAAGAGTCTCTAAATTAATAGGTCTCACACTGTCTGCAAAGCTCCAGCCCCATCGCTGCAATGGTGCATTCCTATGCAAGTACTGCCATAGAATCTGATTACTGCACTTGAACACTCTCAATGGAAATACCGCTGACCCACCCGACTATCTGCTAAATCCAACCTCTTCACTGTAGATGTCCCCAGATGCCGGAAAACTTTCTATTCTATTATCTTCTTTCCTTGGGCAGCTTGCCTTTGGAATTCCCACCCTGCTCCTTGTTTCCCCGACTGTACCAACATGCTAAACATTAATGTAATGTGGACAAACAACTTCCTACACAACTCCCCACTTCGGATGCCCTCTATAAATCTGGCTCCTTATATCTCAGTGGCATTGAGGTAAATAAAAGTTTAAAACAAAAAAAAGTACCACAAAAAAATTGAATTGCACCAGACTCCCTTTCCACAAACTGACGTTCACTTATGTGTTGCCCAACTTAGTAATCCCAGTTACATATTGTTATATTTTCTAAAAAGATATTTCTGTTTTCACATCTGTCAAGCTTTAAAAAGAAACGCCTAGATATTGTTTAATGCAACCATAACGAAAACGAAATTGTTTGTTTTTTGTTCGTGATAGAGTTCAAATAAACATGTCTTACCAAATCTCCTGCAGAAAACACCCATAATGGCCGACTCATCAAGAACACGCATGTCACACATTAGGGCCAATTCTAAGCCACCCGCTACGGCATAACCAGAGACAGCAGCAATCACGGGTTTGGAGAATGACATTCGAGTTGGACCCTAAAATAGTGAACAGAAACAAATAAAAATAAAAACTTATAAGAATACAGGTACTACACTTTGTTCCTAGCCATCTACATGGTGTGTGGAAAATAACTCCCTATGATTAAGTGCTTGTAATTTATTTCTGAAATATAATTCTTGCCAGGAATAGATATGATAAGAATGTCTATAGCATGGGGTTTTATTCAGAATTCAATATGAGTGCCAGCATTTGCCACCAGTTTCAAGCCGTCTGGAGAACCACATCAACTGATTTCACAACTTGTTTTTTTACTTAGTAAATCTATCCAAGTTAAAAAAAAAATAACAACCGATCTAAAAAACAGCAATTCTTTTCCCTTTGTCATTGAATTGTGGATTAAAGGACAAAATCAGGTGAAGCAAAAGTTTCAAGGGTGTCAAGGCTGCTTGAGAAACTAGTGGTGAATGCTGGCACCTATATTGAATTCTAAATAAAACTCTATGCTATAGACTTTATCATATGCCTTTCTTGAATTAATTATATTTCAGTAATAAATTACAAGCACTTAATAGGAAGTTATTTTGCAATAACCCTGTATACAAAGTAATCAAGGTTTGTTTTAGTTTCATAAAAAAGAAAGTTAAAAATTAAAAATATGAAGAATTAAAATAAATAAAATATAAAAAACCTAAAAATATGAAAGTCTTTTCTGTATTAATCATTCACTCTATAATAAAGACCAATGTGCATATATATATATATATATATATATATATATATATATATATATATATATAAATCCGTCCTGTCACACATTTTTTATCGTTTTTTTATAAGGTTTTTGAAAGAGTTGTTAACAGTTTCGATATATATATATATATATATATATGTGTGTATGGGGTTTATCTTAAAAATCCTAGAACTTCCTAGGATTTTAAAGATAAAACCCCATAAACATATCTATTCTGAAACTACATTACTTAGGATACATGGATAAATCTATTTCATTTCGATCAAAGGGAAGTACAACATTATTATCGAGGTCTGCTTGACATCCATAAAGAGTTGTCTCGCCTGAGTCGCCATTTGTGCATTAAAATATTTTCATTTATTTTATTTACGACTTGAAAATTATAGAAATTTAACAATTAGAATGCAAATGTTAATAAAGAGTTCAGGGCTTGGAGCAGGAGTGCACAGTGGTCCTCATTGATTCCAGGGAAACACCGGGTGTGCCTCGATGGGGTTAAATACTATAAATCTTCCAAAACGTATTTGAATTAATGTCACTTTACTTACACCCCTTTTCACCGAATCAATAATTAATACATCCTTTGGCTCCGCTCTAAAAATTGAATATATAAAATGTAAAAAAATAAAAATGTACTATTGTGTTATAGACATAGGGTTGCTCATTTCATTCTGGACAACACCGGGTCTTCCTGCTAGTGTTATATAACATTTCAATTAGTGAAAATTATAAAAATTAGAATCTGAATGAATTACAAGCAAAGAATTTCTCAGTTTCAATTCAGAGAGAATTCATTTTTATTAATAAAAATTAGCAATTTGAAATCCTATAAATTTTGTTCATACGGAGTTGTCTCCCCCTCAGCTCTCTGGGATTCTTGTCTCCCCTTTTAGTCGTCGTTTGTGGATTAAATCGGAAGACGTTTATTTTATTTGTGTTGCTCGATTTGGAAACTAGCTGCTTGACAATTTTGAAAGGAAAACAACAACGGAGGAGACATTCCTTAAACTTCGCTACCCATTAAAAGGAAGAAGCAGCTACAATATTCCTGGACTTTATTTAGAACGAAACAACGACGTTAACTTCTTGACAATTTTGAAAGGAAAACAACAACGGAGGAGACATTCCTTAAACTTCGCTACCCATTAAAAGGAAGAAGCAGCTACAATATTCCTGGACTTTATTTAGAACGAAACAACGACGTTAACTTCTTGACAATTTTGAAAGGAAAACAACAACGGAGGAGACATTCCTTAAACTTCGCTACCCATTAAAAGGAAGAAGCAGCTACAATATTCCTGGACTTTATTTAGAACGAAACAACGACGTTAACTTCTTGACAATTTTGAAAGGAAAACAACAACGGAGGAGACATTCCTTAAATTTCGCTACCCATTAAAAGGAAGAAGCAGCTACAATATTCCTGGACTTTATTTAGAACGAAACAACGACGTTAACTTCTTGACAATTTTGAAAGGAAAACAACAACGGAGGAGACATTCCTTAAATTTCGCTACCCATTAAAAGGAAGAAGCAGCTAAAATATTCCTGGACTTTATTTAGAACGAAACAATTTCTTGACAATTTTGAAATTGTTGAATGACTTTTTTTGTAATTAATGAAAAATATGTGGTATGTAAAAATATATGTGGGTATGTAAGTACTTCAGAGAGCTAACTCCCCTTCCAGAAGTGTACCTGTAATTTGATTGGCCTCACCCTTTTTTCTTCTCTGCACCCTCTCTCTCACAGACATGATAGTGCTAGTCTCAGTCTTTTCTATAAATACTATCATGGCATGTGTTCTTCAGAATTGTCTGATCTATTCCCTGCTTCCTTTTTTTCTAGTTTGTTTGACTTTTTGGTCTTCAAAATTTTGCTGTTTTGATACTTCTCTATAATACAGCTTCTTCCCAAGAACTGCAGGTTTGTGGAACTCTCTTGCTGACTGTTTTCCTCCTACGTATAGCCTTGGTCTTTTCAAGACTAAGATCAATAGGCATCTTCTGTCTTTGCGATAATCATCTTTCGTTCTTTTTAGCTCCTTAGTGGCTTCATGCCTTGTCTGGAGCGATTTTCAGAAATAATTTTTTTTCTTTTTTGATTTTAAAAAATTTAAAAGAATTTGCGTTATTTTAAAATTATTTCAGAATTTTTTAGAACAAATCTTTATCTTACAAGCAATAACTGAAACAAAGACAAAAGTGATTGAAATATCGAATTGATTAAAAGACGAGCGAGAGTCCATTCCAAGATTGAATATATGTAAATTTTGCATCAGATTTTGTGAAGTGGTGCATGTAAAATGTCGGGGAAAATTTGTTTTACATAACGTTCAGTTTTGTGTGTGCGAAAAAATAGGACACATGTGAACTATGTAATTCACATGCAACCCCTGAGTTTTGTGTGTAGCAAAATGTGACGCACATAGAGTACAGGGCTATGAGTGACCAGTGGTTTAGGGAGGTTTGTGCAGCAGCTTTGGCAAGGGGAAAAAGAGGAAGAATATTTTGTGTTTCTGGGTTTTATAGCCATGATGTTAGCCCCCTCTGGTGTTCATGAAAAGAACAATCAATAAGGGTCTAAAACCGACTCTTCTGTTTGTGTGGGTTAGGGTTGTGTGGGTGTATGGAAATGAGGTAATATGGAAAGGAGGTAATATTAAACCTGCAATGATCAAAACCTCATTAAAAAAGAATACAGGTTTCTTTTTAGGATCAAGTGAGAAACCAAGAAGAATTCTTACCATCGGTGCCCTCTCTGACCGGCTTGGCATATCTGGTAAAGAGTCACTGGTATTTCGAAAGCAATCAGCCAATTCCCCAAGATCAAATCCGGAACAAAAGTTGCCACCTGTTTTAAAAAATAGCAAAAAACCATTCGGATGAGAACCTGACTTGGATATTTCTGCTACCTAGGAGATATGCTGAGCATAGGTGATGAATATGAACTTAGTACAACCACAAGGGTAAAAGCAGCATAGGCAAAATTTTGTGAGTGGTTACCTCTGATAACATCATGGGCTGTCCCTCTACATTCGGGGTAAGTTGTATAGCAGCTGTGTCAGGAGTGTCATGCTGGGCCCTCATGCAGTTCTGTCTTGCAGCATAACAGATCCAAGATTAAATGGATTAACAATGTGAAATTTCACTAAACCCAACACATTACAGAGAAGGATTTGCTGAAATCACTACATTTGCCCAGCAAAGATGTTATCCTAAGAATGAATGAGTTATGCTGCTATGGTCATGTGGAACGCTCATCCTCTTGAATTGTAAGGTTGGCTGGTCAAATAAGACTTGACAGCAAGTGATTGGATAAGACCATACAGAATATAGTTTAGAGACAACTGACCCGTTGAACTGTGAGAACTGAAGAGTGAGCTTACAAAATACAAAAAAAACATCTGACCCCATGACAAGGGAGAAGTGACGTTAAATGAATAAAGAGAGAGAGATTTAGATGTTAAGCTTTAGGTTTTCATAACAGGAAAGCCCCGACCTCTGCTTCCTTCCAACTTGTCAAAGAGAAACAAAGTTGGGATCTCAATCAGATTATTACAAATTACATTAGCATTATTTTATATACAAGAAATTCTTGGCTTCATCAAAAGTCAATATTTTCATATCTTTTTTACAAAAGAAGAAAAGAGTGAATGAAAACAATTACTTTAAGAGATTGCCCCTGGGAGCATGTGGTAGATAGTACTAATACTAATTGTGATGAAAAGTGTGTTCGGTCAGGTTTTGGAATTTAGTGAAAACCGCATTGCTGGAATGCAAATACAATATTGTGAAATTTGAAAAATGAACAAAAGTGATTACTGAGTTAGTTTAGATATGTAGAGAAACAAATAATTGAATGGATACAACAACAAAACAATTGAATGAGGAAAACGTCAGCAGATTTTGTTACTGAACAGAGAAAACATTTTTGGAGTTGCTCTCACTAGGGGCGAAAAGTGTGAGAAAACATTGTAACATCAAATAAAATGAGCGATAAAAATTCCTTTTGTGTTTTTTTAGTCTTCAATTGTAAACCAGTCTGCAAGGGAAAGATGCTTCAAGAAATACGAGGAGAATTCTCCAACAGAAGTTCAAGTAAGCGTTTCCCTTTTAGTCTTATATAAAGTTTACCCCAGCCAAGAAATGGGGCTGAACAGGTTACATTATCAACAGGGCCCTGAGATGTAACAATAGCAGAATTTTAAAATAAATGAGATGTTGTGGTACACATGATATAAACATTGCAAACACTAATGAATTTATCAGAAGAAAAAAGAAAATAGATGACATGGACACTCAGAATCAGCCAATGAAAATCGTTCTAACAATTTCACTTCCTGTATTTACAGCCTATGCTAGGAAAAATCTAGTTACTTTATAGAAAATGACAACTCGATAAAATGAAGCCGACATTCAGTTCTAACACATTTTATGCTATTTCCATTGTGTAATAATATTTAGATGCAGGAATGTAATGATAGGATTAGTATGGAAAATTTCCACATACGGTTAAAAATTAGGTGGAGTGGAATTTTCCATTTAGAATCAAGTAAAGCTACATGTTCCGACAGTGACATCACAAAAAGAGGAAGCAGTCAGTCTTTCGACTGAACCAGCAGAGAGTGAGCTGCTGACCCCCGTCACCCTGTAGGGTTGGGTGTGTTATGCATATACTTGTATGCTATGAAGTAAGAATAAAACCAAGGATTTTTTAAACCCAAATTTGATTTGTTATGTTTCTTTATTAAAAACATTTATGAAAGTGGTTATTGACAACAAGAAGACAATGATAGAGAGAAGATGGGAACACCTCACCACTGCGACTACAGCAATTCGGCTAGCTGATTCTGCTAATGATGTGGATGGACTGTGGGGATTGAAAAACACCCCAACTATGCTACACCTGTTCCATGAATTGGCTCTTTTCAATCAAATCCATGTGGAAACTGTTTCTACTACTAATGAATCAAATATAAGAAAGAAATTTTTATTTTTTATTTATTTATTCATTTTGATCGATGCAGAGTGAGGAATAAATCACCCCGAAGTGTCCAGTCCCCGCAAGTTTTGTTTCCTCCCAATCTTAGACACAAAAGTCCAAAGGACCAATTAGTAACATGTGATTTAGTTGTGTAGTGTGTTGCTTTTGAGGTGGAGATTTGTTTCTCATCAAAGATCGGGTTACTGGTTAAATGGGTATGATGTTCAAAAACCCTATAAAAGCAATGAAACCTGCACATCACTGAGGACTCACCTTGAAGCATCTTAAAGATAAAAGGGTATGGAAGTTTGCTTGATGCATTGCTGATACACCTATTTAATAAGGCTGTTTGCGATGTGGTAGAGGCTGGAACGGTGAAAGAGGAAATGAACAAAAACAAATATGTGGAGATATGCAATATTTTTCTTCAATAAAACATTTATTTTTTTAGTAAATCTTACACTTACTGTCAATAGAGTCCAGGATGATGGAGAATATATATTTCAGGAGGAACACTCCCCATTATAAAATCAAAACAAAAAAACGTTCTTTCCATTCTCTGGAGAGAAACGTCCAAAAGTTGCTGTTATCTATATAATAATAGTGAACCTACATGTGCCTGGCTCACTTCAATAATCACGTATGGAAATTTATTTTTATGAGCAAAAAAAAATCTTATTAATAACTGATAATAATAAAAAAGGAAAGAATAATCATGCATGCAAATTTAAATTTTATGAGCAAAGGAGAGGCTTAATCTCAATAATATTTTATAATAAAAAAGAAAAGCATTTCCTTCATTTTTAATATAGACACAAAAATATTCCCTTATTATTATTAAGACAAACGGAGAGATAAATGGATTTGTCTTATCAATTAATTTTCTCTTCTTTCCTTATTGATTGATAGAGAGAGAGAGAGAGAGAGAGAGAGGGGAGTTTTTGCCTTCTTATCGATTATTTTTGTTTCAATGATTTCAAGTAAGATGCAAAGTCAGCGAGTATTTGGATAAAAATAAATAAGTTTTATTGAAGAAAAATATTGCATATAATATTGTCTTGACGTATTTGTTTTTGTTCATCTCTTCTTTAATGCGTCTGGCCTCTACCACATTGCAAACAGCCTTATTACATATACATCTTAAATATGTTTTTTTTTAATTAAAATAACATTTTTTTAATTCTAAAAAGTAAAAAAGATGATCAGTCCCTCTCTTCTCTGCATTGTTCTCTTACAACGGAAAAGTTTTGTTTTCGAAAGCTGAACAACTTCTAAGCATCAAAAAATACCTTTTCCATACAAAATGGCTGCTTTGATTTCATCGTTTGTCTCAAAATCTCGGAAAGCTTGGTACAGTTGGTGAGCAGTTGATGTGTCCACAGCATTTTTTTTCTCAGGACGATTTATCGCAATCAAACGCACTTTACCAACCGTTTCGACATCGACAGTTTCTGTAGAAAAGGAAAAAAAGAAAAGATGATAAAGAAAAACAATGCGCGTATGTGTTCGTAGGATTTCAAGTATTAGAAAAAAACGATCCTAGGTATGACCCTTAAAATGCATCCGCTGGTAAGGCCCCAATTTGAGAGCTTTGGAGAGTGTATATACTTCCCTTCCACGGTGGAAGATAGGTAGGTAGACTAAGCCAGCGCACAAAAGGTGTTGCATTCTGGCCTCTTAAAAATTGTCTGAGCAGCCTTGTCGGCACTCCCCAGTGTGCTCAGGCAGTAAGCTATAAATAGCAATTCCAAATTGACCTGTTTATACTGCGAAAACGATTGACGAAAAGTGTTCCATAGCAGGAACAGTTTTGGAAACCCTGCCCTACGGTATAGCGAGAGAGATCTTCTATTAGCTTGTTGGAAAAATACTGTCCGATTTTTTGACTCATTTTTAAAAAGTTCATTTATGTTGTCATTTTTACAGGTTTAATTTTATTTGCGTACATTTTAATAATTGTCCAATAATTTCATCCAGAATACAATCTCAAAGCATATAAGCCCTTAATATCTAAAACGAAGGAATATGTTTGCTTTTTTGCAGTCATAATGTTTCCCAAACAGCAGCCAATAAACAGCTTGCGAATTTCCATAGTTTGTGTCAATAAAAGCGAGTATGTATTTTGACTAAAATGAAAGAAACTTCGATTAAATTCTATATTCTAATTATATCAATTTGGGGCCTCCATATATTATGTTGTTCGTGAAATACTGGCCGATATTTTCACTCAATTTTAAAAAGTTGATTTAGTTCGTTTTTTGCACAGTTTATATGTTTAATAGTTGATGTGAACTCTTTAATAAATTTCAATAGGAACGATTTTTCTTCTTTTGTTTTACTCTTCTTTAAGTGAATACACTGAATCGAGGACATGTGTTTCGTGTATTACTTGTTCCTCTTTCGTTACCTTTTGGTAAGTAACAAGATTTCTGAGTCATCTTGTATAATATTTTTAGCTTTACTATTGGGATACTCATCTATATTAGTATCTGACAGAGTGTGGGCCACTGTGGCATCAGTTGGCCCTGATCTGTCGGGCTGAGGTATTTGTTCTGAGTAGTCCTAAGAGCTCCACCTCCCAGACTTTACCATCTCTCTTTGGAATGGAGTTAGTTTATGGTTAACTGCCTGACGAGATTACTCAAGCATTTTTTGCTTGGTCATAGTGCACCACCTCTTATGCACTGACCTAGTGTCTCTACCTTCTGGCCTTGTGCCACATCTTCCTGCAGTGTGAAGGAGGTTAAATACCTGGTATACTCATCAATGTATCCAAGCTCAGGTAAAATAAAACCCAGTCAGTTTTCTTTAATCAAATTGAAATTTAATATCATGAAAGAATTCCAAAATTCTTTCTCATTCAGCATTCCTATCACCATATCCATTCCCTCCATGCACACTCTCAAAATCACCAGGGACCTTTCCAACATGATTATTCAAATCTTCTACCACAGCAAGCATTTCCCTTTCATCAACCACACCAGTCATAGCAAAAGCCTGTCATAGAACTCATCCTTCACAGCCTTGAGATAGGTAGAAAAAGTGGTTGAAGTTAAGCATGTAAATGGGTGAATGATTCTGATAAAGTTGATGGTCGGTGAAAGAATTTTTACAGCTATATCTGTTCATGCATTCTGGATTTTTTGGGGAAGTCATTTCCTTATTTGAGGCAACAATTTTTATAGGTCGGATTGCCCTTCCTAACGTCAACCAATTAAGATGATGGGGACCAGTGTCCTTATGAAGACAAAAGCAACATATGTTTTTCTTTCAAAGTCAGCGTTGCCAATCAAAACAAATGACGTAAATGTAAATTCACCGTCTATTACATAAAATTATATATTTTTTTGTTTTTGTTCTTCTTTCAATGAATTTTGGAATTTGGTCTGGCCATGGACATATTGGTTGCAAACACCCTTTTTAGAAAAAAGGAAAACCATCTTGTTACATATGTATCAGGTACAGCAAAGATTCAGGTAAACTATCTGTTGACTAGGAAGACGGACTCTTGTGTGATATGAAAGTGGTGCCTGGTAAAGAATTTGTGACACAGCACAATCGGGTTATTTGCAATTTCAATCTGAAGAAATCTCATGAGGTAAAAAGAAAGTTTATCCCCGGAAGAAAGGTGTGGAGGTTGAATGAAGAACAAGTGAAACGCGAGTTTAGAAACCGAGTAAAGGAGCTTTCGATTACCAGATCCACTTCTGAAAGTGTGAAAGAACAGTGGAAGAGATTGAAAAATACACTATTGGAGGTGAATGACCAGAATTGTGTGTGGATGAAAGGGCCTCCAAGGCATAGGGTGACATGGTGGTGGAATGAGGAAGTTGAAAAGTTGATAAAAGAAAAGCAGAAATGATGGTGCCAGTGGATAAAAGGTTTAGTGAATAAGGAAATCTATCTGGTGGCAAAGAGGGAAATATGTAAAACCAAGAAGAAAGATGAGCAAGCCAAGTTTCCAGATATACTACAAAGGGATGACCCAAAGAATGAAGTATTCAGGATAGTTAAACAGATGGCAAAGACAAATATGGATATTGTTGGAGAGAAGAGCATTCGAAATTGATGGATCAGGTCTTGAAAGTGATTGAGAGAATAATTGAGCAGCAAATAAGAAGTCAGATAAGCATAGATGAAATGCAATTTAGTTTTATGTCTGGGTATGGTATCACTCGTGCTATATTTATCCTGAGACAAATGCAAGTTCCTTAGTAGGAAGAACCTGCATTTTGCTTTTGTGGATCTGGAGAAAGCTTTTGACAGAGTGCGAAGAGACGTCTGGTGGGTATTGCGTAAACGAGGGGCAAACAAGTGGTTAGTGAAGGTTGTTCAAGTAATGTACAGAAATGCTCAAAGTGTTAGAATTAACAACACATTTAGTGAAAGCTTTAATGTTGAAATACATCAGGGCTTTGTACTGAGTCTTACTTTTCATTTGTGTCTTAAAAACATTGTCCAAGGAGTTCCATATGGGTTACCCAGAAAGGATGTTGTATGCTGATAACTAAGTACTTGGCTGTGAAACAATGGAAGGTTTACTTAGTTAAGTTGGAGGAACGCTATAGAAAGTAAAAACCTGAGAGTGAATGTCACCAAGACAAAAGTGTTGATCAATGGTTTTAATGTTGGAAATCCCTCGGAAAGAGGAAAATTGCAATGCTCAGTTTGTGGTAAGGGGGGGGGGGCAACTCAATTTTCTGTGGTATATGTAGACATTGGGTACACAAAAAGTGCAGTGGAATTACTGGTAGGTTGAGAGAGGCCAACCAGTTTGTGTGTAAGATGTATAAGACAAGAGAGACGAATGCGAACTCAGATATGGAGAAAATATATGTGGATGGCGAAATTATTGCAGTTGTTCAGAAATTTTGTTACTTTGGTGGCACCATAGGAGCACAAGGTGGAGCAGGTGCTAGCAAGAATTAAGAGTAGATGGAGTAAGTTCAGGAAACTTTTGCCATTACTAACCAGCAGAGCGTTACCACTGTCGACCAAGGGAAGAATCTATCAGGCATGTGTATGTATGGAAGTGAAACCTGGCCAGTGAAGGTTGAGGACATGCGTTGCATGGAGAGAAATGATATGAGAATGATACGTTGGCCAATATAATGCAAGTTTTAAAGACAGCCTCAGATCTGATGAGCTCAGAGGAAGATAAAATCTGGACAGTATAAGGAAATATTTGTAGAACAGGAGGTTTTGATGGTATGGCCATGCTGAAAGAATGGATGAGAGTTCTTGAGTTAGTAGATGTAGAACATTTGAAGTAGCAGGGTCAGTTCACAGGCGAAGGCCAAAGAAAACATGGGACGAAGTGATAAGGATGGACTTGAGAGAAAGAAGGATAAATAAAGACCTGGTCAGAGATAGGTTGGTTTGGAAGTTAATTTCTAAAAGACATCCAACACATGCCAGCATGTAAAACAGATGTTAAACCGAAAATAATAATAATGATGATGATGCTGACGATAAAAAACAGCACTCTGGAGAGTAATAGAGAGGTTGCATGGCAACGTCTAGGAGATTGTGTCATGGAAATACACAGTAACACAAGTATTTTCCGAGTCGGAGTATGGAAGTGGGCCGAGAACAGATTTTTAAAAAAATCAAACTATAACTAAAATTAAATAGACTGTAATAAGGATGTTTTTCGTTGTTCATAATACGATTAAAGCAATTAACTGTTAAAGCAAAATAAATATGTTTCTACCTACTTCCAAGAAAATGTCACAACATTTTATTCATCAGACAGTGGCATGCAGATGTCTGGTGATGCCCTGAGCCAATTCCTTGATTGCACATGCATGCCTCAAAGACTCAAATATAAGTCTTAGTACTGAGAAATATTATGAGAAATGAAAATAGTTTAAATGATATGGATGCCCCTACCCCAAATTTAGATGCCCCGGGACCATCGCCCAATCCCCTCTGCACGCACTTCACCAGGAAAACAGGGGAAAACAAAGATAGAGGATGTCAATACCTTAATAATGTAAACAACCATTAATAACAACTTTTGTTGGTTTTGGAGAAAAGAAACAATGAGTGTACTTTGAAATACAGAATGCCCCCCCCCCCGGAATCGTTAATACAATTCACAATACTTTCGATGACCGACTTGTCCACCAAGTCTTAGTCATGGATATCCAACACATTAATTAAACAAGTTCAAATGTATTTATAAAATTAACTTAACCCTCAAAAGCTTTATTTTTTATATTGTTTAAAAATCATCGAAGATACTGATTACCTATTTAGCGGGTGTGTTTATGCAACATCATACTAATACCTACTCACACTTGCCAACAGGCTCGTCGCAGATGTGAAACAAGTTGCAGTTTGGCACATTTTCGTTTAAAGGCATTTTGTTGGGATGTGTCATATTTGAAAAAAAAAGCATTTAAGGGTTAAACCAACATTTTTCAAAAGTGCTCAATACTAGCTAGAACTTCATAAATATTTATCATATAAACACTCAGTCCAATTTACACAACCAGTCACGTTTCAGCGATTTCCTATTTTTAGCTCTGGGAAATCCTAGTCGCTTAAACGTGACTACAGTTATGTAAGCTAAAGTAAATGTTTATATATATATATATATATATATAATGAAAACCAAAAGAATATTTATGTATTCATCAACGTTCGTCTTTATTGTCAGACTTCCTTCGTTCATTCACAAAACGCCATACATGTAAAGCTAGCCCTTGCTAGCTGGTAACCTCTAATATATCCATATCTTTCCTTCGCCATTTCCTTAAGTTTTCATTCACTAAACCCCATGCATGTTTGTAATCTTGACAAGTAGACCACACTTCTACTTATACCTTATATTATCTTTTAATGTAAATAGGTCACAAATGAGTCAGTAAACCAAAATATTGTTTTGGGCTAATTTCTCAACTGTATTCCCTTTAAAATAATTTGTGATGGTAATAGTAACGGTTTTCTAAATAGCATAAAGAGTAAAACCTTAGTTCTTCACAGACCAGTATCTTAACCAAAACAAGACGTTGGGACCACATTGTATCCAAGATTTTGATAAACTTATTGTGAGTTTTCATTTATCTTTTTTATCTTGTGCCATTTTTACCTATATATATATACTAGCAGAGCCACCCGGTGTTGCCCAGGTTAGAGTGTGGGATAGCATCATATACAACATCATGGTAGGGAGAGTTTACTTTAACAGCAACCTTGATGCTGTCAGCTAAATATCTTACTCACTAAGCTATTCAGATATATGTTAATACTCTTAAATTAACGCTAATACATTAATTTCATTGTGTAACATGTTTGAAAATTGTCATTAGCTTCTTTAAGGGGCAGCCAGAGATGCAAAAATACTTCCATTATGTTCACATGCAAATTGTGCATGTGAATACAATTATATTGAAAGTACACTTCCTAGTATGTCTTCGTTTTTAGGGACAGACATGCACAGACAGAGAGGTGTTCTTGATTATATATATATATATATATATATATATATATATATATATTTCATTTGAATCAAAGAGAAAACAGTTTTCAGTGGAGGGGTTGTGCCTCCGGTGACCATCTTAATATCAAAATTTCCTGAAATTTTGAGAATAGACATATTTCTTATATAGCCTATGACCTTCACTGAGAGGTCAGTAGTCCATATGCCAATTTTCAAGCAATTCTGTCCAGCGGTTTGGGTGAACATAAGACACAAAGATCAAGCGGACATACACACAGAGTTACTATTTTATATATATATATATATATATATATTAAAAGCCGACCTTGTGTCTAACTTGGCCCTCGTGCGTAGTTAAATAGTTTTTTGTTTTTTTTTCCATGTGGAAAATGTTGTCGTTCTTACTTTAAGTTCACTCAAAAATAAATTCAAGAAACCTTTTAAATAAAATCCCAATATTTTAATTAAATAAAACTTCTTGTTGACATTTGTTGCGTCTTAGAAAAAGTGCTAGGATCCACGCTGGCAATTAAATGTTGGAAAATTAGTAAAAATAGATAAAAACATGAATGTTGGCTCTCTGGATTGAGACAAAAATTTTAATTGCCTCAGTTGCGAAAGATTTCTCTTTCTCTGACCGAGGACAGAAAAAATAAAGTAAAGTATCAGAACAGATACTATACTTTGCTAGTCAAAAGGCCAACATTAATGTCTTTATAATTTTCCAACATTTATTTTTATATGTAATTGTCAGCGTGGATCTAAGCACCTTTTCTAAAACGCGACAAATGTCGACAACTTAACGAAAGAGGTTTTATCTAAAATATGAGGATTTTATTTAAATTGAATTTATTTTTGAGCAAACAAAGTAAGAAAGTTTTCCACATGCAAAAAAAAAACTACTTGCTTTCCCACAAGAGCAAAGTTAGGCACAAACAAATACTTAAAAAATATGGTAAAATCGCTTGCCGATTTTACCATATTTAAATCGTAAAAAAAGTTAAAATATTCAGAGCAGACGATTTTTCTTCGATTTCAAATGATTGATCTTGATTGGTTAATTTGAGTCACGTGAGGCAAATCCTTGTTTGTGATTGGTGGAGAGCCGTGAAGTGCATAAAAAGAGCTGCCGAATAACAAAACTTACAAATAGTTTCTGAAAGTTTAAAACTAACAGGTTAATAGAATATTAATTTTTCTTTTTAATAACAGTTATTTGTTGTCAATTGTTTGTTTTTTCACCCCTTTTTTTGCTTGTTAACTATACTGCACAATTGCCAAAAAATTACCCTAATCTGATTGGAAACCACCCCTGGAGTAAGGGTTAGTGGTACCATAAAATTATTAAAGTTTTTTCTTTTATATATTTTACGCCTGAAATAAGCGACCACATCAAAAAAAAAGAAAAAAAAATCGTCCATGATTTTCTTCGAAATTTCAAATAAAAATACCGACACAAATTTTGAATAACAAAACTTATAAATCGTTTCCAAAAGTTTAAAACAGGTCGACAGAATATTACATTTTCTATTGTTTGGTAACAGTTATTTGTTGTTGTTTTTGCACTCCTTTCTCTTTCTTGTTAACTATACTATACAATCGGCTACATTTTTTTGGTTTGTGATCTACAAAAGTAGTAAAATGCAACAATTTACAAAAACAAATAAAATGTCCGCGTTACTATAAATAAATAACATTAGGAAACAATTACAAAACATAAAATAAAAAGTAAAAATTTACAAAAAATAAACGATAAAATGCAATAATGTAAATCAATCAGTAAGTATTTCTTTTTTGTGTTCCTGTTCTGTTTCAGAAACCAGAGTTTTATTTTGCGTCGTTGTTGCCTTAACATGTCGAAAAAAATCAGAGGGTAACCGATAGTGGAGCTAGCCGAAGAGCGAGGTTGCGAAAAAAAAAAAAAAATTCCTTTGTGACCCTCTCCTTAGGTCTAGTAACTATCATAGTGTGTTGGCCATGGGAAGACACCACTATGCAACCAAGAAGGACAGTGATACCAAAATTGGAACATCTTTATAGTTTATTTTCTGGTAATTAGGTCTGTGGGATTCTCAATGGTGGAAACATACCTGAAGGTTGGTTTGATGTGATACCTGGTATCTAAAGCAAGGCTCATCTGCAAAATATCCTTAAGCCTATTTTTCACAAAAATACTTTTGTTTGCCATAGTTTGTGACAAAATCTATGACAGCACTACTTGGGCGTCCGTTGCTACACACACACTGGAAGGGAGGAACGACCTTTCATCCCTCCAAAATAGTTGGAAGACACTTCACGGCAAGAAAAAACTCCATCAATTCCAACATGGGTAACATCTTATCCTTAACCAGTGCAACCTTAGCTTTGGCGAAAATCTAAGCAGACCGTTGGTTCTGCACACAATAGGCAGCAAATCTGTATGCTTCCCTTGAGGTATCACACAATAGATACAATTCTCCAGATTGGCTCCATTTGCGGGCCTGTCTGCTGAAATGCATATGACTTAATCTAGAGAGGTTCCTCGCAAGGTTCTTCCAAGATGATTAAAATTTCGGAGGGACTTGATCATCCCAGTCAAAACCCTGCTTACATAACTCTCCTACCAAAACCCGACTTTTTAGAGGAAGAAAGGATCAAACACCCTGGCTAACTCAGAAAGGATCCGTCTCTTATTAGATGCACTCAAATCACATCTAACAGGGGCAATACACAGCTTCTCCGGAAGAGGATCGTACCTGTACCTGGGCACCATCTCCCATCCGTTCTCATGAGTACTCAACGTACCGTCTTTTCTTATCTCCTCCCTAAGGCTGTCACAGTTGGAGCTGCACGACAAATCCACCCTCCTTTAGACACTTTTTGACCTGTGAATACAGTTCCACAAGCTTCACAGAGTCAGACTTAGTCACAACAAGGCTGGTGACATAAAATTGGTCTTCCATCGCTGCTCAACATTTATCTATGTGTCAAACCTCAGGATTCTCCTCACTATAAAAGGGCTGTTGGTGAACCCAAATATAAGGGTCAAATAGTGGAAACATCGCAGGCGGTCACCATCCTTAACAAAAAAACAAAACCTGTTCCTGTCTGCCTCAAGGGCAAGACAAACCACAAAGAACGTCTTCCTGATATCTGCGAGCAAGACAAAATCTAAATGACACCAGAGTAAGCAGCCTCGTTAAGCGAAGTCGAGACACCCGCCTTCAGGCTACAGTTAAATACCGGCCTGATCTTAGTAGTTGCTGCCGGATCCGCTTTAAAAATGGGTCGATGAGGTATCCAGATATAATCCCCCAAATCTTTGTGGGGCTACGTGTATTTTCTCAATGATACCCTCCTGCTTCTGCTGGATGAACACGTTCAGACACTCCTGGTACAACCCCTTCTTCTCCACTCTCCTGACAACTCGATCCAGAATGTGCAAAGCAATTGCGTGATTTGAAGGAACCCAAGCCAGTTTGCCAGAATGCCAGGGCAACTGAACGTAATATTTTCCATCCCTGAAGGTGATAAACCTCTGGAACTGCTGGATCTGATTCCGATCATAACCTGAAATCTCTTCTCCATCTTGAATCTCCAATGACTCAATGCTGAACATTCTCTCTAATCATCTCTCCACATCGCTGAAGGGAAAGACATCTATCAAGGGGTGTAAATAGGTTGAATCAGCCTCCAGGATGAAGCAAATATGAGCTGATTCCACCTTGGGTGTATGTTCTATTACAGAGTTGAACAAAAGAAATTTCTCTTGAACTGAGAAATAGTCTGTGGAAAAAAAAAGAGTATCTCACCAAAAGGGATGAGACTAGCAGGGACAGAGAAAGCCCGACCCTGCAGACAAGACACAAACTTCAAGGAACCTAAATATTGCACTAGATCAAGTCCCATAATTCCCCCTATAGAGACCAAATCAGTACCAGATTCAAATTGCCCAGCCAGAGAACATCCGGTCGACCTGAACTCCAACAGTAAGTCCCAATTTTTCAGATGAAAAGATAAGTCCAATGTGTGGGCAACCAGCACCGGAAAGTGCCCAGTATGGCCGGACCCTAAATTAACCTCCAACATTACTTTCCTGAACTTACGCTCGCATTCTCCAAGAAGAGTAGTCAGCTTCAAGCAACAATCCAATCTATCAGAAACCCAGGGCTTTACAGAGCCCTCCAAAAAGGAGTGCGCTCCAGGAACACGCTTCTTTTTGCTGGAGCGAAGGAGAAGAGGGCTTTTTTATATTCTTTTTATATTCAGCAGGAGTGGAGCACTCCTAGCTCCAAAATTATTTTTTTTTTTTTTATTTTAAACATTACTTTTTTTTATTCAGCAATAAAAAGGAAAAGAAAAGAAAGTCTCAGCTAAACTCTTTGAGTTATTTTTTAAATTATATCTCTGGTAAATTTATATGAGATAGGGAGAGAGAGAGAGAAGGGAAGAGAGTTACACATGGAAGCAGAACATTTGAACTTCTCAGGTTTTTTTATAGACGCAAGTAGATTTTTACATCTACATGTTACATTTTTGATAGGACAGTTTTCTTAAGGCAGAAGACAGACAATTTGGTAACAAATGTCTTAAAATGCGCCAGTGAGTCTATAGATGTCTTTGAAGTTATTTTCTTAAAGATTTGAACTTTTTTTGTATTTATGACAAGGATGTTTATTGCTGATTGAATAAATAAGCCAATTTTTCTTTTAATTTTAATTAAACTTTTATGCCACATTTTTACCTGTCATCATTTTGTTATTCTTAAATTCACGACTAATATGTTTTAACCTTTTCATGTTTGCTTTTAAATTCGTTAAATTCCATTAAAACTTGCTTTTGTAAATAGAATGTTCAAAGTTTGTTTTTGTGTGTAATAAAATGTTAAAGCAGTAAAAATATCTTTAGTCCAAGGAAAAAAAAAACAATAAAAACCAACATGGCCGCCAGCAATTAAAACCTGGAATTAAAGTTAGATTCTCAACACTTTAAAAAGTAAATGAGAATTTCATTTCAGGACCAAAAATACAATTAAGACCAACAATCAGTTTCATCTAAAATTTGGGCGAATACCAAGCGAAATGAGCGAAGGAAAACAGCGGTCCCTATTCTACAATTATACCGATGTTTAAACTTAATTAAATTAAAGAAAATATCTTAAATTTTAATTTAAAAAAGCAAATAATTAGACTTTCTGACTAATTTGTTGTTTTTTTAGAACCGAAAGTAGATTAGATATCTTTCTTTATCTTAAAAAATCTATTATCGAATATTAAAATTGTAAACAGTTTGTTTTTATTATAGATTTAAAATATAGACGTTTTCACCTTTTTTTATACGAATTTTTTATTTTAATAAATGTTTTTTTCCCTGACCGAGGAAAACTTGCTCCAGTTAATTTTTCAGGGGAGGAAAATTTGACACAATATTTTTTCAACTCCCAAGGTCTAGGCCAGATATCTTGTATGAAATTTTAAGACATTAAATGGATATCTGAATTGTTTATTTACAATTTATTGATATTTTTTGGCCAACTTATGAAAAATATTTTTTTTATTTAATCTTTAAAAAATGACTTCATTGGTTTTTTTTGCCCCAAATTGTACTATTGAAAAAAAAATGGATAAATCGATTTGTTTCAAAGTACTTGCGCATTTCTCTGTGGTAAATAATAATATACATTATACAATATAGTTACGTTCGTAAAACAAACAAATATTAAACAACAACGATTAATGTTGGCCTGGCTGTCTCTCCTCTCCCAGAGAAATGTTTTCTTTAAAAAGAAAATAATCACTAATAATGTTTAAAAGTAAAACTTTATTTACTTAAAATAAATCTAAATTCTCTTCCAAAATAAATAGAAAAAAATATCAGGTCAAATTTTCCTCCTCTGAAAAAAATAGGTTGTTAATGTAATGAAAATTAAAATTGTTTTAAAATACTTCAGGGATTTTTCTATTTCTATTTTATACCTCAGGAAACGAAAATTTACGTATAATCCTATGCTTTGTCCGACATGTTCTCCTATAACCCTTAGCGCATCTCAAAATATTAACGAGATTTTGTCAAATATTATCTTACGGTCTTACACTTAAAGTGACATCTCAACCCATATTGACGAGATCCTTTAACGCCCACCCCTATCCTTCGACGACTCATTGGCAGAATAGAACGTTTATGAAAGAAAGTACATTTTCATTATAGAGCACTGAAAAAGAGGCACTTCTTTTTTATAGGAGTTTGAGCTGGAGCAGCTCCTTTTTGAAAATGTGGAGCGTGAAAGGAGCCAGCTCCAATTTTGGGTGTTGGAGCAAGAGCAGCTCCAAAAGTAGTGGAGCGCGTAAAGCTCTGAAGAAACCACAGAACCCAAAGAATGCAAGATGTCACCAGACAAATAAGTTCGGCCACTGACAGTATCTAGTAGACAATTCACTGAAAAGTCTCCCCTTCTCGACCAAAAGTAACACAAATGACAGGAGGTAATTTCTGAGAGTACCCAGAGGGAGGTTTAAAATCTGAAACTACCTGAAAAGAGGCATTTCGGTTGGTAGAGGCTCCTCTGGATTTAGAGAAAGTTACGTGGATTGCTTCGATTGATCCTTAGAGAAGGACCAGGCACTCCACCGCCTTTGATATGTAGGCATTTGATTGCCTCACTGGTGTCTCGCAGCAAGACAAAGATGGAATTCTTCTTCCGCATAATCTCCCTTCAACTCTTTCGGAAATTTCAAGAAGAGAAGTTTGATTATTAGTCGGGCTCTTGCCGAATCATTTTCAAAGAAGTTGCAAGAAAGTGAGTGAGCCAACTCTTCCAAGATCGAAGCAGTCCTGCTAATGAAACCCCCCAAGATATACGTAAGAACTCTCCCTTTTGGGAGAAAAAGTGATGATATCTTGGAAAATCTTGTCAATGATGTCATTGACATCAAGATATTCTTTTTTAATACTGAAAGCGCCTGCTGCTAATTTGCATTGACACAACTCAAGTGAGGTCTCTCAGACAAGAAGCATCTTAAGAAATTCACAATTTTCAAATCGGGATAAAAAGTTGTGGAAACTCATTCAGTCGTTCTCCATTTCATGACCGCTAAATGTGGGTCCCGTAATCTGCATCTGAGAAAGTCTTACTGAAAACGATGAAGGAGTTCTATTCAGGCTAGATTCCGACGTATAGGGAAGGGAAGGTTGGTCCTAATAAACACTAGCCTCTGCCAGATGTAGAGAGGAATAGAGATCTAATTCCTTTCGTATAGCCATTTAAGAGTTTAACCAATCCGATTCCATTTGCTCTCTCTCCTCATCAGATATGCAGGAAATCTGGAGTTTGCAGATGGATATCTCTATTTCATCGATGTCCTCAACAATTTCCCGGTGAAATACTGAAAATATAGCAGAAGTAATTTCCGATCCATGGAACAATCGCAGCCTTCCTTTAATTTTCATCTTCAAAACGGAGATCCTTGTAAGGTGCTGCTCCCTGGAATCTGCCACAATAGATGTGTTAGAAGCCTCCATATCTCGAAAGGGGAAGTGAACAACAAGATTCAATATATCGAACCGTTGCTAAAGTTAAACATTCTTCCTTTAGGAAGTAGTGTTGCGTTTTTATTTTTTTCACAAATTGTCAAAAAAAAAAAAATCATAGGTAACCAAGAGTGGAGCTAGCCAAATAGCGAGGTTGTGAGAAAAATAAAAACTTCATTCGCTACCGTAGTGTGGTGACCAATTGACGACTATCGCTCTCCAGTAGTGAGGAAGGTTTTCATAACAACTGAACGCCTTCCCCTACTGGTATAAATTCTCTGAAATTTCCTTTGTCTTAAATGTTACAAGAACATTCTCACTCGCCAGCAGCTACACTCCGATAAGTCAGCCGCTCTTCCTATGGTAAATAAACATCCTTCCTTTGAACTGTTCACCAGTGTTTGTCCTCTCTTCTTTTCCATTGCCGTTACTTGCCTGTGTCCACCTTTACTTAGTTGTTGGGGCCGATCGATCACACCAACCCCAACGGTCGGTCGGTCCCGCAACACATCTCTCGGTGGAAGAAAGGAGTCTCTGCGCTTGCAAAAAAGCCACCACTTTTTGTTGAGTACTTGTTAAATATAATAATTCGCGCATATTCAAGGCATTCAAGTCGATTACGTCCATTTTCTGAGAAACTAGAAATTATGTACTTAAAAAAAGAGTTGTCCGTCCCTTCTTACACGATTGGAACTCTTCTAAAATAAATTTCGCTCGTGTATTCGATCTCTACAAGAGCCTTTTCTTTTTTTTTTAATTTAAAGACTTATCCATTCAAAATTTTCTTTCGAATTTTAATTTTATTTGCCAAAAATGCGCTGTGACTTATAACTTATTTTCACTTTGAAATGGTCTCATTTATTTTTAATTGACAAATAATATTGTTAAATCATTAACAAACCATAATACTTTTTAAATTTTCATTTTTAGTTTGACTTTTATTATATATAAAATTTAAGCTAAACACTAACAAAACAAAATAATAGCAAAAATCGTTACTTCCATTAGTCCTTTTAAACTATTTTTTATATTTATTTTGATGAAATTCAAACTTTTTTCCCTTAAAAGTGTTCACTTTAGTTATATTCTTTTAGTTATTATAAGTGTACGATTAAATTTAAGTAATTTGTTTCCCTTTTGCTCATCCATACATATTTAATATTTTTGATGTCGCTATTTCATGATGCACTTTGGAGGTCTTAGGGTTTACCAACTCATTTGTGACCTATTTGTGTTAAAAGAAAAAAACAAAGTTATAAGCCTTTCAAGTTCACGTAAATACCGATTCTAAGCAAAGTAACCATCCTGTTTTACGTAACTAAAAAAATGGCCACTTTACTCAGAATCGATATATTTAAAAGCTTATGACTTCTATTAAATATAATTTCTTTTAACGCATATAGGTAAAAAATGAGTAGGTGCCCCAAAATAAATGTTTTTGACTAATTTCCTAACTGTATGTCCTTTAAAATAACTTATGTCGGCAATAGCAAAGTTACGCATAGGCGAGAAAGAAAAAAAACACGCAGGACATTTTGTATGATAGTTTTAAATATAGAGACAGAAACAAAAATAATAATGGCCATAAACGGTGTTTACGTCGAAGCCTTTAAGATTCGAAAGTGATTCAAGATATTGACGGATGTAAAGTAATTTCTGGCTAGAATTAAATAGAATAGGCATAAGTCGAGTATTATGGTTCATTTGTGCTCCTAAGCAAAAGAAAAACAGTATTTTACTATTGTATCTATGAACCAAATAAACTTGATTTGTCTTCAGTAAAAATCGTGCATCATTATTATTATAAACAATTAACTTCAACAACAACGAAGAAAAATATTAAAGTTGGAGAAACACGAATGATTCTTACTATTGCTCAGCTTTCTTGCGGCTGCCGGTCCAAAATCTCGGCTTTGTCGTTGGCCGAATAAAGAACCGGACCGCCAATTTCCTATGAGACGACATTTTCGCCCGGTGATTATCAAAGTCCGTGAATTCATTTAAGCAACGCAACCGCTAACGTGCGTAACTCACAATTACCAGAATGCCGACCGAGTTACGCCCCTTCTTTCACAATCTCGCGAGTTTCTTCACGATTATAATAATCTCCTTAAAAGAAAACAACACAGATTATAAACACATAAATAAATAATTGGTTTAGCGTTGACTTAATTAACATAATTTTCACTAGGTAATAATAATTTAAGAAAAAAGATCAACATAGAAGAGAGAAAACATCTCGTCGTCAAGTTTTCAACTAAAGTTTTTAATTGCTTCCTCACGAAGGTAGCACGAGATACATGGCACTTTGGATCGATCAAAACAAAAAAGGTTGTAAAAAAATGGGTGGGTGGATTCCCCCCGAATGTGACCCAACAGGAGCGAAGTCGGACGATCGAGTAGGAGAGATAGTTCAAAACCTATATTAGGTTCTTCCATTCTCTTACGAGTCATTGAGTCAACGTCCACGAAGCACCCACAAATAGACAGACTCAGTTCGATTCAGGCATCCACTACTCAACGAGATCGACGTCCACACATGGCCCAGACATCGACGGTGGTAGGACAAAAGCCCACCGGACAAAAGCCCACCAACGTAAAAATAAATTAATTAAAAAAATTTTTTAAAAAATATTTTGATATTTATTATTTTTACAATTATCAATAAGTCTTTGTAATTTTCTTTTCTTGAGAAAATTTTTTTTTAATTTCATTTTAAAACATTTTTCGGTGCTTCTTGCTTAAAATGCCGAAAAAAAGATTTCTGTGTCTTTTAAAGTTGAAGAGGTAAATAAGGGGCAATAACTCTTATCACCTGTTGTTATTACATGTAACGTAATTTACTGCGACATTCAATTAATTAGTAATAAATGAACAACAAATTATACGTAAATGGGAAATTTATGATTTTGAAAATTTTTTAGTAATAAATGAACAACAATGTATTCATAAATGGAAAAATTAAGATTTTATTTTAAGTCGCATTTCATGCCCACAATTACAGGTCTCTTCTCCAGAAATAAGACCATGCGCTTGCAAAAAATCTATCTGCTTTGCTTTTTCTGACGTAAAATATAGCACATCTTCGAACTGGAACAATTTCAAATCCATAATTCCAGTTGAAGATAATATCAGTCTTGTTAAAAATTAACGATAAATTTTGGCTCAAAATAACAATTCAGGATAAAGTCTGGCTCAAAAATAAAATTAAGAGTTATTGCCCCTTATTTACCTCTTCAACTTTAAAAGACACAGAAATCTTTTTTTCGGCATTTTAAGCAAGAAGCACCCATTTTTCCGATACTTTGTAAATACTGCATTCTTTTAAAGATTGCATCATAAAAAAACACGCACCCTTTTTACTACTAACCCCAAGTCCGTGTGGTAAAACGAAAAATACATTAAAAAAAATGATGTATAGTATTACCCATCTTTCGCGGGAAGAGAAAACAACAATGATTTTAGATTGAAATTGGGGGATCAGTTTTGCATATAATTTTAACATAAAATGATCCACCATTTTCGGACCATTCTAACTTTTTATGGCATTTAATTATTTTTCTTTTGCAATGAGATATAAATTCTATGCATTGTTTTTCGGACGGGGTGGGTGGTTTCTACTTTTTAAAGGGATTACATGTGTTTTTACGACTTTGCCGATCTGACTTAGTGTTAGTGGTAAAAAAAAGTTAGAATGGCCCGGAGAGGGGGGATCATTTTACGTTAAATTTATATGTGCAACTAATCCCTTACTCTAAATTTAAAGAATAATTGTTTTTGTTTTTTGCCCCACATTTCGACGAACTCAGTTCGAGTCAGCATCCACGGATCGACATCGCTGAAAAAACTCGATACTCAGGAATTTGAGTCAGAAACAGTCAGACTCGGTTCGAGATCAACAGACAGAACTTCGACACTCAGGAGTTTGACTCAGAAACAGTCAGACTCAGTTCGACATCGACAGACAGAATATCGAGACAGATCGAGTCAGGCAGACCGTGCGACTTTTCTCCGGCCAGAGAATGCCATACTCGGCATTCGTTCTCCATTGTTACCGGACCTTGTTGGGTGGGTCGATAAAGAGCTTTTCTTTTTAGCAACATTTTCCCTCCCGACTGCTGCCTCGGCCCCCTTCAGGGTACAGGCAGGAAAGATAATTTTTATATTTCACATATATTTAATTTTTTCCCCACTTGTGCAGAATAGCACACCAAAGAATTTCAGTACTTATGGGGATTCCCGAGTCTTGACGTAGATACTCAAACGCTCGGCAAACAGAACATTCTTTTTTTTTTATTACAAAAGAAAGCATTGCTCGTGGAGGCTAGTACTGCAAGTAAGGTGGGGGCGGGAATGAGTTGTATTCGTTCTCCAGTTTCTATTACATGGGCAAGATAGTACGTTCGAGGGTTATTTGGCCATCATTTCTAGCGGTGCTTGAACATCGGGAAAAAAAGGCATTGCCAGGGCGCCTATATTCAGAGGACGAGTGTTTTCTTATAAAAGTGTCTGTAACCGCTTTTTTCTTTTATTCATATCAGCCAATTTATCGTATGTTTATCTTGGCCAAGTCCGGAAGTTGTCAAAACTCAGGAATCTCTGGTTAAATTTGTGCACAAGTACCAATAAAAATTGCCCCAGTCAAAATAAGATTACTCCTCCTTTGACTGAGGACAGAACAGATATTACACTTTGATCCACGCCCAAAAGCCAGGAAAGTGTTTTTGCAGTGAAAACAATTAAGTTTTAATTGATTAACCTTTAATGAGTAATAATTGTAATTCATGTTATTAAAGTGTGTCATTTTGATGAGTACCGAAATGACCAAGGGTCTTCATCAATTTGAAATAAATGACAGTAAACTAAATGATCAAATTTTAACTTTTATGTCAGACCGAAAATGTTCAGTAATCTTATAGAAACACTATGGGGATTATTTATAGGATTTATGGGGATTATTTATCCCAAAAGAAAGTTCAATTCTCTCATGTGAGAATGCAGGAATAATCCTGGAGATAAACGTTATAATTGAAATAGGGCAACAGCTTTTGGAGAGAAGGAACGACAACAGTGTATATAATAATTTTTTTTTACGTAGACAATGTTAGATATGCAGCAGAAAAAGGTGAATGTTCAGAATGATAAGGTTGAGTTTGTAAATACGTTCTTTCTTGAAAACTTATCTGAGAAAGTTTGTTCAGGTAACAGTTTGCACGCTGAGGTCCATTAATTCTTAGTTGTTTTCGTAATGGCAATAAAGCTTTTGCAGGCAAACCACCTTCGTGGGCTTTGTCACAAGTGCAATCAGGTCAATATCAACCAAAGTGGGGAATCTGGAAAAGGAGCAATAGCTATCTCTGAACTGAGGTCTGAGGGGCTTCTTTTGATAGGTAATCAACCTTTGTCTGAGATGGTGGATAACAGGGAAGTGGAGAAGGAGTGCCACTGCCGTCGAGGACTTCTATCACTAAGCAGTCGACGAACGTCCCAATGGAGTTGGAAAAGAGGCCGAAACCCAGTTTACATGGGTTTTTATAGACTGACCTCTAAGGAAGCAGGGATTGAGTTACCTGTTGGCCAATCTAAAGGGATAAGAAAGACAACCATTGACCAATCGATGAGTGTGAGATAAATTCAAATATCACTCCCGTCTCTAATGGTTTTATCAGTTTTTCAAGTTCCCTAACCCTTTGTTTTTAACGGCCCAAAATACGTAGGAAACCGTGAGTGATTTTACAAAAATACCAAATCTTCTCCCTTTGCAAATATTCACTTTAGTATGCCATTTTATAAAAAAGTTTATTAATTTTGTGACTAATATATATTGAGAATTTTTCAAGTCCCACGGTTTTGTCAGGAATCCTTATTCACTTGACTCCCCACAAGGGCAAAGTCAAACACAAGGTCGGTTTTTAATTTTAGCTGACCAAATGTTTGGAATGTTTTTTCTCTGTGTATGTTGTAGCCATTGTCCATGTTTCCTCATTGATAATAAATGCATATCTTTATTGTTTTATCAACAACTATGCGACATATGAACATAAGAAAGAAAAGGATAATAGAGAAATAATTGAATAACAATAACATTTAAGTTATTAACAAGTTGTCTGGGACAAACATTCAAAAGGAGGTTAGAAATGGATTAATATATAAAGGTATACACAAGGAATAATTAAGAAATAACTTATAAAAAACGAATACAATTGTTCCCATTACAATAAGAAAACACACGTGCTACAGAGGCACGTGAACACAATATGTACAGTTTACTTACATGGAATTTCAACAACGGTGATACACCATGCTAGCAGAAAATGTGTCGACAGAGTCAACAACTTTCATCCTTTAAAAGAGAAAATGTTAATTCCATCCAGTCAGGACTTACAGATTCAGTTTTGGGAAAGAACCCAGCTGTACCCAGATCTCCTTTGATGATGTCGTTTATTGCTGCATTTTTTTTATTAGAACCGATTTTTAGGCCAAACATTATTTTTTGTGAATTATATTAAGAAACATAAATCTCTTATTCACCGAATATTCTTAAACATTAAAGGGAAGTAAGCATGTCATGAGTTATTTCCCTTGACTTCTGCAAAAATAAATATCTAAAAACATGTTATATTTTTAGAATATCTGGGGAAGTATCCACATTAATTACACATTCTTATTTGGATTATTCAGAATATTGTTCTTATCTTAGATGTTATTCTCAACGTTTCGGCCAAGATAACCTCCGATCTTCAGGTGCTTCTTGTTGAACTTGGGAATCATTATTTCAGAATCTGTACAGAATTTTGAACGGAACCCTTTATTTAATCCACCAGATTAGACTGCTCTCATTCCGTAAGCTATGACTAGGTAAAAGTCTTAAGTAATTCTTAATTATATTTTTAGTATCACCTGTACTGATGATTGAACCTTCAACCTTTGGAAGACTGTCACTTAGAACTGATTATTATTTAGCACTTTATCCGTTGGACCATAGGTGCATTGGCTGAAACTTTAACATCCAAGATGAGAACAGTAGTCCGAATAATCCAAATGATAAAAATTATCAATCCTCATCTAAAAAAATTCCGAAACCCATTTTTATTTGTTCTTTAATGTCGAGTACTAAAACAAACTTTTTGGAAATTCCTGTTTTACCAAATAATTTGATTATACAAAAAGTATAAATAATTTCACCAAATAATTTGTACAAAATTATACAATATATTGTTATTATTAGCAGTAATATATAAAATATATTATATAAATAAATGAATAAAAAAATATATAAATAAATAAATTAATAAATAAATATAATATATATATATAAATATTATATAAATATATAATATAAAATTGTTAGCAGTAATAAATAAAATATATTGTTATTATATATTGTTAATATTATTGTTATATAATTATACAAAAAGTATAAATAATTTGATTATGAAATTACAGTCACAAAAATTTATTTCCGTTTCTTTGTAAACAAGTCATTTCTGGTTTTTTATTCCTGGGCAACGCCGGATCGGTACAGTTAGTTTTGAATAAACAAATTTTGATAAGACTCAAACTTCCAACAATTCATGATTTTATTTCATCACAAAACTTCTGATCAATCAGATGCCATGAAAATTCGTCTGTGAGACAATTCTTTCTCCCACCATCTGTTCCCAATGTCGACTCATATCTATGAATGACTTAAAGAAAAAACAATCATTTTGTTTTTTGTTTAGATAAAACATTTCTGTAATCACAAATATTTCAATTCATTTGTTTTAATTAACTTTTATTGCATTTTATATGTAACATTCTTGCACAACACTGCAAAAATTGAAATAACAAGTCACGTTGCATTATGGTGGCCTTGAAGCTACCACTCCTCTAAATTGACAGAATGTAAGCAGTGAAAGAAAGAGTTCAACGTTCAAATGTGATAGGCATGAATGCTGGAAGCCACATGATCGTATAACATGCTGGAAAGTTTTTGCATTGGGATTTTTTAGAGAAGTTCCGTTTGAAGCTAAGGGGGTAAGATGTGTAAGATGTAGCCTTAAAAATAGTCAATAATAAGTTTCTCTCTCTCCCTCTCTCCCCGAAGCATACACCTAAGTTGAAGTAAATTAAAGAACTAAATATTTTAGGTACATTTTATGTTTTTGTATAAATTATTTGTAATATACGATAATCCAGACACAGATATGCACCATGAAGAAACACCAACCAGAAAAAGTCTTCAGGTTATCATTACCATCTCACATCGACCACACAGAACTTAAAAATATGTCGAGAAAAGTGTCAAACTTAGCTTAGATTCAACTATGTTACAATGTTTCCAGCTGGCCCTAGCTTTAAAATATGTCAAAATGTATCAAGCTTAGCTTAGATTAAAAAATATGTCACAAAGTTTCAAGCTTGGTCTAGCTTCAAAATATCTAAAAAAAAATGTCACACTTATCTTAGATTCAAGATAACTTACAATGTTTCCAGCTTTGCCTAATTCAAAAATATGTCATAAATGTATATAACTTAGTTTAGATTCAAAATATGTTACAAAAATTTTCATCTTAAAAATCTAAAAAACATTTCAAGCTTATATTCAAAATATGTTAAATGTTAAAATGGTTTCCTATTTGGCCTTGATTGAAAAGTAATTCAAAACTGTGTCAATCTTAGCTTAGATTCAAAATATCTTACAATGTTCTCAGCTTAGCTTAGCTTCAAAATATATTTTTTTTAAAAAGTGAACTTTAGCTTAGATTCCTAATATGTTACAATGTTTCTAGCTTGGCCTAGCTTCAAAATATATAACAAATGTCTCAAGTTTAGCTTAGATCAAAAATATGTCTACAAGAGATAAGAAAAAGATATGGCTCGTGGTAATTTGCCTGTTTTTCCCAATTTCAACAATCTGACCAAAATACAATTGCCATTCGCTGGCAAAAGTGGATAGACAAATTGGAAAACCTATTCATTACTTTGGATATTGACAATGACAGAAAACATTATGTTGGAGGCAAAGTTTTTGACATCTTTCACGAACAAACAGAAGGGTATTGGAGCAACCACTTAAGCGGAAGATAGAACGATGATACCAAACCACATGATACAACAGTGAAGAAATCACTAACCGACCACTTAACGCCTCAAAAAACACATTGTAAAAAAATTTTAAATTTTGACGTGTGATGAAAAATCCAAATGAAAACTTGGACTCATATCATGTGATTTCCGAGGCTAAGAAGTATAGCATCGACATGTGATTTCCCACATACAGAATGGGAAATATTAGCCCAGATACTACAGGGCTGTTCGTCCTCTAATGTTAGAAGAAGGGCGCTAAGAGACAACTCTATCCTCAAGCAAATACTAGACGAAGCCAGGGCCATTGAACTTGCTCACACACGTGCTGCAGACATAGAACGGAACGAAGTCCATGCCCTTTCGTCCTACAACAACAATGACGAAAGCCACAAGTGGCACACACACAGAAACGAAGTCAGTAAAAGTACCAATAACTCCAACAGTGAACGCCACCAGAGATACACACAAAATAGTCGCCGCCATTTTATTCCAAGACCCACGTTGGAGACAAAATAAGGATGGCAGACAGGCCTGCTACCACTACTGCGTATATTCAGCAACACACGTGACGTGTCCCGCTAAGGGGCAGGAGTGTAGGAACTGCCTTAAAAGAAACCTCTTCACTAAAGTCTGCAATTCCAAGCCGGTAAGACAAATTTTTTACTCATATCCTAATGAGACTGTATCCCTGTTCTACGTCAAGTGATGAATCTATGTTAACGGTGAAAATTCCTACATCAGCAAGGATGCCCACGGACACCATTTTTGTTAATGACACCCCAGTGACTTTTCTTTCAGACACTGGTGCCAGTGTCAACATACTTTCTGGAAACACGTATGATGGTCTGCAGCACAGACGAACAATACAGAATACAGTGACACGGATATTTGCATATCGGTCCAAACAAGCGATGCCCGTTAGTAGATTTTTCATCGCCATTGTTAAATTGTCGATAATGAATACTCTTTGTTTGGATATGGACTGCAAAATCTATTCAGTGCCGAGGCGCTGGGTATGGTAACTTTTAATTTCACATTCCGTGTGACAGCGGCTATCCCTGACAAATTCCCCTCACTATTTGACAGAAAGATGAGAAAAATTTCTGGACTTACTATTAACCTCCACGTCGACCCTTCTGTCCGACCAGTGACCCAGCGACACCATAGGATACCTTTCCATGTGAGAAAGGACGTTGAGTCAAAATTAAAACGCCTCAAGGAAATGGACATAATTGAGGATGTTACTGGGTCTACCCCCTGGGTAAGTCCTGTAGTGATAGTACCCTCGAAAATGAGTGTTGTACAAATTTGTATAGACATGAGAAAAGCAAACAAAGCCATCTAAAGTGTGAAACACCCTATGCCGACCGTGAACGACTTGATTGCAGATTTAAACCACTCAACAGTGTATAGTAAACTGGACTTGTCGAGTACGTACCACCAATTAGAACTGGGGGAGTCCAGCAGATATATTACCACATTCACCATACACGCTGGACTATTCCGATACAAACGACTACTTTCTGGAATAAATGCTGCCTCAGAGATATTCCAGAATGCCATTGCGGATCTCTTCAGAAGCATTCCAGGAGTCAAAACCCTCTCAAATGACATTATCATCTATGGATGTGATCAAGCCTCACATGATAACAGCTTAAGATTCCTGCTGGAGCGTCTACAGAATGCCGAGACCAGGCTAAACAGGGGAAAAATGTATTTTTAAGTGAGACAGCTCACTTTCTTCAGACACACTTTCAGTGAGAATGGGCTATCACCAGACTCAGAGAAAATGACAACAATTGCGAACTGCAAATCCCCACCAACGTTGGGGAAGTCTGCTCATTTCTGGGCATGGTCCAGTATGTAGCTAGATTCATGGTCCAGTATGTAGCTAGATTCATGGTCCAGTATGTAGCTGGATTCATGGTCCAGTATGTAGCTAGATTCATGGTCCAGTATGTAGCTAGATTCATGGTCCAGTATGTAGCTGGATTCATGGTCCAGTATGTAGCTAGATTCATGGTCCAGTATGTAGCTAGATTCATGGTCCAGTATGTAGCTGGATTCATGGTCCAGTATGTAGCTAGATTCATGGTCCAGTATGTAGCTAGATTCATGGTCCAGTATGTAGCTAGATTCATCCCACACTATGCCAGTGTCAGTGAGCCACTCCGACAACTCATGAGGAAAGATAGAGAATGGAGGTGGTCGCAGACAAAAGAGAGAGCAGTGAGCAAGTTAAATGAAGCCCTGACTGAAGCTGGGATTATGATCTATTTTGATCCCAACAAGGAAATGAATATCCTTGTTGGATTAGGTGCAATGCTCACACAAAATAGAAAGATATTATGTTATGCCAGCCGTGCCTTCACAGATGTGAAACAGCGATACACACAGACGGAAAGAGAGATATTAGCCGTGATATATGCTGCCGAACATTTTTATCTCTATTTATATGAGTTGAGGTTTACCATCACCACTGACTACCGACCACTTCTCGGAATCATTAAACATTTCAAGCCAGCTGCATCCAGAATTGAATGCTTGCATCTGCGCCTCATGCCATATAAATACAGTTTGGTTTGCCAGCCTGAAAAAGATGACCTAAACCCCGCCGACTATCTGAGCCGACATCTTCCTCACAAGCATCTCGCTGCACAGCTCTCAATTTAGGATGACCCCCAAAACTTTCTCCCTAATTCTCAGTAGCCCCCTACGTTTACAGTGGTAACTTCCTTTGTTTGGGCTGATCTATGTTAAAAACATTTTTAAAAAATACTCAAGAGAGACAATAAAGCTGAGACATATATAAGGTATGTGGCTCAACATGCCATACCAAAATCTATCACCCTTGCAGAGGTGAAGCTAGCCACAGAAAAAGACCCCTGTTACAGAAAGTGATGGCTACACTTTTAGTCGGCCATTGGAATGACCCGCAGATTTTGAAGATCAGTTATCCATACATGATGGTCTTATCCTCTGAGGCCACCTTCTTGTGATCCCTTCCACCTTACAGAAGAGAACCGTCGACATAGCCCACCGCTCACACCAGGGTATTGTTAAGACAAAACAGTAGTGACAGAAAAGGTTTGGTTTCCTGGAATCGACAAACTAGGGGAAGAGACAGTGTGCAACTGCATTCCCTGCCAGGTTTCCAAATAAATATAAATCCGTACTGCCATGCAAAAGTTAGTGAGTAAAAAACGTGCCTTTTCCTAGTCTTTCGACAAAACCATTTCAAGTGGTGTGTGGAAACGAAAAAGCAAATAGCAAGTTAGACAACCCCCACCGTCTGAAATGAATTTGTTCAGAAAGAATTTGTTGGAAGCAGCAATGACAGTGAAAAATGTTATTATGTATCAACTCTTGATTGGACAAAAGCTCAAATCAACAGTTTTTTTTAGCCAATCAGAGAATTTCAACGTGAACTATAAAAAACCGGATGTTAAATAATTGAACATCTTAGCCCTTGTCATGCCGATTCTATTTATGACTCGGCACTACCAATAAAACCGGATGTTTAATCCATGAATGCCTTAACTCGTGTGACAGAAACGAACACAGTTTTTCTTTCTCTGCACATTTCATCACTCGATCCAACCAATCAGATATGATCAAAGCGTTTTACTAGCAGCAGTCAGCAATATGCTATTAAAGGAGCATGTCTCTTCACTCAGAGTCTATTAGGGGCCTTTGATACTGGCTTCGATGCTCGACGCTGTTTCCTCCATCGCTGCAAACCGCACCTCACCCACAGACCTTTTGTCAGACATTATGGCAACCTATTATCCGGCTCCGACTCCTGTGCAAGCCCTGTTCCAACCTGTCTTTCCAGTTCCTGCTCTGCTCCAACTCCTTACAGCACCTGCTTTAGCTCCTTCCAGCTGCTCCAGCTCCTCCCAGCGTTTTCTGCTTCAGCTTCTTCTAGTGGTTTCTGCTCCGACTCTTTCTAGTATCTCCTGCTCCAGCTCCTTCCAGTGGCTCCTTCTTGCAGCTCCAGCTTCTACCAGAGGCTCCTGCTCCAGCTACTAACTGCAGCGTCTGCTCATGTTCTTTGTTCCAGCAGCTCCAGTTCCTGTCCTTCCCAGTTCCTGTCGATCCAGCTCTTGACTACGTCCAAACGGACCGGACCTACCTCAGGCACCTCATTACACCTCAGGGATGTTCACATCAAACTCTGTGTGAGGTCATCCCATACTCTCCAGGTTTCAGTTTCCCTCGTTCTTGTCAATCCAGCCCTTTTTTGCTGTCCAGGTTCAGGAAACGTCATTCTTGTCGATTCGGCCTGAACTGCTGTCCAGGTTCCAGTTTCTCTCATTCCTGTCGATCCAGCCTTCCTTCTTCAAATGACGTAATTTCTGTCCTTTCTGCTTCCAGAGAAGTTATCCTGTTCTTCCAGCCTTCCTGCTTCCAGAGACACCATTCTTGTCTTTCCAGAAACGTCATTCCTGCCCTTCAAGCCTTCCTGTTTCCAGTGATGCCATTCCTATCTTTCCAGAGAAGTAATTCCTGTTCTTCCAGCTTTCCTGCTTCTAGAGACATTACCAAACCTATTCCTCCGGTTCTTCTCCGTTATTTCTTTTTGTACATTTAGTGCAATAAATATGGCCTCTATTTTAAACCGTTCATCTGCGTTTGCCCTCTTTTCTTTGCCATTGCCGTTACTGTTTGCCTGTGTCTACTTTCTTAGTTGTAAGTCCGATCACCCAGGTGACCGGACCTCTGCAACAAATGTTTTTTCTTTAGATCACCAGAAATGATAATAATAATTTATGTATGAAAAATTAAATTATTGACGTAATTCTACGATTTTGTATGAATATTAGTGCGAACACTGGCGAAGCATACTTTTTTCTCCCGTCATTTTTGACGAAGGGTGTACATTAGTTTATTATAACGCGTTATCACACTTTCACATTTATTTTCCAAAAAGAAAGAAAAGACAACTCCATTAATTTATACGTGAATTACTTCCCTTGATCCTCCTTTTTTTTTCATTCATAATTTTATGACACTTACCTTGATGTATGGCATAGCTAAGCTTACACCGGTTCGCATTAGATCACCGAAATTAAGCAACGTTGAACTTGGTCAGTACTAGATGGGTGACCATTTGAGAATACCAGGCGTCGTCAAAATAGATGCTAAGTCTATCATTCTCAATGTGAGAAATACGAGGTTGCAGTACACAACATCGTACATGTATATATTAAAAAACAAAACAATTATTCACAACGTTGTGGCCGTTTCTTGTACTCAGTAACCTTCCAAAAATGTCAAAACTGAACGCGCTATTTAAAAAACTAGGGTACACCTTCGTAAAAAATATGGGGGAAATATACATGCTTCGTCAGTGTTCACACTCGCTATTTTATCTAGATAAATTACTAAAATATTCATATAGAATCGCAAAATGACGCAAGTAATTTAATTATTTATATATAAATTAGTAATATTATCATTTCTGATGACCTAAAGAAAAGAAAACACCTACTGTTGACTTTTTATTATAGAGTGGAGGATTTCTTTCCGAATTCATTTCAGGTGGTGGGGTAAGTCTGACGTGGTTGTCTGACTTGCTATTTGCTTTCTCGCTTCCCCACTTAAAAGTTGTTTCGTCCAAGGGCCTAGAAAAAGGCACATGTTTTACTCGCTAATGTTTTGGATGACAGAATGAGAGTACATACATTTATTTATATACAAAGAAATGCATATTGGTCTTTATTATAGAGTGGAGGATTGAGATAGATTTAATGTTGGGTTCAGTTCAAAATTCCCAGAAAGATTATTGACAATGACTAAAGTCATCTGGTTGCAAATGTTATGAACATAATAACAACAACAACCAAACCGAAAATATGTAAACAGCATTTTTTTAGTTCTAGTTGTTGAATTGTGATTTCTTTTTTTAGTTTCAGACTAAATGGCTTAATTAAAGACTGCCCCCCCCTCCAAAAAACCCCCCAAACAAACAAAAATAAAAAACTGCCAAGTATATATACAGATGGATCAAATTTTATAAACCATCAATAATTGTGCAAATGCCTCATTTTAGAAAAAGTGTTCGTTTCTGATTTGTATCCGAATCATTACTAATTTTAGTTGTTGTTGTTGTTATTATTATTATTATTATTATTATTATTATTATTATTATTATTATTATTATTATTATTTCATAGTAGTCTCAACTTTTGTATGTTTTTAGTTGGAGTTTTCTTTTTTGAACATCAAGTCAATTGCTTTTACCTTTGACATTCAAGCTGTACCTTTACACTTTCGCTGTTCCTAACAGGCAAGCCTTGTGCAGAATTAGAAAAGAAATTGTCTCGTCAATCTGCTTAAGACATGGTGACTATTCATTTGTTATGGTTTCAACCGTTTCAGTTACAACGGGAATCACCTTTACTTCTTTACATTTCCATAGACTAACTAATTCCCATTTTAGATCTTGATATTTATTTATTTTTTCGTGTTCTTTCTCCTGCACTCTGGTATCGAAGGGGCAGGCTATATCAATGATTAAGCAAATTCTCTTGTTTTTGTTTAGAAAGATTAAGTTGGGTTTTGAATGTTCAATAACCTTATCAGTCTGTATGCGCATGTCCCAAAGAAGTTTGACATTGTCGTTCTCCTGTACCCCTTCTGGCTTATGCTCATACCACTTCTCATTGTGGTCCAATTCATAAAGTTTGCATATATTCCAGTGTAGTACCTGAGCGACTTTGTCGTGTCTCGATTTTTTTATACTGGTGCTGTGCTAGCATTGGGCATTCAGATACAATATGCACTAATTTTTCTTTCCTTTTATCACACAATCGGCATATCAGTGATTCTGCAGTTCTGTCAATATAATGTTTGATGGACCTAGTGCGGGTGGCTTATTCCTGGGCTGTCATTAAGGTGCTCTCGATAGATCACCCTTGATCGACCAATTCCAGCTGTCATTATCTCTAAATGCAGTATTCTTAAAGAATACACAGTGTAGTTTCTTTCCAAATAATGTTAACCCTCTCTCTTGTAACCTTTGATTCTTTTTCACCCCAGTTCTTAGTATTTCCTCTCTTTTCACTTCACGAAGAAGAATCTCATTACTTTCAGAAATATATTTATATAGACAACCTTCTTCTATATTCACAACATCTTCAACACAAAGTAGACCTCGACCACCTTCCTTTCTCGGTAGATGCAATCAGTCTGCATCTTCTTTTCTTTGCAAAAGCTCCATAAATTGTAAGCATTTTCCGTGTTTTGGTATCCAAACATTTGAGATCATCTACATTCCAGTCAAATATACCGGCAGTATATCGAATGATAGCTACTGCTCTGGCATTGATAGCATAGATTTTATTTCGACTGTGGAGGTGTGATTCAAGAATACTCCTTACTCTTCTGTTGTACTCAGCTGTGACCTGGTTTTTCATTTCCTTGTTTTTAATCTTATCCGCCTCCAGAATTCCCACGTATTTGCAGCCCCTCTCACTGTGTACATTCTTTATCAGATCTGTTGTTGGGAGTTCAAGGCCATCTGAGTCGACAAGTCTATTCCTTTGTATAACAAGAATGCCACATTTAGTGATGCCAAATTCCATTCGTATGTCATCACTAAATAATTTAACTGTGTTCATTAGAGTATCAAGTTGGTTTTCATTCTTTTCAAAAACCTTAAGGTCATCCATGAACAATAAGTGGTTGACTGTAGGAAGTCCTTTCCCAAGTCCATTACATAAGAGAAGTGTAATTAGGATCAAACTAATGACAAAAAGAAAAGGGGAAAGACTATCGCCCTGGAAAATCCCTCTCCTGATTTTCACTTTACCCAATGCAACACCTCCTGAAGTTTAATTGGTTTCCCAATTCTTCATGCTATTCTTTAAAGCTGTTTGAATGTTGGAAACTATTCCGAAAATCTCCAGGCATTTGTGTATCCATGAATGAGGGACCATGTCAAATGCTTTCTTATAATCCACCCACCCAATGGCAAGGTTAGTAGTTCTTCGTTTGCAGTTTCTCAGGATCATTTTATCGATCAGAAGCTGATCTTTGGTGCTATGTGATCTTTTTCGGTAGCCTTTCTGTTCCTCAGGCAGTAAATTGTTTTGGTCCAAATGACCATAAATACATTCAGACAATTTGCTAGTGAAAAGTTTCCACATAACTGAGAGGCAAGTGATCGGTCTAAAGTCATTTCACCCCCTTTTGTTTTATCTTTTATGATCAAGACTGTGATGCCTCTTGTCAGCCATTTGGGGAAGCTACCTGTCGTCAAACAGCTATTTATCATTTCTGCAAGACGTGGGTGAAGAGCCGGATGGTTTTAAAATCAGTATCCCTGGACTCTGTCAGGTCCAGGTGCTTTCCAATTTGAAAGCTTTTTCGCCCTCTCCTTCAGCATCTTAACGGTGACTGTTATATTCGTTTGTCATTCTACTCTAGAGGAAACCTCCCTTTCAATATCTTTGATCCATTCTGCATCATCTTGAATCATTATTATCATTATCATTATTATCATTATTTACTCACTGGGAGTTTTCTACATAGGTTATTACCAGTAATTGCTCACTGGCAACAACAGGTAGTGTTCAGTGACAATAAGTCTCCCCAGATTTCCAGCCCTTTCTACTTCTTTTGGTAACCATTGCAAATCATTTTTTCTTTCTCGCAACAGCCGTTTACGATTGATTTCTTGCTAGTACCGGCCGTTGGTTTTCTCTGCTAACCTGAGTAGCAATACACCATCCCCTAAGAATTCCGGTACTCCCTATGTCCTTCCAGTGGAGTTCTGAATGGTGCTCCCCTTCCTTGATCTTTCCATTCTCTCTAACCCTTTATTTTCTGTAGCACATACCGATGTTGGTGCCACCACTTTTTTGGCGAGGAAGGGCTATCAAATTATGAGATTTTTTCATCTACTCTGGGAGTTTCAGTTCCCTTGGTTTTGTGTTCTGTTCTTTCTATGGTTTTAGTTGTGTTTATGCACAAATGGTTGTTTCAATTTACCTGTGATTGGTCGGCATTATCTGATTATGTGAGTTGATTTCTGTAATCAAGAATTTTTATATAAATAATAATAATTATTATTATTTTCATTATTGTCACTTTTTCTTCCAAATTTATTTTTATCTTTACTAATATCGTTTAGAATTTTATTATTTTGAGCCTTAATAATCATTTCTAGGTTCTCACAACAACTTGAACTAAATTCCAATTTATGTTTATTAAGTATTTTATATAGATTACTAATTATGGGAAAATGTTTATCAATACGATTTAGAAATCTCTTAATTAGTTTGGCGGAGTGAACCAAATGATACTTCTATTTCTTATATTTTTTATTATTTTTGGCATCTTATTTCTTATATTTAATTTCAATATTAAGTATATTTCTATACTACTGCCTGTGTTTTTAAAAACCAAATCAATGCATATATTGAAAATAAAACCTGGTAACAAGATGTTAAGATAGTATTATTATATTTTTAAAACAATATTTTGGAGTAATACTGCATTATCAAGTTAGCAAGGACAAGATCTTTTTTGTCATTTGTCAGAAACAATAAATACGAAGAAAGTATTCTTCGTATCTATTGTTTCTGTAGATCCGGTAAGAATTCTGCATTCCAGAAGCTGAACTCTTTTCTGTTGCAGGAGAAATTCCTAAAAGACAGTAGCTAAAGTAGACCAGCTTTTGCTAAGCATATAAGTAATAAAATGTTATGGTCTGATAGAGGCATTGTTGAAATATGAATTCGGCATGGAAAAGTGTGCACTGCTAGATATAAAAAAGGAAAAGCTAGAGACGACTGAGGGCATGGAACTACCCAACCAAGAGCAGATGAGGGCGCTAGGCAAACAAGAAAGCTATAAATATAATCAAATCAAATCAGCAGAAGTGAAAGAGAAGATTGGAAAAGAATATCTGAGAAGAACAAGGAAGCTCTTAGAAACACAATTATATAGCAAAAACCTAATAAAAGGAATAAATACCTGGGCAGTATCACTAACACTAATAAGATACTCTGGGCCATTCATAAGCTGAACAAAAGAAGAACACCTTGACCAGAGGACTAGAAAATTAATCACCATGCACAACACACTACATTCAAAAGACAATACAGACAGACTCTACGTGAAGAGAAGCGAAGACTGTGTGGACGACACTAAAACAGAGCTGGAGAAATACATAAACCAGAACACAGAAAGGCTGATCACTGCAGTAAGAGACACCGTCCCGACGAACAACTCAGGAAGCACCAAAACCAGAAACAAAACGACAAGAAAAGAAAAGTGGGAAGAAAAAACAACTACATGGACGCTTCATAAGAATGACAAGAGAAGAGACGCACGAAAATAATTGGGCACTTGAACAGAAAAACGGAATCCCTACTGACAGCTGCACAAAACAATGCGATTAGGATCAACTACATTAAAGTTAAAATAAATAAAACACAGGAAAACAGTAAATGCAGATTATGCGGACAAAGAGACGAAACAGTAAATCACATAATAAGTGAATGCCCAAAACTGGCCCTTAAAGAATACAAAAATAGGTATGACTGCGTGGTGAAAGCAGTACACTGGGAGCTATGCAAATAAATGCATTTCGAACACTCGGACAAATGCTACAAACATAAGCCAGAGACAGTACTCGAAAACGAAAAACACAAAATTCTTTGGGATATGGAGGTACAAACAGATAAACTCATACAAGCAAGGAGACCGGATGTCATAATAGTCAACAAGGACAAAAAATCCTGCCAAATAGTAGACTTTGCCGTCCCAGCCGACCACAGGGTGAATATCAAGGAGACAGAAAAACGAAGCAAATACACTGAACTCGCCAGAGAATTGAAAGGAATATAAAGTATGGAGAAAGTAAATATGATACCAATAATCGTAGGAGCACTAGGAACAGTCCCGAAGGACCTGGGAAAAAGACTGGGAGAAATTGGAATCAAAAGGAAGACTGAGACCATACAACGGGCGGCAATGATAAAAACAGCTGACATCTTAAGGAAAATCCTTGAATGCGGAAACCTTTCCACATAAGCTACGAAGACTAACCAATCACATGCAAGATGCAATAGGAAGAAAACAAAACTACATAAAGAGCACCACAAGAACCCAAGGAACAGAAACTGCAATAAATTTTATAAACTAATCCCCCCCCCACACACACACACACGGGGATAGAACCCTCTTAAAACTTCAAATATATATATCCGATTTTAATGAAATTCAAACCATATGTATAAGACACTAATTCAGAGTTTTCAACATTTCAGCTTCTCTTGACTATATTAGGGGGCAAAACGGGAATAGGGTCAGTAAAAACAAAGAAAGTAACATGGTGTTATGATCATAGTGAAAAAGTACACAGTAGTGATCCTCATTCAATCCCGAGCAACGTCGGGTCTTCCTGCTAGTAAATTAATAAATATTCCCAAAATGTCTGGGTTTTTTTTAGTATTTTAAAGAAGCGTTAGTGGGGAGGGGGGGGGGCATAATATTGGCACACCATGAAAGAAGTAAATAGACACTTCTTCAAAATAATTCATCCATGTTTAAAGTTTTTGTTTCCTTCGAACTGTACAAAACAGCAGTAAAAGTTTAAAACATCAATATTTTACACTAATTGACATTTTTGGCATTTCAGATATCAATCCACCTAACACGGTCCAAAGAATCTTTAGAAAGAAACGCAGAGTTTCAGAGGAGCCATATTATAAACTAATCTGAAGGTGGACTTAATTAGCGTCAAATCGCCACAAACCTTGGGATTCCACTTTCCATTGTTAACCGAGCGATTGTCCAATTCATCAGCGAAGAAAAATAATCAATATTATTTTGCCTAGGTCCATTAGCACCCACTAACAGCAGTCTTCATTATTAATGATGATAAGGGTGTCTATTCACTTCTTTCATGTCTGCATATATATTAAAAGCCATGGTACATATATACCTCGTTTGTAATCTTTATAAAAGGACATAAAGTGTAAAACTGTTCTGTTCAGTGAAATGATTTTTATTATTAACTAACAAAATACCTGCAACAGGTATTTTGTTAGTATATATGTAAGCTTAGAAGCCATGGTACATGTGTGAGCTTGAAAACTTTCTCGTGTAGAGAGTTGCTTACGTCTTTGGTGCATACAACTTCAGAATAATAAAGACGAATTGTAATCAGCAAATTATTTATTGCGGTGAGCAATAAACGCTATAAAATATTACTATCACTTAATTTATTTATCAGGTTGTAAAGAAATGTTTTAAGTCTTAATAAAACAATAAAAAAATAAACAATATCAGATTTATTTAATAATTGAGTTGGCAAATAAGTTCCCCATGCGTTTTTTTTTTTAAATTTTGGAATCTATTTTTTTTCGCGTTGATTTAAGTTCATTTTTGTTTATTTTCAAATCATTAAAATGGAATGTCAAGTTAAAAAAATGAATATTTTCGACACCGCCTTCTTTTTGCTTTTATTTGCTTTTTGATTTTATTTGCTTTTTGATTTTATTTGCTTTTTGCTTTTATTTGCTTTTATTTCTTTTTGCGTGTATTTGCTTTTTGCTTTTATTTGCTTTTTGATTTTATTTGCCTTTTGCTTTTATTTGCTTTTTGATTTTATTTGCTTTTTGATTTTGTTCGGATCGAGGGTCGTGTTACCCCGATTATAAACGTGTTCAGTTGAATTAAGCAATGTTGCATGCAAAGACAGAGTAATAATTAATAAACAAAATGAAGTAGTTCAAATAACGTTTATTGAACGTGTGTGTACGTGGAATGATGAAGTGTGTGATGTATGCATGTGTGTTGATGGAAAAACAGTTCTTGAAAAGGTATAAGAAGAAATGAGTCCGGCGTAGGAAAAGTCTTTGAAAGCCGTAACACAAAGAAAATGAGTTGAGAACTCTTACCGTTGTTTGCCCACGTGTTGACGGAAGAAACGTGTGTTGGTAGTTGTTTTGCTGAGACAAGTTCAAGAGAAAAGCGTGAGACGAAACGCTAGTGTATTAGCGTCGTTCTGTCGACCAGAGAAGAGTGAAACGGAACGCTAGTGTCAGCGTCTGTCTGCCGAGGCTGGTCGGTGAGGAAGAGAGAGAGAGAGAGAGAGACGGAGCGCTGGTGCCAGCGTTAGGCTGTCGAGGCTGGTCGGTGAACAAGAGATGGATTTTCCGTTTGCAACGGTTTTTATAGTCAGAAGGGCAGATAACTCTGGTGTCGCTTTACAGTGCCACCTGTCGGTGAAAAAGCGACACTTACCGGCAAATCGGTGTAGTTATGTTTTGAAAGGAGGAGGTAACTGCTACAAGGACTCCCCCCCAGATTGAAAAATATTGAAAATATTATTCAATATGTACAGTTGTAGATGAGAAGCATTCTTTGTGGGTATGTCTGTTTTGCTGTTGAAGATTAGAAAAAAGTAGTGTGCACGCTACTTATTTCTGTATCTGTATTGAATAATTGATCGCAAGTGCGTCTGCGGAATTGAGTGTTTGTAACGCATGTGGATCTGCGTGTTGTTTGCATGCAATTGGGTCTGCATCAAGTTTGAGCGCAAGTGAGTCTGCGGTCGAAAAAATGCTCAGTGCAAGCGAATTTGCACTTGTTGGTGGCGTTGTTCATGTTGATTAGTCTGCGTGATGCAGAGCTGATGAACAAACGTTGAATTGTCAGTGTTGTCCGGGAATGTTTGGTGCTTGGGTCTGCGCGGTTGTTGATGAGTGAGCACAAGTGAATCTGTGCGGTATTGATGAGTGAGCACAAGTGAGTCTGTGCAGTTGTTGATGAATGAGCACAAGTGAGTCTGTGCGATGTTGATGAATGAGCACAAGTGAGTCTGTGCAGGTGTTGATGAATAAGCACAAGTGAGTCTGTGCAGTTGATGAATGAGCACAAGTGAGTCTGTGCAGTTGATAAATAAGCACAAGTGGGTCTGTGCAGTTGTTGATGAATGAGCACAAGTGAATCTGTGCAGTTGTTGATGAATGAGCACAAGTGAATCTGTGCAGTTGTTGATGAATGAGCACAAGTGAATCTGTGCAGTTGTTGATGAATGAGCACAAGTGAGTCTGTGCAGTTGTTGATGAATGAGCACAAGTGAGTCTGTGCAGTTGATGATGAATGAGCACAAGTGAATCTGTGCAGTTGTTGATTAATGAGCACAAGTGAGTCTGTGCAATTGTTGATGAATGAGCACAAGTGAGTCTGTGCAGTTGTTGAGTTTGTTCATGTTAATTAGTCCGTGTTGTGGAGCTGATGAACAAACATCTAGTTGTTGAGATTGGTGGTACACTATGGTCAAAATCAGATGCACAAATGTCTGCAAGTGAGTTAGCAGGTCCAGGTACAAGTGGGTCTGTACTGGTGTTGGTGCGCGTCGTTCGAGTTGATGTGTCCCCCAGTTGATTAACGAACGTCCTGTTGTTGAGTATTTAGTCGTGCTTGTGCAGTTGTACTCGTTTTAAACTGGTGTGATTTCTTCCATAGTGTTGTCAGTGAGGTCCGGAAATGTTTGGTGCTTGATGAATGTCCGGGAAAATGTGGTTGTTCATCTTGTGTTGAAGATTGTTGGTAGGCCTTGAAGAGTGATGTTGTTCGTGTTTGGCTGTTTTGTAGTTTTCTTTTCCTTTATATATATATTTCCAACCCGTGGGTAGAAAGGAAAAAGAAAAGAAAAAAAATGGAGTCATAATTTGTTTCACACGAGGAATGACGTTTTTGTTTTCGTTTGTTTGAATGTTAGTTTCCAAGTAGAGAAAGAATGGCGGCTTCTCTTTCCTTTGTTGTTGAAAAGAAAGAAAAAAAAATTCGTATTTTCTTTTTTGTTTGAATTTTCATTTCCACGTGGTTAGAGAGATAAAAAATGGCGTTTTTTTTTTTTTGAATTTTTTTTATCAACACGTGGTCATGGCAAGGGGTGGTGGCATTTTTTGAATTTTTTTTTTTTTTTTTTTCTCAACACGTGGTCCGGAAAAAGATGACGGCATTTTTGAATTTTTTTTATCAACACGTGGTCACGAAAAAGATGGGCAGCGTGAGCGTTTGTTTTCTTTTGTTTTCTTTTTATCTCCACGTGTTCAAAACAAAGGAAGTGGCGTCTTGTAAGGTCCATTTTGTTCGTCGAAAAAGAAAAAAAAGGATTGGCAAAAGTTTGTCTTTTTCTTTGTATATATTTTTCCGACACGTGGGTGGAGAAAGGGAAGAAGAAAAAATGAAATTGTAACTTGTTTTATACTCGGAGAAGCCGAGAAATGTTTTTGTTTTTCTTGTTTGGGTATTTCCGCGTGGCCAGGAAAAATGGAGACGGTGGCTTCTTTTCTTTTGTTTGTTTGTATATTTCTACCTCGTGGGTAGAAAAAAAAAGGAAAAAGATGGGTGCGTAATTCGTTTCACCACGAAAGGAAAAACGAGAAATGATTTTTTTTTTGTTCTAGTACGAAATTAATTACTCCGCCACATACAACAAAGCTTGCACGTCGGGTCACCAATGTTCAGATCGAGGGTCGTGTTCCCCCGATTATAAACGTGTTCAGTTGAATCAAGCAATGTTGCATGCAAAGACAGAGTAATAATTAATAAACAAAATGAAGTAGTTCAAATAACGTTTATTGAACGTGTGTGTACGTGGAATGATGAAGTGTGTGATGTATGCATGTGTGTTGATGGAAAAACAGTTCTTGAAAAGGTATAAGAAGAAATGAGTCCGGCGTAGGAAAAGTCTTTGAAAGCCGTAACACAAAGAAAATGAGTTGAGAACTCTTACCGTTGTTTGCCCACGTGTTGACGGAAGAAACGTGTGTTGGTAGTTGTTTTGCTGAGACAAGTTCAAGAGAAAAGCGTGAGACGAAACGCTAGTGTATTAGCGTCGTTCTGTCGACCAGAGAAGAGTGAAACGGAACGCTAGTGTCAGCGTCTGTCTGCCGAGGCTGGTCGGTGAGGAAGAGAGAGAGAGAGAGAGAGACGGAGCGCTGGTGCCAGCGTTAGGCTGTCGAGGCTGGTCGGTGAACAAGAGATGGATTTTCCGTTTGCAACGGTTTTTATAGTCAGAAGGGCAGATAACTCTGGTGTCGCTTTACAGTGCCACCTGTCGGTGAAAAAGCGACACTTACCGGCAAATCGGTGTAGTTATGTTTTGAAAGGAGGAGGTAACTGCTACAATTTCATTTGCTTTTATTTCTTTTTGCGTTTATTTGCTTTTTGCTTTTATTTGCTTTTTGCTTTTATTTGCTTTTTGATTGTATTTGCTTTTTGATTTCTACCAAAGAGATATTGAAAATCTTGTTAAACGTTGGGAAGAAATTGTAAACAATAAGAGAGGATACATTATTGATGAATTATTCTTTATTTTTTATTAAACCTCTTGAATTTAAATTAAAAAAAAGGCAACTTAATTACCAACTCAATATTAATGTACTCACCGTTCCTCTTGTTGACCTCTTTCCATCTGTCAAGCTCCTATGCATCCGGTGGTAAGACCCCCAAGTTTAGATTCTATTAATGATGGAGAATTGGTATCTGTCTGTCTGAAGCCGAAACTATACTATTTCCCACTATTGGTACTATTATATAATAGTCTTAAATAGTATAGGGGGAGGTAATGTAGTATCTGTTCTGTTGAAATGAGACAATCCTCCCAGGCATTACATCCTCCTTTTATTGAAGTGTGGTGGGGGTGTCTTCCCAGGAATTATCTCCTCCTTTGTGGGGTAGTGTGGTATATGTTCGTTCGTCATGATACGATCCTCCCAGGCATTGCCTCCTCCTTGGGTGAGGGGGCAGTATATGTTCGAATTAACAAAGAAGATCTTTCTCTTTTTACTGAATCGGCAGAGAGAGTGGTTGGATTTTGGGATAGATGCTCCCATCCCCTATGTGGGATGGGTTTGAGTTTTGTTATATGTCTATACATGTATTCTCCCAAGAAAACATAAAACCCCAAACAGATTGTTCAGCTGCTAGAAGAAGAAGAAGAAGAAGAAGAAGAAGAAGGCTTTTACAACGAGAGAGAAGAGGGAGAGGAAATGAATTATTGCTGCATGCTATCTATCAACAAGGCTCAAGCTGTCTGTGTGATGAGCTTCCGTCATTCAGATAATCTGGAGGGGGGTCGATAAATTGGTCACCATCGTGTTACATAACCTCTTAGTTACCATTACTCCCAGGTCCACTCTGACCCTGAGCCTTTCAGAGTCCCATCTATATATTAAATAGAATTTGTACCAGGTGCAACACTAAACTGCCTGGGGCACCCTTGGACAAGGTGTTTGCCCTATCCTACTCCGCCACCCTACAATCCATTTTTCCTATCCCGTCTACCTTTTTCTTTCTCTTGCATACTCTACTTCCCAACTCCTAAGCAAACTCTCTCTACCTGCCAATCATCCTGGTTATGAGACAAAACTGTAGCAGTAGCAATTACAAGCGAAAGCAACAACAGCAGCAACGGCGGCGACAATCATGGTTGAAATAGTTTGAATCTGCGCTTGACATTTAACTTTGTTTCTGGTTTGCTCAATCAGGAGCCATCTCTCATGCGAACTGAGTACCTGACCGGAGTTGATAAAAGGGAGCGCCCACTATGATTCTTCCTCTTACAGGCACAAGACGCACAGCTTTCTTACTTTTTCACAGCGCTCTATTTAACATCCCAACTTCTCTCTTGGGACGTAACCAAAAACCCTAGGGCCATCTGGCCATGGGTTTGACAAGAAGATCCAAGGATCCAACATGGCTACACCCACACACACGTGGATTTAACAATGCAACACATACACATACATACTTACATACACACATGGATATGTATGGACATTCTCTAACATGAACTCTTAACCATTCTCTATATACAGGATATTTATCCTATCCATGGACTCTCTAATGTTTTTCCTCATCTAGACTTCTGGACATATTATTTTGCTACTAACCTCTTCTCTTTCATTCCCTTTTATTTACACCACAACCAAGATGACTCAATAAAATTCTCTTAAATTTTAGGTACTCTTATAGAGAACGCACCGCGTTTCTGTGACTTTGCGTCGTCAACGTTCGGACAGGTCTCGGAAGTGTCTGAGAGTTGACGAGGTGAAGACTGGCAGACGATACATTGAAGACTAGCAGACGATTAATTCAAGAAAATTTGCAAATAAAAAAAAGTTAGACAAAGAAAATAAAAGTAAAATACATATATAAAAAAAACAAGAACGAACAAATGTTATTAATTAGAATTTTTTTTTTTTTTTGTCGAAGGAACCGCAAATGTTTTTAAATAAAATATTTTTTTTGTGCAACGAAAAGTTTCAAAAATGATTTTTTTTATATATAACAAACAACGAAACAACTGTTTTTAGCCAATTTCTTTTTTGTTTTCACTTATTTTCAATGCTTTTTTATTTTTAACATTTTCTGGGTTAGGGTTAGTCCTTCCCTAGAAGTGACCACTGCTGACAGAACTTAATGAGTCCTTTGGGAGATTAAATGTGCTGACACAGATCGTTGAAATTCATTTTTTTTACGTGCTGCAGATCGTAGAAATTAATTTTTTCCAAAAAATTATCGTTTGCTTGCTTGCAACCTGATTGTCTAATGCCTGCTGCAACCTGATTGGTTAATAGTTTCGTCAACTCTTGGTCGCTTCTGAGACTTGCCCGAACGTTGACGACGCGAAGTCACGGTCGTTCTCTATAAGAGTACCAAATTTTAGAATGAGACTTTGTCTTTCTATTCTACAAAACTACATCCAATGATGAGGCTTCGATTTTGGAGATTTAGGGAGTGTGGAATCACTCCTTAGTTGCCATTATTCCCAGGATCATTCTGATTCTGAATGGTAGTACCTGTCAGGATTAAATAGAATTTATCAATTACAGACTATTTATTTACAAATATACGCCTACAAAACAATTTAGAGCATAAAATCTTTCGCATTATTTGAATTATTCAGACAACTTTTTTCATCTTGGATGTTATTCTCACAACATTTCGGCTGATATAACCTCCGACCTTCTTCAGATGCATCTTGTCGAACTCAGGAATCTTATGTTGAACTCAGGAATCTGTATGTAATTTCGAACGGAACACTTCCGTATAGATTCCCGAGTTCGACATAAAATTTTTCAAGTTCGATAAGATGCACCTGAATCAAGCTGAAACATTGTGAGAATAAGATCCAAGATGAGAACAGTAGTTTGAATAATCCAAATAATATGAATTATCAATCTTCATCTGAAAAATTCCCAAACATAAGATCTTTTACCAAAATGACTTGATTCAGCATTAAATAACTCGAAAAGGGTTGATATGCCATAAAACAAAACAACTAAAATCAAAACAAACAGAAACAAATCTACCAACCATCTCTCAATAATCTTTTGAATGCCAAATTCATAACATTCCTTCGAGTTGGACAAAAGAAAAATAACTTATCTTTGACTTCTACTTTTGAAGTAAATCTTAATCCACTAAAAATGTTTTTTCAAACTTCTAAAGAGCAGATGGTTGAGGGGTGCATTATTTCCTCAGTCATGTTTTATACGAGATCTTTGTTTTTTTTTGTGCTGTTTACGGTCTATATCATAACGGATAGAAAGAGGTCATAGACAAGAATAGAGATTACATTAACAATGAAATCCGATATTGTGTTTATTTTTCTATCAAGCCTCACAAAAACAGACAGAACTTTCGTTAAAACATGATATTCATATATATATATATATATATATATACAGTGTAACCCGGATATAAGAGAGCTGTCAGGACCGGAGAATAAGTCTCTTATATCCGGGTTCCTCTTATATCCGGGTATGGTCTATTTTATAGACATTAACAAGGGTTGTAATTTGCACCAGAGACAATGTCTCTTATATTCGGGTTTCTCTTATATCAGGTGCTCTTATATCCGGGTTACACTGTGTATATATATATATATATATATATATATATATATATATATATATATATATATATATATATATATATATATATATATATATATATATATCGCCATTAGATTACCAGCTGAGAATTAAGTTGTAGTGATTTTCCTAGTCCAAGAAGAATTCCCACACCTAAAACCGCCGGTATCAATATGATTAATCAACTTTTCCACAATATAGTATTACTCATAATAAATAAGCATTGGTCAAAACTAGAGCTCGAAACCGATTTGCTAAAACCGGTTTTCATATGATGATCACTAAAACCGAAACCGATTTTATATAACCGGTTTTCATATGATGATCACTAAAACCGAAACCGATTTTATAAAACCGGTTTTCATATGATGATCACTAAAACCGAAACCGATTTGCTAAAACCGGTTTTCATATGATGATCACTAAAACCGAAACCAATTTGCTAAAACCAGTTTTGATGTTTGTAGTTTCTGCTTTGCTTTTTACAAAACATTTCTCTATTGTTTTCCTTTGAATAAATATTGTTGTAACTGCAGCCAGTCAGCCTTTAGCTAGGTGAGTACTGTCTGTTTCATTGAAATAGATCACAACACTCCAATAACTTAGACCAACCTCTTGTCATTACTTTCTCTAATGCCTCACTAACTTCTAGAATTTGAAGCTTACAGATTTTATTCATAGCAGGCCAACAGAACGCTGTTAGTTTTAAGGAAGAAATGTCTTTCTCGTTGGTATACTAATAATTCGCCATTTTATATGAATCCAACAAAACTGGTTTTGAGAATGAGTAACACTTAAAATCCGTTTTGCAAATTATCGTTACGACCAACCAGGCATGAAGCGATGTGGACAGAATTCGGCCGATGTCCAATTACTGTAAGAATATTAGACTGTGTAATGATATTGTAATCATCTCAAAGTCATAATTTATCCACATTTTCATTATTTTCATAATCAGATTTAATTCATATTTTATTACTATTTTCTCTTCTCTTCTATTGCATTCCAATGCTTTATATCTCAATATATATAAGACAAAAATCTGTGTGTATGTATGTCTCGTTAAAACTTGAAAAATATACAACAAACACCCATAAAATAGGTATTATTTAAACCGGCATAATCCTGGCAAAATAATACCGAAAAATTACAAAAAAAAATTCATTTTTGTGGGGGCGAAGGGGGGCATATGACCATTTTTTCGTTTAATGTGATCAATACTTTTAATGTTATCTTACACACATAACGTCATATTGATAGGTACATGCCGTCATGGTGATAGGTTTGGGTAATACTTTTATGCCATCAACACATTATTATTGTTTTTATTACATTTCTCTTCGGACTATTGTCCTTATGAAAGGGAGGGGCAATCAAAAAGAGTTATATCAATAGACCTATGGAGGCCTCCTTGATTTTATATTAATAGAATTTTCCAATGTATTTATGTACTAATTTGTAGTAATTTGTAAAAAAACTGCAAGTCATTTCCTAAATTGCAAGGGGGAGGGGAAAAATTAAAAATTAATAAATGCTAATTCTGGAGGAATACCGGTGCTGTCCTTGATTCTGTTGGTCTGAGTCGAGTTCTAGAAAGAAGGAGGTCCACTCTCCCTGGCTTTACTTTGATACTGTGTCATTCCTACAATTAATCCGAAAATGATATCATAGGGAGGTGGGGCCGGGGTGGGGAGAAAAGTACTTGGTGTTGTTTTAATAAACTAACCACCTCTAGAAGGGTGAACGCACAGGCCTGGGAGGATGCACCTTCTAGGACTGCAGCCCCGTCGGCATTCCCCTGTAGGGGCGCCTCAGGCGATTAGCAAGAAACTAACCACCATCTTTTTTATTCTTCTTTGTCTTCTTTTTTTCTTCTCTTTTTTTCTTCTTAGATGATGCCCGACACTACCTGCCACTATCCGCCACATTTGATACGACAGAGACGCATTAATATGAGTTCTTTTATATAATAGGGGTGCTACATAAATAAACATGCTTTATGAGTTCTGAACATGATTTTGGTTTATGGGCACAAAGCAAATGAATGTTTTTGCCTTAGGAGCACGAACTAAGCATAATATGAGTTCTTTTATATGACAGGGACGCTACATAAATGAACACATTACTAGACCGGAAATGAGTCTGCATTTTTATTTCAAACTCATTCAGTCCAAAAACAATATATGCTATATGTGTACGCTATTTGAGGACATATTTTACATTTGTTTAATGGTAAAATAGAAGATACACACTTGGTCATGGCCGCCCTATCTGACATCAGAAATTGCAAACCGATGTTAATCAAAAGAAAAATCCTACATTATATTTTAGGCCAGATGTTTTTTTTCCACAAATAATTTATTTTCACTAATTTGTTTACTGGTAAAATAGAAAATATCCACTTGGTCATGGCCGCTCTATCTGACATCAGAAATTGCATAACGGTGTTAATAAAAAAAAATCCTACATTATATTTTAGGCCAGATGGGTTTTTTTCTGCAAATAATAATTTCTTTCAACTAATTTTTTTTTATTCATTTTGTTTTTTTCATTCATTTTGCATTCATTTTTTTACATTCACTTTTTCATTCATTTTTTTACATTCACTTTTTCATTCATTTTTTTACATTCACTTTTTCATTCATATTTTAATTCATTATTTTTATTCATATTTCATTCATTTTTTCTCATTAATTTTTTTCATTTATTTTTTTCATTCATATGATTATCCTGGAGAGAGCAGGTAGTAACCTAAAAGTGCTCATAACAGTGCTCAATATCCTAGATAGAGCAGGTGTGTTTAAACGCAGTGTTGTCCGGGACAAAGAACTTCTCTGTCTATTTTAGAATGTTGTATACACCCGGGAGCCATAATCTAAAATGCCTAATATTCTTTATCTTCATATTATTGTTAAATGGGGGTGGGAACAAGAAATTAGTCATTTACCGGGACCATTTGTTCTATCGGTATTGTCCGGGATTCAAAATTGTAAGATTGCAGCATAACTTTTGGTAAGTGATATATAGTAAATCTATTCAGACTATTGAATTAATCAACATCATGTATCAAATGGAGGGGGGAGAAGAAATTAAGAATTGACTGTGACCATTTGTGCTTCTCGGCGTTGTTCAGGATCAATAATTGTACAATTTCTAGTATTAATTTTGTTAACTGGTATATAACTCTCTTCGAACTGTTGACTTCATCAACATAATGTATCTTCTTAATATGTTAAAATGAAGAGGGAGGGCAGAAATTAGGAATTGACCAGGACTATTTCTTTCACTCAATTAAGAATTGAAAAGGACTATTTGCTCTACTCGGTGTTGTCCGGGATCAAAAATTGTAATACTACAGTATTACTTTTAGTAACTGTTATATATTAAATTTCTTTATACTATTGTCTTTTTTAACATCATTTATCTTCATATTATTTTGAAATGTGGGGAGACAGAAAATTAGGACTTGCCCAGGACTATTAGTTCTACTCGACATTGTTCGGATCAAACATCAGTATCACCATAATTTCTCTTCATACTTTGATTTTAACGGTACTTAAGGCGGTTCTGTGAAGGCTTCCTTACTAAAATTACAGTATTAAAAGAGAAAGTGAGAAAGATAAAGAGACGGCTAGAGAGAGAGAGAGAGAGAGAGAGATAGGTAGAGAGATAGAAGTTTTACTATAAAAATGAAAATATAATGCCGAAATTTTAGAAGGAAATAAAATGTCTTTTCTCTTATTTTCATCTCGTCAGTTTGTGAGATAAGAACTCTGTTAAAACAACTGTTGGCAGGCAAAATGCGATTTCAGTTATCTTTTAAATCTTCCTGCTCAAAGATAAAATGTCATCAAAATATCTGATTCATTTCCGTTCCCTTTTACCGGAAGCGACTTGTTGCAATGATATATATCAAAAGACACGTACCTATAAAATTAATAAATCAAAGAGCTTGCATCCTAAACAACCTCCTCCAACCGTATTATTTGTGTGTTTAATGGTTTAACTCCCCCAAGTTTCATCGGTTTTTGCAACTTTTAAACGCAAATCTTTCTTGGAACTGCTACTTTTGACCCTACTGCTGCAGTTTCCGTGACGTCTTCAACGGTGAACTTTTTCAGATATTTTCATTCTCTTTTGCTTTGAACATTTTCTACAATTTTCCTAAAGTTTTTTTCATACTTGTATTTACATCTTTTGAAATTATGACTTTTGATAATTCCTTTACCTCTTTGTATTCCTCTGATGATAAAAATCCATTCTTTGAAAAGTAATGGCTTAAGGAAAGAAAAATATTTTTATTTTATTTGAACAACTGAGCATGTAATACATTTTGTATTTTAACATATATATATATATATATATATATATATAATATTAAATTATATTTTTAATATTTTTACCTACATACAATGTTGTTTCAAGCTTACAACTCTCATCAGTGCATGCAGGGAAATAATCTCGGACGGTCATAGGGCATGAACTCGGCTCACAGAGACACCTTGAATCTGTAAGCGTTCACTTTAGTCCCATAGGCCACGGGAGATTGTCACGTGATAAAGGAGAAATGAAGTTATATTTAACACTGAAAACAACGAGTGTAAATATAAAGACATTCGATGCGATTCTTGCACTGGGGCTTTTAGATGAATGTCTATTTTTAATCTTTCCAACAGTGCTCTTACTTTAATCTTACTTAAAGAAGCTTCTAATAATATATATATATATATATATATATAGTTATGTTTGATCTTGGTCTAAGGCAGGGGCGGGCAACCTCCGGCCCGCGGGCCACATCCGGCCCGCGAAGGCTTAGCGTTCGACCCGCCACCCTGCTATGCTTTATTATTGCAATCCAGCCCGCGGACCTCCCAGTAAAACTTATATCATTTTGTGACATAGACGTAAAAGTAGGTTTCGATTAAGATTTACAGTGGATTGAAAATGTATAAATATCAGCGAGCGATGATGCATGTATAGTTCATTTTTCTTTAACTATTAATTTCATATCCTTGGCCTGAGATAAAAATAGAAAAAAAGAAAGAGAGAGGCAAAGAGGAAACGAGAGACGAGGAAAGGGCATGAAACATAGAACTTATGTGAGGTGTGTCAAAACGAATGCTGATCAACTTGCTACTTCCCACGTCATTATTTTTTATGATTCCAAAATGGCTCTTCGTCGGCGCCTTTTATAACATCACATACAGAAGTCTCTTGAGAAAAAATATCAGATTTGTAAAGTGTTCAATGCAATTTTTGTACAATTCATTCATGTAAACAAAATATAGTAATTCTGAGATTTCGTTTTTCACTCCGGCCCGTGATCTCCTTCCAAAAGTCTCATCTGGCCCTCACTCTGAAAAGGTTGCTCACCCCTGGTCTAAGGCTTTCTTTTCAATTATGAAAAAAGTGTCCATTTTTACTTACAAAGACACATTTGATAAAGGTTTGGTTAAAAGTATGGGTTGTGAGCTGAATAGAAAAAATGTGACCCGTTGGATCACCTGTTGGGTTCGGATCTTTAATTTTTATTTAAAGGAGCTTCTAATAAAAAAACAGCAAACAATCTTAACTAATATATATATATATTAGTTGATTTTTTTCGATAATGACAGCTGTTATGAACACTATCATATGTTAAGTTCACTTTCCAAAGTGATGAGAGAGTTTCCTCCCTTACATATATCATATGCATTAAGTCGCCCCCATTATGGGACGTATTTATTTATCTGAATATAAAAATAATCCACATATACATGTGTTTCACGGCACCACCGATCTTTAGCGTGACTGACTTTGGAAAGATTCGAACCCACGACCACATTGTGAACTTAATATCTGATAGCATTCATAACAGCTGTCATTATCGTCAAAACCAAAAAACAACAAATCACAACGATTTAAGTGATAAAAAATCGTACATATTCCAGCTCTCGTGGCCTACATGTAACATTCTAGACTACAGACAATGTGGTAGTGGGTTCGAATCTTGTCAAAGTCAGCCTATGTACCTTTTAGGTAAAGCAGGGTCATTTGGTAGAGTGGCTGTGGTTGAGATTATTCCTTGAATAAAGCATTTAGTGAAGTCTTACAATAAAGACACTCTTAAACACCTAGCTAACAATAATAACAGAATCATATCACCATCAGATAGGGACCTTAGTAATTATGGACAAAAACTCGTATCTTAAAAAAATATCTACTCTATTATCCGACGAAAACACATACACTAAAACTGATCAAAAAACTATAGACAAAAACATAGAACATTTCAACAAATCTTTCAAACACCTAATTAAGAACAACAAAAAATAGATATCATATATTGAATATCACTCCATCATTCCTACACTATACAGGCTCCCCAAAACCTACAAACCGGACATCCTCATGCGCCCCATTGTATCAAGCATAGGTAGTACCACACACAAAATCGCACGTGCCATAGCTAACATTCTCACTCCACTAATGGGCACCATCAACCCCTCCTACATCAAAAACTCAGGCAACCTTCTTAACAAAATAAAAAACATTAACGTAGGAAAGAAAAACATACATAGCTTAGACGTAACAGCGCTATACACAAATGTCCCAATTAAAAAATGCCTAAACTTACTCCACACACATCTAAAGAAAATCCAAACCGACTTACCATTTCCCCCCAACACTTTAATAGAAATAATTAGACTCATCACTGACGTAACATATTTCCAATTCAATGATGAATTCTACAAACAAAAATTTGGACTCCTTATGGGCAACCCTCTAAGCGGTGTATTGGTCTGCCTCTTCTTATAATTCTTAGAATCCGGCCCTTTCAAATTCAGACTACCCCCTAACATCGAATACTTCAGATACATTGACGATATTCTTATTTTCCTCCACGAAGACATACAAATTAATAACCACACAGTAGAACCCTCCATAAAATTCACACATGAAACTGAGATAGACAGCTCGATACAATTCCTAGACACTCTTATAATAAAGTCCAACAACAAACTAGCATTCAAAGTACACCGCAAAAACACTCACAAAAAACGACTATATACACTTCTACTCTCACCACAATAGCAAGATAAAAATAGGTATGATAATAGGCGTTTTCCTACGTGCTCAATATATAGATGAAGAAATCAAACACATCATTAATTCCTTAAAAACACTGCAATGCCCCACACATTTTATACTAAATGCTAAGAAGAAAGCCTTTCAAATATATTCAAAAACAATACACAAAAACATCAAATACCAAACATAGACAGACCTCTTCTCTTACCCACGCATTCCAATAACACATCCATCTGCAACACACTTAACAAACTAGGCATTCCAACAGTACAAACCACATCACAAACCATAAAACAAACATTAAACACAGCAAGACATTTTCGAAAAAAACCCACATCCCATGCCGGCTTATATACCATCCCATGTAACAACTGCCATCAAATTTACGTGAGGGAAACGCAACATAAATTGAAAAAAAGATTAAGCGAACACAAAAGGGACATAAAAACAATAACTCTCTCAGTTCACTCTTTATTGTCATGTTCACAGCACCCTTCAACACATTCTTTCAAACTCACTTATATTCACACATTCCTGACATAGCCAGCTGGTCAATACTCCTACCCTCCAAAGATTTCAAACCTGACCACAACAAAATCTCCCCTCTCCCCCCACCTATCTCACCCTTTCGACTACTTCTTTCATACTCTTACCCCCCCCCCTCCGCCCATTTTCAAGTTATCTTCATTTCTTCAAATCTTTTGCTAAAACTATGATACCACCTACATACCAAACACACAGAGTTCCCCTTTCCCTCCTCTTTCCCCAGCCCCTCAAAATCCATGCCACACCTCACCACGACAAAAACCTCAGCCCCCCCTTCCTCTCTCCCACCCTAAGGCAAATTCACTAACACTCTCACCCTCTCCTTTTTCACTGCTGCCTTAATGGTACCCACTCAAAGCTTTCCATATTCATTTCACTCTCTGCCACTACTGACTTCTCGTAGCCTGGACCCTTGTCCAGCACTCTTAGTAGCCACGGCTACTACTTTTCCTTATCAACCCATCATGTCAACCCAATATTTCGATGTACTTGCATGACATTTTTCTTAAAATTATCATCCTGTGGAAGTCTTTCAATAAAGACGAAACGTTGATGAATATATAAAAAATATCTCTCGGTTTTTCCTTTTACATTTCCCATTACGTCGGATTACTCTCATCCTTCCTTTCTCATATATATATATATATATATATATATATATATATATATATATATATATTATTTCATTTATCCACATAAAATGTTATAAGGAATGTGAAGTTTAACACCTGAGATTCAAACTTACATTAAGATTTATTTTCTCCTTTAACCTTAACTAAGAGCAAGGAATGCCATATATAAAAGCCATCTCAGGTTAACCCTTTAATTCTGAAAAAATAGTCCGGGTTAGCTCCCCTTAACTGCATATCTAGAATCTCCTGACATTACCTCCCTTTGATTTGGTAAGTAAATAAGTAGTTGTTTTTCACTTTGTCTGGTTCTTTTCGTCAGCTTTTGTTTTTATTCCAGTTTTTAAATAAACCATCAACTGGCAAGCACCCATTATTATTTACCAATTAATATTTTTTGGCTAACAGAGTCATAAATCTTTGGAACAAATTGTGAGATCTGATTACAAACAGCAATAGCATGGACCATTTTAAGATGGAATTAGATTTATTCAGAAATAATGGTAAAACAGCGAAATGTTTTTACAGAATTTATTAGGTATGATGCTGTTGTATTAATAGTGTAAAAGTGAATGCATTTTTTATTTCAAGGATTGAATTTAGAATATAATTTAGATTTAATTTAAAAAGAAGGAGATGCTTAAAGGGGCATAACAGGTATCTACCTCCCCCTGCAGGAATATGTGGCACAAAGCCGGAAGGAAGGTGGGGATTATAGGCCAGCACACAATAGGTGGTGCACTCTTGCCCCACAAAAATGCATGAGCAGCCCCATCGGCATTCCACGGTAAGGGGGTCTCAGGCGATTGCCCATAAACAAACACCTTTTCAAAGAGACAAAGAGAGAAGGTAAATCCTGGGAGGGTGGACCTCCTAGGACTACCCAAACAAATACTTCAATATTTAATCTCGAGAAAAAATGGAGAAATATTTTCAGAAGACGATATGAAGTTGAGAAATTCTTTGTAATGTGAGAAACAGATGATGATGATACAGCTTGCTTCAAAGCATTTCAACTTTGATGACAAGAAATTGAAGAGGGGTGCTCGGCGTTTCTCCCCTGGTGAGGTAAAGGTGGAAAGGGATTATTTAATACTTTGCAGTATTATTAGCTTTCCATAACACAGAGAGAGAGAGAGAGAGAGAGAGAGAGAGAGAGAGAGAGAGAGAGAGAGAGAGTGAGTGAGTGAGTGAGGCAGACAGACAGACAGACAGACAGACAGACAGACAGAGTCAGAAATAAAGAGAGTCAGACAGAAAGTCATATTTCTCCTCACAAAAACATCTGCTGGTTGCATTTTGTTTTCTCTTGTTAAAGTCATGTTACCTGTCTACAAATCTTCAGATAAACCTGGTCAGCAAGGAATTGGTAGAAAGTATTTTTTATATCTTGACACACATATTTCTGACAAGGTTTAAATGTCATACGCGAACATTTCTGCTTACATCCAACTAATGACATAATGTGCATAAGATTGAATAAAAATAGCATTTTGTACTCTCCGATTTTTTTTAATGTTTGGTCACCACTTATCAAGGCCAATCGCCACTCGAGGAAAAGGGTTATTGAGACGGAAATGATTGTCAGCCAAGAAATGGGGAACACTATGGGAGTACTAAAATTGTTCAAAGTTTGAAAATTTCATTTTCTTCGCCATTAAGCAGTGTTGGAGTGGCGGTGGGGGAGGTCAACGTTTCTTGCTACAATGTATTGGCATGCCTATCCTTTCATCTCTATGACCTATTATCATCATCATCATCATCATCATTGTCGTCGTCAGTGCCTTTTTCACCATGTCAGTATTGGCGACGGTGGTGGCATAGCAGTTCAAGGGGGAGGAGAAAGCTGAACCTTGATTGACGGACATGGGATTGCATTTTACTTTGAGATTTTAGTGCAGTTTTTCAGCAGATTCGGATTTTCCAACCTGAGGAAAGGTCGTAGTTTTAGCCGTCTCTGTCAGTTAATAAGCTAACTGATGTAAAAACTTTCCTTTTGAAAGAAAAGAAAAAAGATAAACAACAAGGACGAGAGAGTCCTTAAAAGAAAAAGGAGATAAAAACCAAATGTTTTCGACCCAAAATTATTAGGGTTAAGTTTAAAACTTGAAGCGGTTTGATAGAAAAGTAGAGAATTGTCTCTGAGAGAACTTTTTGAGAAGAATTCCATTTTGAATGGAGATATATAAAAAACAGAGTTTTTATATAACTGTTGGGTGAGAGAAGCCAAAAACTTTTAACCTTTTGAAGGTTTTGTTTTAAAAGGTATCAGAGAGAGAGAGGAGAAGAGACATTTGAAGAATTATTCCTAAAAAAAGGACAATTTTTGCTGTATGCTATTACATGTCACTTCTTTTTTTAGCTTTTTTTCAACTGGAGCAGTAGAATGATCCAACCATTTTTCCAGCGACAATTTTAGTCGACTTTTCATTTTTGCCAAAGAAGAAGCCATCTTCAAACAGTTTTGCATTTTGGGATGAGTAAAAGAATGGAGCATAATGCGACACCAGGAGTAATGTTTCTGAATTTTTGAGATGAGGATTGATAATTTGTATTATTTGGATTATTCGGACTACTGCTCCCATCTTGGATGTTATTTTCACAATATTTTGGCCGATGTAACCTCCGACCTTCTTCAGGTGTATCTTGTCGAACTTGGAAATCTTTCTGTCGAACTCTGGAATCTGTATGGAATTTTGAACAGAACCCTTTATTTAATTCACGGGTGTAGCTTCTCTCGTTCCATCAGCCATGACTGAGTAGAAGTCTTAAATAATTCGTAATTGTATTCTTAGTGTCACCCGCACTGAGGATTGAACCCTCAACCTCCAGACGATTGTCACTTAGAACTGATTATTACTTCAGCATGTTATTCGTTAAATGAAACCTTTTGTGTGGAAATAAATGTATGTTTATAGATGTAAATGCAGTCGTCTCCTTATCATTTTGTTCTTTTTATCATTGCCTTCTTTCCTATTTATTTTCGACCATCGTGTTGACCCAAGAAAATACTCATCTGAGATGGTGGCGCCTGCGATGGAGAAGGTTTCCACCATGTGTGTCGCCGTGAAAATATATAAAATGGAATATCCAATATTCTAATTTTATAAATTGAACATACAAGAAAAATTATATGCATTTGATGAAATCCTTACAATGTCCATAAAACAAATTTTTCTTGTGTTCACAACAGAAAATACCTCCAACATTTTTTTATGAAAAGATGACCGCGCACAACTCAAGATTTAAAAGCAATCATACATGTGGCGATCAGCACAAACAGGACAACAGTGGACAGCAACCAAATGTAGGCATTTGAATTGAGTCTGAGTCCTTTTTGAAGATGTGGAGTGGAATGATGTGACGTTCGATAGAAAAACACTCAAAGACCATCACAGTTTGAGGAAACATGGTCTTCATGAAGCGCGGGACTTTGTGTGGAGGGTAGCTTAGCCCCTATTCTTCTGCATGTTGTACAACTGGTTCTGAGAAAAAGCAGAGCATCCCCGACTTGACTAGATGTTTAACCGTCGGGTTGAGGAGAGTCTTGGCTTTCATAAGGCAGTTCTCTTGGACGTTTGTGGTGAGGAGTTGCATAAGGAGTAGCGAAAATCCCCATCCAGTGTTTTCTTCATAATCGCAACTCCAATGCTCATCTCTCACCAAAGTCCATATTGTCTTGCCTGGATTTTGTCACACATTTAATTTTTGCGAATTTCGTTGTGTGGACACAGTCAGAACATCTGCTATGATTCTTCCTGCTAGTCATTGCTTCCACATAATTCTCCAGCTCACATCTTATGGTCTTTAAGGTATTCAAGGAGCACTGAGCTGTAGCTAATATTTCCGAATTGTTTTAATCCAGTGCGAAACATCATGATGCAGATCACTCTCTTCTAATATTCTGGTCATTTCAAGTTATTCACAGTTTCCATCTCTCCAACCCAACAAAAGTGCAACAGAAACAGCTATCTGTTGCACTTTACCGCTATTAAATAATTCAATTGGTTTTGAAATGAAAGAATATCAAAAAAATATCAAATTTGTCCCGAACATCCTATATATATCAAATAATCTCATTAAAATGTCATTAAGCAGGGACAATAAATGAAAGATAAAAAGTTACTGTGTTCGTGTGTTTCTAAGTTTACAAATATGAACGATTAAGGAAGAATATTTTAGAAAACCTGGACAATGCAGTTTTTATGTTTTTTTAAAATAAATTATTTATTTATTCTAAAAACTTGAGCACTTTCGGTGGTATACACCCTTGTCAAAAGTGAACGATTAATGTGAGTAGAATATGCTGTGATCATATCAGATGCAAATTGACAGAAAAAAGTAATTATTAGATTGTCATCGCTTACAAAGAGAAGAAGGAAAAGAGAAGAATGAAAAGAGAGACAGAAGGGGGTGAAATATAGACAGAGAAAGATAGAGGAGAAAAGAGGAATATGGTGGGAAGATGATGGAAAAAGACATCGATGGAATGTGAGAAAGCAAACAAATATGAGAGAGAGAGAGAGAGAAAAGAAAGAGAGAGAGAGGGGGGGGAAGAGAGAAGTAATGGAATTGTTTCTCACTTCCTTGCAACCTATCTCTCTTTATTTGTCTCTCTCGGGACCTGAACTACTTTTTTTATATTTGGTATGTCTAGTCAGATCCCTTTCTCTCTGTCCCTCACTATCTCTATCTACCCCTCTCTCTTTATCTGTGAACGTTAACAGTATACCCCCAGCACCTATCTATCTATGACATTCTCTCCTCTCTCTCTAGGTCTACTGTTCCAATCTGGCTATAAGAAAACAGTGTGAAATAGGAAACCTTCCCGTAAATTTTACACAAAAATTAGAAAGTAGGAAAAAATATTGTAGGATTATGAATTTTATTTACTATTATTCGATGTTTAAGATTCACTTTTAATTTTGCACTCAGCCGTTAACATAAATGTGCCATAGACACACAAAAACAATTAACTAAGAATCAAAATAGAAGAGGAGGTACTTATCAAACGTTAGCATGAACAACAAAAGCAAGTTCGAAGGGATTAATAATAGTAAAAATATGGTACAAAACGTGTAAGTGTAGAGTAAACTTGCATATTGATTAGTTTCGTAAATAGTATGTTTAAAGGTAATTTTATTATTATGGTATCATTTGCTTTTATGCTGACCGACACTGGCACTTCAGAAGTCTGACTACACCCTAACAGTTTTCTTAACTGGAACAAGTATTTTCAGAAATAAAATTACTTCATGCAAATAACATAGTGGAAAACTACCAAAAAAGCCTGAATAAAATAGAAATACGTCAGATGGATTGCTATTTACGTCTGACTTTGAAAATCCGACCAACACAATTTTATAGAGTAGATATATACATAATTATACACACACACACACAAACACACACACATATATATATATATATATATATATATATATATATATATATATATATATTTACCATCTGTTACATTTATGAAAATTCATATATTACATTCCTGTGATTATCATATTACCTTATTAAAGATAAGTATAATCTAAATGAATAAATACGAAAGTTGGGCCCATTTTTCTTGCACTAACGGTAAACTCAAAACTACCTATTTTAAGTTAATTCAACTTTATACAATAGACGCACTATCTTTTTTTATACCGCTTATGTATATGCAATATCAGTCGGAAGATTAACTAATTTGCATACTGGTTTTGAAAAAGGACATTTTATTAATTAACTTATTTGTTATTGTTTCTTTTAATTCAATGATTGTTTTGATTTTAATATAACAAATAATTCTGTTTCGCCATATTGTTTTATTTTCAAGACAAATATTTAGCATTTGTGTTCAAATGTTCATTTCTTTAGAGGGACTGACTTGATTTCCAACAAGTTGCGGTCTATTTCTAAGGCAAATTGAATTTCTTTTTTCATTTTCCTTTCTTTACGATCACATTAAAAAGATAAATACATTTGTATCGAAATCACCAAAATGTTAATGTTCATTTATCAATAAGTAGCAAAGTTTTTGACGCGATAGCAAGCTGGCAAGGCCAACTACTACATTAATAAAAATGAGTATAATACGTATATGGAGCATTCTACGTAAATTAGCTAACAAGAATAGAATTACCTCAAAACTTATGTAAAACTTTCTAAAATTATCATCTGACTTTAACATTTTTTGAAATATTTCATTAATAGTAGGAAAATGTTGACTCGTTGACTCGTCACCACTTGCTCTCAGGTGAGATTGTTTCCATCAGGAAAAAGTGAGTTTGCAAAACCAGTTAAATTTTAAAAGATAAAAAGACAAAATCCCAAATTAGTCTTTTTCTGTTTACTATATTTCCCTCTCTTTCTCTTTCTTTTTTCTTCAGCTATGAGTTGAATAGTATTAGAACTTGTGGTGATATTTACTATTGTTTATAGATGACTATTCTGATTTTCCCTTTTATAGGTAGTTTTATTATCTTTTAACTGTTAACAGATAGAGAAAGGGAGAGGGAGAGAGAGAAAGGGATAGATAGATAGATATATAGATAGATAGATAGATAGATAGAGAAAGAGATAGATAGAGAAAGAGATAGATAGATAGATAGATAGATAGATAGAGAGAGAAAGATAGAGAGAGAAAGAGATAGATAGATACATAGAGATAGATAGATAGATAGATAGAGAGAGAGAGAGAGAGAGAGAGAGAGGGAGAGAGAGAGAGAGACATAGGGGACAAACAACATAGAGTAAGAGATGATGACACTAATAGACAGAAAATATACATTGAATTATTTTGGTTATTTACTAGTGTTCGAATATTTATTGAAATCAGAAATAAAATACCGCAAACTAAAACGAGTTTTTAAAAAGCCTATTAACAAACAAAACAATGTAAACATGACTATATTTGGAATTATTTTTCTCTAAGCCTGCAACCAAGTCTCTATCTGGGCAATAACAGCTAGTAATTTATAAACTATCGACAATTTAAACAATTAACCAACTCGAATTCTTAATCTATTTGGACATTTTCTTCTGTTTTACACATCTTGAACGGTGTTGACAATATTTGGCAAAGTGCTTTCACAGTTAAAAACAAAAAATCCTACTCATTTTTCGTTTCAAACTTTTAAAAGGGGCTTGATGCCATATGTGCTTTGTCGCTTTTCACAATTACGAGAATTCAGTGAAAGTAGATTTATTTATTATTGAAGTGCCAGATGTTACTATCAGACTTTATTGTACATTCTGGGATGTTACAGATACATGCAGGTCAACGACAGCATTAAATATATTGATAAATTTTATACTAGAAAAGTCATTAGCACTTTAATCATTAGATTAAAAGCCCCAAATACCTGGTCATCCAAATATCGCTAGAAAGACTATATGAGCAAAATGTATCTATTCTGATACTACATTTCATCTTTTCTGTCCTCGCTCAGTGAAGGAGAAATCCTTCTAGACGGAAGCAATTTTAATTTTTATCCCAATCCAGAGTGCCCCTTTGTGGGGAGCTGAATTTTCCTCATATTAAACACCGACCATGTGTCTAATTCTGCCCTTTTGATGAGGCAAGTAAATAGGGACTATAGGAGCAAAGTGTAGTATCTGTTCTGATACCACACTTCATCTTTTCTGTCCTCGGTCAGTGAAGGAGAAATCCTTGAAGCAATTATATTTTTTGTCCCAAATCCAGAGTGGAGCTTAATTTTCTCCACATTAAAAACACACTTTGTGTCCAACTTTGCTCTCGTGGGGAGACAAATAAATAGGGACTATACTTAAGTTTGAGTCATTATCATCATCCATTTTATCGTCTTATTCACCTTGCTCAGGAGTCTGACATTTTTTGACGGCCTGCACTTTCAGTCTCCAAGCTTAGCGGTCTTGAGGATTGATTCTACTCAAATTCCACTAAGTTTCTTGTTTATGGTTTGCATCCAAGTTTTCTTGGCTCATCCAACTTCCCTTCAGCCTTCCACCTCAACGTCTCTGCATTTTCTTATCCAGGTGTCGCTCCTCTGCCCTTTGGCTAAGATCAAAGTGTAGTATCTGTTCCGATGGATACTGCACGCCTGTCCTGTGCAGTTCTAGGGGGTCCACCCTCCCAGGCTTCGCCTCCCCTCTTTGGGGAGGAGTAAGTTTATTGCTTACTGTCTGAGGCGCCCCTACCGGGGAATGCCGACGGGGCTGCCCAGGCAATTTTTAAATGGCCAGAGTGCTCACTTCTCGAGCGCTGGCTTTAACCCCACTTACTCGACCCAAGCTGTGGTCACATCTTACTTGTGGGAGTAAGATAAAACTGGCCTTGTGCCTAACTCCTAGCGAAGGAGTAAATAAATGTCGCTCCTCTCAACGTGTCCAAACCAACGTAGCTGACTGATCGTGAGGAGTTCATCAAGCTCTGGTCTATTCAGCCTTGCCAACAGCACGGTATCACAGCTGTTGTGACCAGGTTTAATTTGACTCAACATTGCATAGCCATCTGATCATTGCTCTGTCATTTAGTTAGAGTTAGATAATAGTAAGACATCTGCCAATTTGTGTGCCTACTAGCAACTTTTAGTCACTATTTCCTTTTCTCTTTACTAAGGAGTCACCACTTATCAAGGCCAAAAGCCACTCGAGAATAAGGGTTAATGAGACGGATGGAGTGTCAGTTGAATGATGAAGAATATTATGAGAGGATTGAAAATGATGAATGAAATGAAGAAAATTTGATGACTTATCAGGACGGTTTATGACAAGTACTTGTTGACATTAGATTTGAAGACGATTATGTTGTAGTCTGCAGTAAATCAGTTACGTGGTATTGTGTTCTAAGAAACTCTGTACATTTTTAATTTAGTCAGAACATTACAATTTTCACTAACTCAGAAGCCTAGAACAATAGATTTGCTCAGACTCCTACTCCTTTAAAAAATAAAATATTGAATTTTACACTTAGTTTAGTTTGTCTGTTTTATGGCATATCAAGCTATGTTGTAGTCTGCAGGCAAGCAGTCCCGTGGTAATGTGTTCCACAGATAAGAAGTTCTTGGAAAGAAATTGTGTTCAAAAACATTACAATTTCTCCTACATTCGTGGTGTGTGGAAATGGTTCTAGGTAAGAATGCTGAATAACTGTACTAGCAGTCAGGTTTCGAATCACAGCTTGAAATACTCACCATGCCTAACCACACTGAAGAGGCGTAATATGGTTGAACTGTTGTCTGTGGATTATATATATATATATAATGTGTATATATATATATGTGTATATATATATATATATATAAAATATTGGTCGTTCATTTTTTTATAAGCATCGAAGGATAAGTATTATAAATTGAGAATAAAAGCCCTTTTCAATGCAAGATATATATATATTTTTTTTACATTTATCTTATTAATTTCGGAGATATACTCATCTTCAGAGCTTCTTACTTTTTTTTTTTATAAAAATAAACAAACTTTTTAGTTTTGTTTATCGATAAAACGTCCTTGTGTTGGGTTTGACGTAATGTCTGCATGTCGTGTAATTCGCGGTTCTTGTGTTGAACGGAAATGCGGCGGGCACGCTGGTATTTTAAAATATTGGTCGTTCATTTTTTTTATAAGCATCAAAGGATAAGTATTCTAAATTGAGAATAAAAGCCCTTTTCAATGCAAGATATATTTCTTTCTTTTTTTTGACATTGATCTTATTAATTTCGGAGATATACTCTATCTTCAGAGTTTCTTGTTTTTTTTTTGTTTTTTTAAATAAACAAACTTTTTATAAAAAAACAAAAAACACAAGAAACTCTGAAGATGGAGTATATCTCCGAAATTAATTAGATAAATGTCAAAAAAAAAGAAAGAAATATATCTTGCATTGAAAAGGGCTTTTATTCTCAATTTATAATATATATATATATATATATATATAAACTTTATATAAACATTAAAACAGCCTACACAAATTAACTCGCATTTCGTATGTCAAATTTTATCATCACCCATCTCTCTATACATTTACACATACAGGCATAAACATAATATATGTACATGCATACAAGTCATAACACACCCGCAAATCCACACAAACATTTCTTACAACATAGAAATCTCCCATACATACACATACACAAACAGAACATATATACATACACACTTCCATCGGTAAGACATAGTTAAAAACACAACTCACATACATGCACATATCACCGTATATTAATATTACTTACACACACAGATTACAGGGAAAACAATTCACAATAGCACACACATGCGTACTCACTTCACTGGCAATTATACTTATGAATTAGTATATTATGTATATTAGTATATTTAGAACAGTAGAAAATGAACTTTTGGTTTACTTCCGGCAGCCTCGTAACTCTCGCTTCCCTTATTTTTTCTTTAAGTCTTCACATTCTATGAGCAATGTTTCTGACAAAGGGGTAAGAATTGCTGTTTTTTGAGTCGGAATCTATCCATCTAACACTTATTTTGGGCTAGGTTTTGACCTTGAAGTAGTATTTTTTTTAGCTCCTTACATCAAGTGGCTTCATGGCTGGAGCGATTTCCATGAAAAGAATTAAATTTTATATACACTAACCTGGATAGTATAATTACAAGCAATCTTAAAAAGGAACAGACGAAATTTATCATTCTTATCTCAAATTGCAGTTTTATAAATCATCTACCTACTCAATTAGAATTATCTATTATAGTTAACTGGAGTTAATAAATTAATTTATATTAAAACCCGTTAATTAGAAACTTCAATCGGTATTTACTAAACCTATTAATGTTATACTTATTATTCCGCTAAACTTTTAATAACAAGAAAATAGTTGTCAAAAATCATATTACAAATAATTATAAAATTATCCATTATAATCATAACACCAGCAGGAAAAAATTCTGTAAAAATGAAATATGGTAATTACGTGTAACAAAAAACATATCAACACAATCATAGTACAATTACATGCAAATTAACGTCAATAACAGGCAAGTCACACAATGGGATAAAACAGTATTGAAATTTTAACAATTCTAAAAAATATTAATTAATCCTTACCAATGTAAAATATAGATATTATTAAATATACTATTCATTTAGAGTAATTTACCACGGGCTTTGTATTTATTTGTCTATTTGTTTAATTATTAAATATAATCTTGTTCAATTGACTTACTATATTTTACATCCACACAACCAATTATTGTGATTTTTATATTTAAAATCACCTATTAACTAGTTAGCTTAATACTTAAATTAATTACAATTAGTAAAAGATTACAAGTAATATTAGCTGTATACCTAGTCGGAAAGGTTCTTATTGTTATGTTATACCAGGTTTATTAGGTTTTCCTTATAGAATGTTATGGTAAATTCTCTTAGTTGTTAATATATTTATTCAGGGTGAACTGTTTGAAGTGTCTACAGCTAATACCTATTTAATCTCTTTGATTCAGTAGTTTATCTCTATCAAGGAACATAATAATAGCTAATTTTTCATTAAGACAAAGAAAACAAGTGGGGTTGTGTAGTGTAGGAGTAGAAGCTTTCTTTAAGACGCTCCATTTCAGTACAGATATCTTACTGTTTTCCTATAGAGAACATATGTATTAGATAATGAGGTGTCACCTTTCTTATCCAGGTTATTGAAAGATAATTTATGATTTCTGTATCTAGCCTGAGAATCAGTACTTGTTTCATCTATGTCAAAAATTTTCAGACTTGGAGTATCTTCTTGGAACACGGTTCCTAAATAAACTATGCTCTGGGTCAAATATTTTCTTGTAGCAGACAATTATTTTTGTCTCTACAGTTGCACTCATTATTACCGTTATTACTATCTTGAGCATTGTTAATTCTATTGCTATTATTACGGTTTAAGATCTATCTATCATGGCCTTTAATTATATTTCTAAGTAATTTGTACAACTATAGCTAAGTTTAACAGTATTTTTATTAAATATTTTATATAGAGGGTTATTTGCAGGAAAATTCCAACTTAAAAGATTAAGAAACATATGTCCAATTTTGGATTTAACTAGCAGATTAGATGAGGGGAGGGATACCAACTCATTTTCTGATTTCTATTTTTTCTTCTAATGCTCATATTATTTCTGCTCATCGCTAATATGTACTTGATCAGTTATTGCTTTCATCGACAATATCTCTGAGAGTTTCTCAACACCAACGAAGGAAGACGTCCTTTCTCCTGCCTCTGCCCACTGGACAGCCGAGCAAGGCTATTCTCCATGGGAAGATATACAGCTCAAAGTAAAAAGGCAGCCGAACTTTCTTACGTCATTACTTTCTTTACCGTGACGACACTGTCTTAAGTTTCGGCAACCTAGGCCGAACCTTGTAGGTCACTTAAATAAATAAGAGCTTTGTTTTCCTTTCATTATAAAATATTATAGGAGTTGGTCTTGAGCAAGCCTCTATACTTACATCTCAGTCGCAATGTGCCCGGTTTTATGTGAATAAAAATGAAAAAAATGTTGTAAAACTATTTCCAACATGAAAACAAAATATTATTTCTTCTCTTGGCTTTTGCAGAGGTGAAGAGATATTTTATATACTGAAACGTCATATCGGCTGATTTAAGCCTTTTTTACATAAAAGAAAGATTTTCTAGCCATCTTAATACCATTTATATGAATAAAATTATGAGACATTTTCGCAAGTGTTAATGTCACTTTCTAAAGTAGGTTATAATTCTAAACCATTTTATTCAGTTAATTTAATTTAAAAAAAAAAACGATACAATAATCAAATTCTACTTTCAAAAGAATTTGATCAACAAAAAAAGTAAATATTGATTAACAGGCAACAGCTCCTACACTAATAATAATATTATAAGATTTCTTTCACACAGGATTTTAAACTCCTCTAAGATTGTAAGTTATAATTTCAACAAGTGTACATGTTTCGTTAGGTATTCCTATAAAATCATAGAATTACGTCAGTAATTTCATTTTTAATATATAAATTATTATTATCATTTCTGATGACCTAAAGAAAAAAAAATACCCACCGTGGACGTTTTATTATAGATGGAGGATTCTTTTCCTAATTCATTTCAGGCGGCAGGGTAAGTGTGAGGTAGTTGTCTGACTTGCTATATGCTTTCTCGCTTCCGCTCATCACTTGAAATGGTTTCATCCGGAGGCTAGAAAAAGGCACGTATTTTACTTGCTAACTTTTGCATGACAGGATGGAAGTACATATATTTCTTTATATATAGTCATCCACAGACAATGTTCCGCTGTATCACAACTCTTCAGTGTGACTAGACAGGCAACTGCTTCAAACCGAAATTGAACTTATAAGAAATCCAGTGTAGGGGAACAAAGGAGAATGACACTGGTTGCTAAGGACACCGGTGGGGTTTTCGCTTTTGGCCAGAGAGACCCAGACTACTGGGCAAAAGATAAGGGTATTCAACCACGTGGAATCCTGTCCAACATGGTGAACACTCTTCTCTCTCATCGAGTAATCTGGGTCTCTCTGACCAAAGGAGAAAACCCCACCGGTGTCTTTAACAACCGGTGTCATTCTTCTTTGTTCCCCTACACCAGTGATATTTCCTACTAATTGTTTTCATGGAGTTGCAAGTCTATCCCAAGGATAACATGATGGATAAGACAATGCCCCCCCCCCCTCTTTGAAACAAGTACGGGAATCTGCGCAAATACTTTTTCATCTTTATCTTGAAATTCTTGAACAAGCAATCGTGCTCTGATAGTAGTTCCTTTTGAGGTCTCTTTTTCGCTATTAACTAAACTTATAGATATTCTACTTTGTCCCAAAGCAGAAACCTGTGCAAAAACCTCATTGTTCTCCAGTTTGCAGTGCTGAAAGTGTTCCGGGTTTTCCCGGAATTTCAGATTTTATCATATGGGATATATAATTGAAGGCTTCAAATTGAAAGGGAAAAGAAGCTGAAGAAAGCAGAAGACTTGAAGATCAAAGAAACCTCCAGAAAGTCAACTCAAATAACAATTCACCAACTAGTAGAAAAGATAAAAATGAAAATGGTTCAGCAGCAAAAACGAAAACAATCAAAAATATACAAGCTGAAGAAGTTTTTTTAAAGGTCAAAAGTCAAACGTGTGTAGCATGAACTAAAGTTGCATCTTTTCCAAAAATGTAATTCAATAAACAGAGTTTTATTTTGAATCTTTTTGAAGTTATTTTATAGTTTCAATCATATTACAAATGATCTTCATTTTTAGTTTATTATATATGTACTGATTTCACAAAAAATTCTTTTTACTTACAAAACTTTGTAAGTAAAATTTTTTTTTTCCAATTGAAAATTATGTAATTTGAAGCTTAGACATCACCAGAACCCTTTACCTTTACAGCCTTCTATTTTATGTCAAATTTGCTCAAATATTTTCCCACTGAGATTATTCATCAGCAGGCAACTTGCATTTTATGTAATCTGGTTTGGGAAGAGACAGGACCTTCCAGTGTTCAAACTCAGCAAGATGCACAATACTGCATGTCTAGTGGGGTGCATAGATGAATGCAGATAATGAGCCGGTGATGGGGAAAATATCTAGCTTGGGGTTTGACCAACCAAAATATAATTTCTCCATTTGAAAAGTGATTGCTTCTTTAAAACGGGGGTTTATGCTGGGAGATTACAGAATTAATGTCCACTCAATATAAGAGACACCCAGGGTAGTAAGTTTTTATGTCTAGCGATAAAACAGTCCATAATTTTCAGTTAAGCTGGTTGTATGCCGATCCCAAATGACAGTGATATCTGCATATATATTCCAGTAAAACGGACAGAGGAGGTCAGTTGGATCTCTGGTGGTCTGAAAGACAGAGATAGCCCTTTCGACCCTAAGCTGATGGACTGTTTGTGTTTGGTTGAACTTGTATTTTGATTTAGTTCTGAGTGTGAGTCTGTCGTTCAGTAGAAAAATCATTGTAACCTCTCAAAAGAAAATATCGTTACTTGTTTTAAACTTGAGTTGTGATTTTGTTTTGAAGGAAATTTCTTTTGTTACATCAGCAACAGAGACCACATTATTGACATGACAGCCAGTGTCAAAATTAAGTGTCGAAGTCGGACAAAAACAGCAAGTGGACGATCGCGGCCTTTGCAGTGAGTACACACAAAAACAATTTCAGACGCGTTTAAGTATTGTCATTTTGTTCGTCTGCAACAGGTTGAAGGATATCTCCATCATCTTGAGGTAAGGTATATTTTTGAGAATTATCGTCGTTCATAATGCGAGTTTAGCTCTACCATTAGGGTAAAACCGGCATGGGGTAACTTTTACCAGTCCTAACATCATGAGCTATCCCTCTCATTATCAAAGGGAGAATATGTAGCAACTGTGTTAGGAGTGTGAAGCTCTATGGAGATGAATGCTGAGCCTCCACTCAGTCCTCACTCGCTTGTCTTCAGCGTAATGACAGAGCAATGATCAGATAGATATGCAATGTTGGGTCAGATCAGATCCGGCATATAAGCTCTGATTCCCTGTTGGCGAGAGTGAATATACCAAAGCTCGATCAAACTGCTGATGATCAGTCGGCTACATTGGGTTGGCCATGTTGAGAGGCGCGACTCTTGGATAGGAAAATACAGAGACCTTGATGTGGAAGCCCAGAGGAAAGTTGAACGATGCAAGAAAACTTGGATGTAGACTATCAACAAGGATCTTAGACAATGGAATTTGAATGGAATCAATCCTCAAGACCAGCAAGTTTGGAGATTGAAATTGCAGAATTTTAAGGGAAATAAAATGGTAAAATGGATGATAATTCTTAGAGTCTGAAAAAGATGTTGACCGACATTTGAAAATTTAACCAAGCAACAAGTATGAACTTCCACTAACACTACCATTCAATCACATCTAATCACAATACCTGGCACATTCCATTCTTTGCTTCCATTCCTCTTGTAGAACACTGATTGTCATGGCCGATCGCCCCCTTCTCAAGTCCAGCATTCAAACTCCTCGGTCAACATGAATTCGAATAAGGACATCGAATATACTGCCATGTCTGCTGCAATGAAGGTAGGCTGCCAGTATCTTATATCTGTATAAAGCCACCATTCGCTCATGCTGTTGCCACATCTTGGCTGGTACACCAACCACTAGTCTCTCCTTCTTGGACAGGGTGCAAAAAAGGATTTATAATCTAATATATCCCGCACTGTCTGCTAAGCTCCAGCCCCTGTCGCATCGCTGCAGTGTTTCATTCCTGTGCTTGTTTTACAAGTACTTCCAGAGAATGTGCTCCGACGAACTTACTGCACTTGTAACCCCTTAATAAAAATAACCCCGACCCACTGACTAGCAACAAAATTCGACCCCTTCACTGTAGAGGTCCGTAGATGTCGGAAGATTTTCTACTCTAATAGCTTCTTTCCTCAGACTAATTGTCTTTGGAATGCCCTCCCTGCTCCTTCGACCGTATCAACATGCAGAAATTTAAATGCAATGTGAACAAACATCTTGCTGCCCAACTCCCCACCCAGATTATCCCGTATAAATCTGGCCCCTATTACAATAGCCTCTTAGATTTCGGAAGCAATATCTCTTGTTTGGGGTGAACAAAACTAAAAAACAATACTTGATCTCCATTTCTGAAATCAGATTCCAATATAGGAAGTTTATTATGGAAGACTAGCAAATATATGCTTCCTGGGAGGATGGTATCATGACTAACAAACATATACTACTAGGAGGAGAAGGAGGTAATGCTTAGGAGGATGGTATCATGACCAATAAACATATACTGCAGTGCACTCTAAAGATGAGGTAATAACTGAGAAGATAGTATCATGATGAACGAACATATACTAATAGGAGGAGGAGGATGTAATGCCTGGGAGGATGGTCTCATGATAGAACAGATATTATACTACCCCCAAAAAAGGAGGCGTGATGCCTGGGAGGACTGAATCATGATGAACGAACATATACTACTGCCCCCCCCCCTCAGTGGGAAGATGGTCTCATGACAACAGAACAGATGGCTATGTCCTGAATTGATCATTAAAAATAGTACGATAGTACATTTATAAAAGTAATAGTATAGTTGTGGATTCAGACTTCATTAGTAAGAGATATCTGAAACAGCTTAATTAAAACTGACGTTGGTTTATTTTTATCAAATAGTTTCTGGATCGATGTTGCTTTTACGTATGTTGGCTTCTTTTCTTCTTCTTCCACTATCTTCCTTTTCACTGCAATACTAACTAAGTCATTGGAGATTGCTATCTCTTTTATTTTTATCTTTCTACAATCCATTGTACTCCCCCCCCCCCCATCCCCCATCCTCACCTAGTAAATGCCTCCTTCTTTCTCGGCTTTTGTTTCTTCTATTCCAGCACAGAAGCTGAGTTGAGTACATTTTTCCTTTTCATCATAAAAACCAAAAACCCAACCGATTTGGGGACAAACCAGAATCATTCACAAGAGCGTTGCAAGCAGAAATGAGCAAAGTGTAGTATCTGTTCTGATACTACACTTCGTCTATTCTGTCCTCGGTCAGTGAAGGAGAAATCCTTCTAGACTCAGCCAATTTTAGATTTTGTCACAATCCAGAGTGCTCCTTTTTTGGGAGCTGGATTTTCCCCACATTAAAAACCGACCTTGTCTCTATCTCTGTCCTCGTGGGAATGCAAGTAAATAAGGACCCTGTCAGAGTAACCTCCAAATTGCACCAAATATCCGCAATGCTTTTATTTTCTCCTTTGATACCAGTGTCTCCGAACCTCTTTAATAGAGAGAGAGAGAGAGAGAGAAGGGGGGGGGGGTAGTAAACAAGTGAAAACAAACAAATTGTAATAGAAAAACATTATTTTCTTCCTTATGAAATTAGCTGTGCCGTTCAGAAAGTTAAATTGGCTGCAGTTTTCCTATGACTGGATTAAAGCAATTAATACGCTTAATCTGAAGAGATTCACTGAAATTAAAGGCAAATAATTGGATGGGATTAATGAAGAATAGATAAACCCGCTCCTACTCTGCCTTGGTGGAGAAAAGCAAAGGAAGATAAACCAACGGAGAAAAAAATTGAGTCATTAATGGATAAACTAAGAATGTATTACCAAAAATGAGAAGAAATAATGAGTTGTTCATCACAACGAATTTATATAAAAAAGTATATTTATTTATCATGTCTCGCTTCATTTCACATTTTGCAGACTTACACATACATATATACAGAGAGAGTTTGAATTACGTAGCAGACACCATCCTCAAGTGTCTTCGGTCTCTCTGTAAAAGGGTTTGTCAGGAAAACCTGACATGAGGATATTTCCTCCGACAAGTAAACCCTGACCAAATATTCAAAATAACATAGTATTCGAAGCCCAAATAAGATCTCCCCTGTTTGGCTATACTCCTATACAGGGAATGGTACATCTTCTAGTGATGTTACCTCAACTAACAGTACTTAGCTGGGTAATCCAACAGACTAGACGAATTCTTGTCCTGGAATTTGGTAAGATCAAGAGACCAAAAGAAATATATATTATAACATAATCAACTGGTAAATTGGGGAGAAGATAATTAATGTTCTTCAGTTCTTTACTAACTCAACGTTTGACAGGTAAAGGAAAATTTTAATGGAACATTCTAATATCTATGTATCTCATACAGAGATCAAGTAGTAGCTTGATTTCTGAGAACTTCGACTAAAGTAAAATGAAACAGAAAAATACATAATACCTACAATATCACAAAATACATCGATCTATTTATATAAAGTAAGGTATGTGTATGTTATTATATATTTCTATGTACAGGATTCACTCGTAAACTAATTAACCGATCATTATGAATTTTGGAACTCAGCTTCTCGAGTGTGTAATATGTGCTATATTTAGTTAAACTTAGTTTTATTTTTGTGAAATTTTAGACATCTGTAGAATAGTAGGAAGTCTCATTCTAACATTTATTGAGTCATCTTCGTTGTGGTGTGAATAAAAGGGAATAAAACTGAAGGGTGTTAGTAAATGGATAAGTCCATGAGTATGGACGAAGACAAAAGTTATAACGTCCATGAGTAAGATAAATGTCCTGTTTGTAAGGAACAGAGAAGAGTTCATGTATGAGAAAGTTTGTATTAGAAAGTCTGTACGTATGCAGGTGTAAAAGTCAGGCTGTGTCCATGTGTATATTTAGATATGCGTGTGTATGTGTTACATTGCTAAGTTTACGTGTGTGCTGCTGTAGCCATGTTGGATCCTTAGGTCTTCTTGTCGAATCCCAGGGCCAGACAGCAGAGGGGGGGGGGGGTAGTGCGTCCCAACAGAAAAGTTTTGTGGTCGGTTCAATCAGTGTTGTCTCGTGGCCGAAAAAGAGGAAGAATCTAATGGGCACTCCCTTTTATCAACTTCGGTTGTCTACTCAGCTTGCCTGAGAGATGGCCTCTGATTGAGCAAGCCAGAAAGGAAGTTAAATGTATACACGAATCAACGCTCAGCATAGAAATTAAGTATCAGTTCAAAACCATTATGGGCGGCTCGTTGCAGCCGTAGTGTTGCCGTTTGTGGTACCACTGCTACACATCAATTAATAAATATTCCACAAATTTCAGTTACTTTGGATTATTTTAAAGAGTTTTTTTAGGAATCATAATATTAACACAATCTCTGATTTTAAAATTAAAATAATTCAGATTTGCACTGAATTTGAGCCATATTCATTCCACACCAATTAAGCAAGATTTCTTGAATTTCAATTTCTTCTTAAGACCCTTTAAGCTCTAAATTTTAAACATTTTCTAGAATTAAAATCATCTAATGGATTCTGATGAAAATTAGAATAAGGATTCTAGACATAAGGTTTAGTAGCATTATATCTTGATTTTAATCTTCATAAGGGGGCATAAAAGTAGTGCAACACTTATGTTCGGGCAATTAACTTTACCCATCCTGGAATGGGTATTATTCCAGTATATATATATATATATATATATATATATATATATTGAATTCTAATAAAATTTGATTCGCACCTTATTTTATTATTTCATTTTATATTATGCTAAATATATATATATATATATACACAAAACGCTAGCGTATGTAGGTAAAAATAATTTAATATTATTTATTTAAAATTATATATATATATATATATATATATTTGAGATTCCATTCTTATTTTCTCTTCTCATTTAATTTTGTTCATCTGTTCCACCTTCCGGTACCTATATCACATTGCTCCTGCCTCGGATTACAAACTTACATTTATATATAATATTTTATAAATAAATATTAATTATTTATTACCTACAGACATCGATGTTTCATGCTTACGCAATCTTCAGTGCAGGAAGCTAATTCCCGACGGTCAGCGGGCGCGAACTCCAATCAAAAATCGACACTGATTCGCAGTCAAGAGACTTACCTGTTGGCCACCACAAATTAGCTTGGAATTTTAGGAGGAATTTAACTTTGTAAATACCAAGTCGGCGGGTATTTACAGCAAGCAGCGAAGAGTGATCAACAACAACAACAAACTGTGTTGGATCTCACAATATATATATATAATATATTACTCAATAAGTCTCGGGCCAAACTAATGAAACAACTTTCGACTTTATTTATCAACATAGTCTCCTTCTAGACTGATACACTGATCCAAACACTTGTCTAAGAATTCGATGTCTTTTTTGCTGAACGAGTTATTTTGGTCTTAAAATATGCTTGGAGAATAGTGTGGGTGTGGAAGCAACTCCAACTGCAATTCAGGTGGTTTGCCATCATCGTTGCCCTTGACTTGTTACACGATGCATTGTCTTGGTAAAAATCACCTTTTTCTTGTTCATTTGAGGTCGTTTTTGGCGACTTTTTCCTTCAAACGCACAAATAAAGTTATATAATATTCACTATTGGGGTTTCTTCTTTTCTCAGGGTAATTGATGAACAAAATACCTTGCACATCCCAAAATACAGAGACCAAAACCTTGCCTACTGATGTTTATCTTTGGTCGCTTTGGATGGTTTTGACCTGCTTTTATCCACTCAGCTGATTGCCATTTAAACTCCGGAGTGAAGTGGTGGATCCATGCTTCATCCATTAATACATATTAATGTAAAAACTCCTTTTTGTTGTGTTGAAACAGTTGCAAACAACATTCCTAATCGTCGACACGTCATTGTTTTTGATTGACTGTGAACAAACGTGGCACCCATTTTGAACACAGCTTTCTTACTGACAAATGTTCATGCAAAATGCTGAATACACTTTCGCCTTCTGATATCTTAAACCCCTCTGCTATTTCACGTAACTTCAATTTACAATCGGCCAAAACGAGTTTGCGGATTTTTCAAATGTTTTTGGGTGACAACTGCCGAATTTAAGTGACCTTAGCATTCAGCATCATTTGTGTCTGTACAACCGTGTTTAAAGTCAGCAAACCATCTCTTAAGCATTGTTTCGAATGCATCTATTGCATTCGAAACAATGCTTAAGAGATGGTTTGCTGACTTTATAAATAACATTAATCAAACCAGTGATTTGCCTGAACAGTATTTTTTCTCATCAGAAAGCAATTCTTTATCAACATACGAAATTCAGATTTTTCCATATTTTGAAATTTTGCAACAGTAGGTTCACTTAAATAACTGTAATTTGTAAACTAATAATCCGAGTGGGCTCAAATTTTGATATGTGTAATTTGAAGGTTAGTACTTTGTTAAAAATCATATGGACTTTTTTTTTATTCGTGGAACTATTTATATATCAGACCCGAGACTTATTGAGTGATGTGTTATTCATGGAATTTGTCAGATTTGAAAAGAATATTTAATTTTAAACTATTTTAAGTGATAAAAGCCATTAACAATGCAAATTTAGTAGCATTTTTTATCCACATTTTCAGGAAAAATTTCCTTTCTTTAGAAATGTAGTAAGAGTTGTTCCATTTTATGTAGTCTTTTTTTTCTCGCTGTTGTTGTTGTTGGTCGGAAATCTTAACTGGTAATTCTGGTCTTGTTTTAATCCATAAACATTTGAACGTGACGTCGGCAAGTTTTATTCTTTGATGAACTATAAAAATTTAACCAGAAAAAAAAGAAATTTCGTAGAGCCAAATTCTATACTATATTTTTGGGTCTCTGTCTTCCTGTCTGAAGATGCAATTGAAAACAAAGCTCTATAACAAGATCAAACAAATTTTACGAGTAAAATTGTACAATGAATGCAATGATGGTATTCATTTTGTATTATGGAGTTTTGGAAAAATATTGTGGGGTTTGCATTCGTGCCAGACATCCATGAACAGCAAAGAATACATTTTACTTTATTTTATTTATTATTTAAACATTTTAAAATGATAGAAATTAAAAACTAAAAATTAAGATGATGGAGAGGATTAATGTGTAAGGATGACCAAACTACTACAAAAATATAAAGGTTTTACTGAGATAAAATTTTAAACGAATATGGGTTGATTTTTTGTTTTTTAATATTTCTAAAATAAAAGCGAGTGGAGTTTCTTTTTAGTTGCAACAGTTAGGCAGTAATTCAGGTACTGACGAAAGAAGTGTGTATGTTTTTGTCTCACTTTATGTATTTCCTACCACAAGTTTCTGTCAGTGTCTTTGATTTTGCTCTTTTACATGAAAATTCCTGTTATATTTCTTACACACTGAAGAAATTCTGGCTAAACAACGATTAAGTTGTTGCTTGCCCAAATTGCTGAAATAAAGCGTAGAGAAGAAGGCATACAAGATTGAGATAAAAGACAATTGATGTAACTTTGTTAGAAGTTATAATAACAAAAATAGCCAGAGTGTAAGGTCTTTAAAAGAGGATGGTTTATTACAACGTATATCTTGTACAAAACAATAGCATATTATTATTAGCAATATATTAACCTAATACACTCAAATACCGTCGAATAGTCCACTATACATACTACTGTTCGTAGTATATATAAACTACAAACTAGTACACTTATCAGCTTTGAGGGGAGTCAGGTATACCCCTCCCCCCCCCGAAGCTGAAAATCTCCCTTGAATTTTCTGCTTCTAATATTTCTTCCTTTTAGGATCCGGCTGAAGCGCTCCACTGGTTTTCTTTCACGTGTGCTCTTTCTTTTATTCCGAACTTATGGAATTGGATCCTTTCTAGTTTGGGGCGAAGATAAATTTTGTTTAGCTCGTAAAGCTGGTCCAGTAGATATATACATAGGTTCGTGTACAATATTGTGTAGTGACGTGTCAAAAGTATTGCATAGAATCTCCATTGGGACTTTTTCCTCACTTTTTTCAGCATATCGTGGTCTAATTTGATTAATGTGTTTTTTAAATTGCTAAAAATTTCAGGATAGTTTTTTCTTCCGTGTCCATATATTTATTTTTTTTTAAGGCACACTTAAACGTGTCAAAAATTTTTTCGGCTTAACCGTTCGATCTAGAATGATATACTGGTGTAGTAATGTGTTCAATGTCCAAGGAAGTACAGAAATCCTTAAATTCCTTTCCTGTGAACGCTGTACCATTGTCGCTGATCAGTGTCCGGGGGACCCCGAAACGACTGAAAATTTTTTCTAATGCACTGATGGTGTTCCTAGATGTAGGATACTAGCACTTGAATAGCTCAGGCCATTTCGAGAAAGAGTCCACCAACATCAAGTAATAGGTCCAGCATAGTCTATATGTAGACATGCCCATGGCAAATCCGTTTTTGGCCAAGGCGCCCTTGCATCCATTTGACAATCTCGGCATAGTTTTACAAAACTTTCTATTTCCTTGTCCATTCCTGACCAGTATACATAGCATCACATGAGTGATTTCATCCGGGACATGCCAGGATGACAGGTATGAAATTCTTTCAGCATAACTTTGAGGTTGAGGTATTACAATTCTATCTGCGTACATTGTTGCATATTGAGAAAGGTGAAATCTGGGTTCCCTTTTTCTTTCTTTCATTCAATCTCGTCTGGTCCTTTATTTTTAATATGAAATCATCTTTTTCGGCTTCCTTTTTTATTTGTTCCAACGTTACAGATAATTCTCTGATAGTGTTTAACAACAGATCTGAGATTTCTTTTTCCTCTTTTAGTGCTGTTATAACCGTCTCTTCTAAAATCTCTTCATTTTTTGGGATTAATCTTGACAGTCCATCTGCATGCACATGTTTTTGGGATGCGATGTATTCCATCCTAAAATGATAGTTCAGTAGGGTTACACCCCATCGCTCTACACGATTAGCAATGTGAGTAGGAATGCCTATTTTTATCCAAATATAGTTACTAACGGTTTATGGTCTGTTTGAAGTATAAATGATCTACCATGTAAAAAGCGATGGTATTTTTTAACCCCGAACACAATCGATAATGCCTCTTTCTCGATCTGACTATAATTCTTCTCAGCCGGTAGAAGAGTCCTTGAAGCGTGCACGATTTGTTTAGTAGTACCATCTCCATATTTGTGTAGCAGTGCAGCACCCACTCTGTATTCACTAGCATCAGTCGCAAGGATGATTTCTTTCACAGGATCATAATGAACTAAGGCTAGATCTGATAGTAGACTTTTAAAAATTTTCTGGAAAGCCATCTCGCAATCTTTTGACCATATCCAGTTTTTGTCCTTCCTTAATAATTCGTTAAGAGGGGCTTTTAAATTGTACATTTTTGGAATGTAGATCGCATAATATTGGGTCAACCCAAAAAACTATTGTAGTCTTGCAACTGTGTAGGGTACAGGCATATTTTTAATTGCATCGGTCCTCTGTGGGTCCGATGTCCTGCCTTCACTGTCTATCACTTGTCTGAGGTATTTAATTCTTTCCATGACGAAATTACACTTCTCTCGACTAAATTTGAAACCGTATTCTTCTAGTCGTTTGAATATAGCTCTGATGTGTTTTTCGCATTCGTGAAGTTCTTACTTTTGACTAGAATATCGTCTAAATAGGCGATACCAAACCTAAGACCTGCCAACATAGTGTCCATAATCTGCTGGAACAAAGCTGGGGAGACCTTTAAGCCGAAAGGGAGCCTATTTAGCTTGAAAATTCCCTCATGTGTATTTATGCACAAATATTTTGAGCATTCCTCGTTCACTTTAACCTGCAAGTATGCGTCAGATAGATCGATTCTTTAAAAAATCTTTCCTTTATTTAACTTTAAGAAAATGTCTTCTGGCGAAGGAAGTGGATAATTATGATTCTTCAGGCAGTCGTTTAAGCCTGTTGAAAAATCGGCGCACACTCTTATTTTTTTGTTTTTCTTTCTGACATAGACGATGGGCGACACCCAGTCCGCATGATCTACCTTATATATGACTCCCATTTTTTCTTATCTTTCCAGTTCCTTGTTAATTGTGTCTAAGGAGTAAAAATGGACGTTTCTCTTTGGTTTAAAAATTGGAGTGACATTTTCCTTAAGTTCAGAATTGACTTCTGTCATTGTACATAAACCCAAACCCTCAGAGAAAACTCTGATATATTCTTCTTTCAATAAATTCATGATTTTTTCATTTTTAATATATTTTTCTTTTCTGCGCTGTTTATTTCGTTGTAAAAAGAGTTCATTGGGAGTTCAAATAAATTGAACAGTACTATCCAGTCTATTCCGAAGAGACATGAATCAACTCCTTGAATCACATATACTTTTGTTTTTGCAGTTTTGCCACAGAAAGAAATATCGCACTTTAATTTTCCTTTAAAGTTTTTTTTCCCTGAAACCCCTCTGGCAATTTTCTTGGTTTCAGATTGTTTAAGTGTCTTTGAGTTGTCCCCCTTGGACTGAGTCATCTCCTTATATGATGTGGGATAGTGGGAGTGAGCTCCCCTTTTTAGTTTGTTGTTGTTGCTTGAGCAAGATGGCGGTTCATGGGTGTACGGTTGCAGGCAACAAGTGACCTGGATTAACATTGGTAGCAGAGGCTGTCTTCTTTGTGTGATAAGAAGTTATCTGTCGTGTTCAACAAAAGTTGAAACACATTTAAAAGAAAGATGGCTTCGTTTAGTAAAGCCCACCCATTCTATTGAACCAGGATTCTTATGCAGAATGGAAACAATACATTGGCATATGGTCTCTATTCACGGATTTTCCTAAAGAAAAACATGGCCCAGCAGTATTTTTGTCACTACCACAAAATATAAGAGAATGTGTTCGACATTTGGCAACCACAGATATTGGTACTCCAAATGGGTTAAATATAATTCCCAACAAATTAGACGAAATTTACTTAGTGGACAAGAACACGATGGCATATATGTCATTTAAGGAATTTTACACCTACAAAAGAGAGACCGGGGTTAACATAAATGAATTTTTATACCAAAAATTAAGGAAATTTGGAATCACTTTGCCAGAAGGAGTGCAGGCTTTTTTTGTTCTGAATGCAGCAAATGTGTCAGAAGAAAATGAAAAATTGACAAGAACCACATGTTCGAGCTTAGCATATGTCACAATGAAGGAAACATTGAAGAAAGTGTTTTCAGACATTTCGTCAACGGAAGGTAAAACCGTCCCTGCTGTCAAGGAAGAAGTTGAAACAGTCAATTATAGTAACACAAGTATAAAAAAAAAATTATTACCGGGATTACAATACAAATCCAACAGACAGACAAGGTAAGATACTTCGTTGTTTTAGATGTAATTCAATTAAGCATTTTGCCCGAGACTGTACGAGTTTCAATTCTAGAAACAATATACACACTGTCGTGGATTCAGACCAGGTGAACTTTACTTTGTTTAATGTTGATTCATGTAATCGAACAGTGATAAATGACTCTTATTCTAATGTAAAAATGTCCAATCTTGTGAAAGAGACATTGGGTATGGCAGTATTGGACTCTGCTTGTTCACGAACTGTTGCTGGAAAGCTTTGGTTTAATATATTCTTTGATATATTGCATGACCGAGATAAGCAGTTGGTGGAAACTGTTAGGTCTAACAGACCATTTTGTTTTGGAGATGGAGTGGAAGTGAAAGCCATTAAAACAGTTAAATTTCCTGTAACAATAGGGGGTATAAAAGGTGTCAGAGGTTATATTGAGGCTGACATCGTCAAAAATGATTTACCCTTGTTATTAAGTCATATATCTATGAAAACTGCAGGAATACTGCTAAATTTTAAAACTGACAGTTGTCAAATTTTTGGCAGATATATAAAATTGCAAATCACAACTTCTGGACATTATAGTCTTCCACTAACTAATATGCTTTTGGCAGTTAAAAATGCACCAAACATAGTGTTGCACTGTGAGATTTTAAAAGGATGCTCTAGAGTGGAAAAAAGAAAAAAAGCTGAGAAATTGCACAGACAATTTGCTCATGCATCTAAAGAGAAATTAATAGCTTTGGTTAAAGGTAGTAAGGCATTTAATGATAAGGAATTTCTGAATCAGATCAAATATATTTGTGATTCTTGTTCAGTTTGTCAGAGGTTTAGAAGACCCCCTCCTCGACCAGTTGTAGGATTGGCTCTTGGTAACAGGTTTAATGACACTGTATGTTCGGATTTGAAGGAACATCGACATAACCAATGCTGGATTCTGCACCTAATTGATACATCCACTAGGTACTCTGCTGCCAGATTAATTAAAACCAAAAAGAGCGAAGAAATTATTCGCAACATATTTTTAATGTGGATATCTTATTTTGGAGCTCCCAAGCGACTTTTAAGTGACAATGGAGGAGAGTTTAATAATGAGGGCTACCGACAGATGAATGAAAACTGAATATTGAAACATGCATGACAGCTGCTGAAAGTCCACTCAGCAATGGTACCGTGGAACGTCATAATCTAATAATTGCGGAAGCAATGAAAAAAAACATTAGATGATGAAAAATGTGAGCCAGAAATAGCTTTGGCATGGGCTGTCAGCGCAAAAAATGCACTTCAGAATCATTCTGGCTATAATCCAAATGAGCTTGTATTTGGGTCTAACATTAACACCCCCTTAGTTTTGAATGATAGATTACCTGCACTGGAAACTGCAACAACAAGTGACATGGTTAGAATAAATTTAAATGCCCTACATGCAGCAAAGAAAAGCTTCATGGAAGCTGAATCAAGTGAAAGAATTCGGAGAGCTTTGAAATCCAATATAAGGACTTATGCAGGTGAAAGTTTAGTGACAGGTGACCGTGTCTACTATTGAAGACAAAACTATAAAGGATGGTGTGGTCCGGCTAAAGTTTTGGGTAAAGAAGGATAATGTGTATTGATCAGACATGGAGGAGCATTTTTCAGGATGCATCCATGTCACTTGATGAAGGTAGACAGGGAATTGCGAAGTCCCAGAAATGAAGAAAATACAAATTCTTCAAATGAGATGAATGAAGTCTTGGAGGAGGAAGATGAAGGACAACATAATACCAACTCAAATTGCGACAGAAGGGAAGTGAAAAATAACAGTTTAAAACCGAGTAGAAACGAAGTTGTAGAGTATAAATTGAGAGGGAGTAATGAATGGAAAAAAGGGATGGTTATGAACACACAACCAAAGTCAACGGGAAAGTATAGCCATTGGCTAAATATAAAACCTGAAGTCGAAAATGAAAATCCCTTATGTATCAATTGGGATCATGTGGATCAATGGAGACAATTTCCTCAAACAGAGGAAGTAAGTTATCAAGAACATGCAATTTTGCTTTCTTCTGAACAAGAACAAGGAAAAGATGTGATTGATGCAAAGAAAAGAGAATTGGAAAATATGGAAATTCATGAAGTATATGAATGTGTGCCTGATAAAGGGCAAAAATGTATATCAACAAGGTGGGTGATAACAGAAAAATTTGTGAAGGACAAAAATATAATGAAGGGTCGTCTTGTTGCACGTGGTTATGAAGAAGATTCTCATAACCTAAAAACAGATTCTCCAACGTGCAGCCGTGAGGCTATGCGTCTCGTATTGTTAACGGCCTCGGTTATGATGTGGCTGGTGGAGACTCTTGATTTTACCTCCGCATTTCTGCAAGGTAATATGCTGGAGAGAGAGGTATTTCTTAGACCACCATCTGATGTGTGTCCAGAATCACAAGTGTGGAAGCTGAAAAGATGTATTTATGGATTAAACGATGCACCTCGTTCATGGTACAAGCGAGTTAATCATGAGTTAACGCACTTAAAAGGAATGGTGAGTGCATATGACAATGCACTGTTTCTTTGGCATGATGCCACTGGTGAATTGATGGGCATTCTGGCAATACATGTTGATGATTTCATATTCTGTGGAAATGATTTATTTAAGAAAAATGTGATCGCAGAATTGGAAAAGATTTTCAAAATTGGGAAGCATGAAAGTGGAACATTCAAATTTTTGGGATTGAATGTTAAGCAAATAAAAAATGGGATTATTTTGGATCAAAATCTATATGCTTCGGCCTTATCCCCAATAGACATAAAGAAAGGAAGATCATTAAGAAAAAATGATGAATTGAGTCAAGAGGAGAAGACAGAGTTAAAAAGATTGACGGGTCAAATGATGTGAGTATCTACCCAGACGCGACCAGATGTATCATTTGATGTGTGTAGAATGAGTAATATTGGAAAATATCCAAAGGTGAAGTTACTCTTCGAGGCAAACAAATCGCTAATAAGGTTACAATCAAGGACAGGATCCGTATCTTTTCCCCAACTTGGAAAACCTTCGGATCTGAATATTGTTTGTTATTCAGATGCCACCTATGCTAGTTTGGGGGATGGATCTTCACAGGGTGGTTTTATCATCATTGTTTGTGGCAAGATGAACAGAATGGCTCCTATATGTTGGTCATCAAAAAAACTTGACCGGGTAACAAAAAGCCTGTTAGCTTCAGAGACTCTTGCGCTTAGTGAAGCAGCTGATGCCGGAATGTTGATAGCCGCAATGCTTCAAGAGATATTCAGACTACCTAGGTTGCCTGAAGTTCTTTGTAAAACGGACAATGCGTCTCTGGTAGAGATTTTAAAGTCATCAAATCTTGTGAGTGACCAACGTTTCAGAGTTGATGTAGCCAGGGTGAAGGAAATGATGGTGAAGGAGGAGATCCAAATTGAATGGATCAGGGGTCGAGAACAGGTCGTGGATTGCCAGACAAAGATGGGAGTCTCTTCCGAAATTCTGAGAGACTTGTTGCAATGATTTGTTTTGCTTTTGTTCGTTTTATTTTTGTTTGTTTTTTTTGTTTTTTTATAGAACTGTAGTCTTCACAAGAAGACACCAGCAATGTCTTTGAGTTGTCCCCCTTGGGCCGAGTCATCTCCTTATATGATGTGGGACAGTGGGAGTGAGCTCCCCATTTTAGTTTGTTGTTGTTGCTTGAACAAGATGGCGGTTCATAGGTGTACGGTTGCAGGCAACAAGTGACCAAGATTTTTTTTCCTGAATCCCCTTTGGCAATTTTCTTGGTTTCAGATAATTTAGGTTTTCTAATTTTTCTCTGTTTGTTCGTCAATAATACTTATGTCTGAGCCAGAATCCAGTAAAAAAAGTGACTGTACACCCATTGATATGTAAATCTACATATTTTCGATTTTTACTGTTCTGAATTTCTTTTTTTGACAACATAACGTTTACTTTTTCAAAATTCTTTTTCTTATTCTTGAGGCAAACAAACCATTTATGACCCTTAATTCTGCAAAATTCACAGAATTTGTACTTATACCAACATACATCTTTAGTATGCTTAGTGTTTCCACACGTCTCACATTTTCCTGTCTTTTTGAATTTAAAAGATTTTTGGGGTTTTATGCGTTGTACTTTGGCAACACTTTTTTCCTCAATTTGGGTATTATCCCTTTTAACATTAATAAGATGCTGACATTCTTCTGTCCCTCTTTGTAAGTGATTTTCGTGTCTTGCTCCACCATTGTTAAGATTCTAGACCCTATTACTTTGTCCTTAAACAAAGATTAGGCAGTTGAATAAATCTTTGGGGATTTCATCTATCTTGAATTGATCAACCAAACAGTTTACTGTTCCTGTGTATGCAAAACAATCCTCGTTATCCGTTTTCACAATGTTTAGACATTTGTATTGTGTGTGAATAGACTATTTCTTTTGTCGAATATCTTCAACAGTATATTTATAGTTTCATCGAATGAAACTTCCTCAGGTTTTCTGAGCAATATCAAGTTCGTATATTTGTTATTTTTCTTTGTTCCCAGTTTCTGTAATAACAGGGTTACTCGTTCTTCATCTGACCAATCTAAGCAATTGTTTTTAGTAAATATCGTTTCAAATCGTCTTAAATGTACTGGAAATGTAATGCTAGATACTGTAGTGTTACTGCACCGGCGATTCACCGGTAAGGGGACGAGTTACGGCCCCTGCCGATGACTCAGTTAGAATGTATCTTGACCGCCAATAAACCTTGTTATTTATCCTATACGTCTCTCCGTCTTACTACTTACTTAACCCAGCCGATAACATTACTGGTGTCAGATAAAGGATACCATTTGTGGAGACCAAAAAAACAAAGTAAAAGATCGGATATCGTAGTAAGAAAAACAAAGGATTTCTAAGAGAAAGAAAATTCTACTATCGATAAACAAACGACTTACAGAAAACGGTCCCACAAAAACAAAAAAAAAGTAAGAAAAGAGAGAACAGTGAGTACAGAAATTTGTTTTTCTCATATATATCGTATACTTTTGAAAAATGCCTCACACGGACATAAAGCAATATTCTGTTAATATACCACCCCCCCCCCCCGAACGAATGACTCGTTGGAAATGTTGCTAATAACTGGCGAAAATTTAAACGAAATTTTCTCAATTATTCGATCGCTAGTAGATTGTCTAAAGAAGCAGATACTTCATATCAGACATCGGTATTTTTAGCAACTATCGGGGAGGATAGTTACGATATATATGAAGAGGTTGAAGTTTAACTCTGAGGAAGAAAAGAGCGACCTACAGAAGGTGATGAAGAAGTTTGAGGATTTTTTCGTGGGCGAAACACACGAAGCTTACGACTCCTATACATTCCATCTTCGCAAGCAAGAAGTATCGGAAGGTATCGAGACCTATATAGCTGCTCTTCGACAACTTGCAAAGAACTGTAATTTCGGACAGCTACAGGATAGGCTTATTCGAGACCAAGTCGTTGTCGAAGTTCGAAGCGATACCGTTAGAGAAAAGTTACTGTCTGATAAACAGCTTACTCTAGACAAGTGCCTACAAATAGGTAGAGCCTACGAAACTTCGAAACAACAGACGCAGACCATTTCCTCCGGTGCGGATGCAGCGGATGCAGCGGATCCTCAAATCAACCGGGTTACGAAGCGAACCTACAAGACAAACTTCACCAAACAACATCATCTGAAATCGAAAATGCCTAGAAAATGCACACGCTGCGGGAAATTTCCATTCCACAATAGAAATGACTGCCCAGCAAAAGATGCACGCTGCAGAATTTGTTCGCAGAAAGGGCATTATGCAAAATTTTGAAGAACCGATAAGGCGAAGGTTAGAGAAATAAGAGAGGAAGAAGAAAATCATTTTTTAGGTTCTGTCACTCTCAAAAATATAGGTACAATTACCACTGAGGATAATACAAATTGGCAGGCTAAAATTAAGGTCACCACTAAGACCTGTACCAAAATTATAAATTTTATGCTGGATAAAGGTGCAGATGTGACCGTAATCCCGGACCGGTTCTTCAGGAGAAATTCCCCACTCATCCAACCTACAAACAAAAGACTGTACGGACCGGGTCATCATGAGATAAACCTCATAGGATGTGTGAAGGCCAAACTGGCCACGGAAAAAGTAAGCTCGCAACAAGACCTTTATGTTATTGAGAGTCTGCAAGAACCTCTACTGGGAGGACCAGCAATCAAAGCCCTCAACCTGCTGAAAGCAATTAATAGAGTGACAAGCGAAGGGCACCAGTATAAGAAAGAGTTCCCAGAACTGTTCACAGGCCTAGGGAAACTGGAACATGTGTACCAGATACGTTTGGATGCAGGAGCTCAGCCCTTTTCCATTGCTACCCCTAGAAGATTGCCGTTGCCTATGAAACAGAAGGTTCAGGAAGAACTGAAACGTCTGGAGAACGAGGACATAATCCGTCCAGTCAAATCACCAACTGATTGGTGTGCCCCAATAGTCGCTGTCCAAAAAGCTAATGGTAAAGATAGGTTATGCGTCGACTTTACCAAGCTAAACGAGAGCGTGAAACGGGAAAAATTTCCTTTACCCACCACAGACCAATTACTGGCCGAGCTCGATGGAGCCACAGTGTTTAGCAAGCTCGATTGCAACAACGGTTTCTACCAAATCGTCCTACACGAAAAATCGCAGGTCCTTACCACATTTATAACACCTTATGGGAGGTACTGTTTCAAACGACTTCCATTCGGGATAAGTTCTGGGCCAGAAATCTTTCATAGGGAGATGACACACATTTTGTCCGGAATACCAGGAGTCATCTGTGATATAGATGACGTCCTAATAAGTGGAAGAAACCAGTAGGAGCACGACCAGCGACTAAAAGCAGTACTGCAGAAAATGAAGGCTGCAGGAGCTACACTCAACGATAAATGTGTATTTTCTGTCAGAAACATAAAGTTTCTGGGTCACATTATATCAAAAGAGGGAATACAAATAGATCCCGAAAAAGTAGCAACAATTATGGACTTGCCCAGACCTGAGAATGTGTCCGAATTACGATGCTTACTGGGCATGGCAAACCAGGTCGGAAAATTTGCTAGGAATCTAGCCGAAACCACCAAACCACTCCGAGAGCTTCTTAGGAAAGAGTCAGAATGGATCTGGGATGAGCCTCAGAAAGCAGCATTCCAGACCCTGAAGAAGCAACTGAGTTCTGCACCAGTACTGACTCATTACAATTCCAACAAGCCGATAAGGGTATCAGCAGATTCATCTAGCTATGGCCTAGGCGGTGTACTACTGCAGAAGCAAGAAAATGACTGGAGACCGGTATTTTATGCTTCACGATCTCTGACAGAAACAGAGCAGAGATATGCACAGGTTGAGAAGGAGGCACTAGCAGTCACTTGGTGTTGTGAAAAATTTGCGGACTACTTGGTCGGAATGCCAAAATTCACAGTCGAAACAGACCACAAACCACTGTTGAAGTTGAAGCGACTCGACGAATTGACTCCAAGAATTCAACGTTTCCGCATGAGGTTAATGAGATTCTCCTATGAGATCATATACACAGCGGGGAAAAGACCTCACAACAGCAGACGCTTTGTCCCGAGCACCTGGGAGTAGTCCCGTTATACAGGATATCCAGCAGGAGACAGAGACCGACTCATTTATCCGCTCAGTCATAGGAAATATCTCGGCGAGCGATAAACGATTGGAGGATATCCGACTAAATAAAAAAAAACACTGACCAGGTCTGCAGTCAGGTAATCAAATATTATGAGATGGACCACTGGCCCGAAAGAGCAAGGCGGGACCCCGAACTAAAACAGTACTGGTTTGTCAACCAGGACCTAACAGTTTACCAGGGACTTCTAATGTACCAGAGCCGACTTGTCATTCCTAATGTACTTCAAAAAGACATACTAGAGCGTCTACATGAGGGACACCAAGGTATTGTCAAATGCCGAGCACTAGCTCGCAGAAGTGTGTGGTGGCCTGGCCTCTCTAAACAAATTGCAGACAAAGTTGGGAAATGTGGTATCTGTGAAAAAGAACGAAAATATCCACCAGAACCACTACAACCCACCAAATTACCTGCATATCCATGGCAGAAAATAGGAATGGATCTGTTCGAATTCATGGGACACCGATATCTTCTGATTGTCGATTATTTTTCCAGGTGGATTGAAATAGCCTATTTACGGACAACCACCTCAGCCAGCATAATAGAGCATTGCAAATCAATATTCGCTAGGCATGGGATCCCAGAGACAATCATATCTGACAACGGTCCCCAATTCAGTTCTAGTGAATTCAGGAACTTTTCAAATGTTTTTGACTTCCTGCACCTCACAAGTAGCCCCCATCATCCGCAAGGAAACAGAGAAGCTGAACGTGCAGTCCAGACAATAAAAAACTTATTGAAGAAAGCAAGTGACCCATACATAGCACTGCTAAATTATCGCAGCACTCCTCTGCAACACAGCAAGAGTCCTGCAGAGCTGTTAATGAATAGAAAACTAAGAACACGGATCCCTACCATTCCTCAAAGAAATTCATTTGATCAGCAAAACATCGAGGAACATAGAAGGGCAGACACTCGGCTCAAAGCCAGACAAAAGCAAAACTATGACAAACGTCATCGGGCTAAAGATCGTCCTGCCTTTGAAAAAGGACAACCAGTCTGGGTCAAGATACCTAAGACCAGTACAGCAGTAGTAAGTAAAACTCTGTCACCAAGGTCAGTCCTAGTTAAGACAGATTCAGGACTACACTGACGCAACAAAAGTAATCTGCGCCTAAGGAACGGAGAAACCAGCTTCCCTCAGGTGGCTACCCCACAGGAAGCAAACACCTTACTACGTTCCCCTCGATATGGATATATGTATAGCTGTGATGATGACTCAACAGATCTTCCCAGTAACCAAAGAAACATCCCACTAGAGAGTTCCAGAGGTCCTGACCAAGGGAAATATACAAGAAGCGGTCGACAAGTTCGACCACCTAAAAGACTGTCCTTGTAAAGAACTTTACAACCGAAAGTAGTGTTACTGCACCGGCGATTCACCGGTAAGGGGACGAGTTACGGCTCCTGGCGATGACTCAGTTAGAATGTATTTTGACCGCCAATAAACCTTGTTATTTATCCTATACGTCTCTCCGTCTTACTACTTACTTAACCCAGCCGATAACATTACAGATACAAATATACAAATTCAGATAAAGAATTTGCAATTCCTTCGGCAGAAAAAAAACTGTTTTTTCTTTCACCGTTTGTCTGTTTCAGCATTTTTTGAAACTTGTCTGCTGTTGTAGTATTTGTTGTTGCAACTCTTGATATTGATGTTGGTGCATGCTCATACACAGCATTTTAGTCATTTCGACTAATTCCATATTGAAAATTACTCAGGAGAACTCGACACAAACAAACAAAAAAAATAGTTTTAGAAAAAGTAATAGCAGTGAGTGTACTATGATTAGTTAATAAAAAGCATTGATAGTTGTATAGTTCGAAATGTTAATGGTCCGAGTTCACATTTGAGTCACGGTCCATCATACATTTTTATTTTTATCAAAAAATAAAAGTATTCTTACTTTTTTGTAAAAGGTTTTCCACGTTGACACGCCTTTTTTTTTAGAATGTCTTTTAGTTGTACTGGAAAAAAACAAACAAATCCACAGTAATCTTTGAAGTGTGAATTCGATTAGCGAACCATGTTTGCAGTTGATATCTTTAAATCAACGTCAGTCGGATTATTGTGACTTGCATGTATTTACTGAATAAAACAAATCACGCGCGTGACTGAATACATTTCAAAATTTGGTTACGTTTCGAATCCTTGTTTACCAGTTCATATAGTTGACTTTACCATATATATATTTTTTTTAACATAGTTCACCCCAGACAAGGCAGACCGCCACTATAGACGTAAGGGGCTACTGAGAAGAAAGAAAAGGGAGAAGGTTGGGGGGGGGGTCAACCTAAATTGGGATCTGCGCAGCGAGATGTCTGTTTACATTAGTTTTAAATTTTTGCATGTCAGTACCGTCGGGGAAACAGGGGGCAGGGAGAGAGTTCCAGAGGCCAGCAGCACGAGGAAAGAAGCTATTTGAGTAGAAAGCTCTCCGGCATCTGGGGACCTCCACAGTGAATGGATGGGATTTAGTCGATTGTCGAGTTGGTCTAGTGAACTTAGGTCGAGGGGGCACCAGAGCAGCCAATTCATCGGAGCACAATCCATTGAAGTATTTGTAAAACAAGCACAAGGATGCTACATTGCGGCGATGGGACAGGGACTGGAGCTTGGGTGACAGTGAGGGACCTATTAGGTTGGTGACTCTTTTTTGGACCTTGTCAAGGAGGGAGAGACTAGTAGATGATGCACCAGCCCAGATGTGCCAACAATACTCCATGCATGGGCGGATGGTGGCTTTGTAGAGATATAGGATAATGTCAGGTGTGAGGAGTTTACTAGCACGGTAGAGGGAGCCAACCTTCTTTGCGGCAGCCTTAGCAATGTCTTCAATGTATTTGTTCCAATTCATGTTACCTGTGAAGGTTAGGCTGAGGAGTTTGAATGATGAACTCTCAGGTAGGGTGTTATTTGCCATGACAATCGGTGGTTGGAGCGGTTTCTTGTAGTTATTGAAGGAAAGGAGCTTTGTCTTTGCGGCATTAAAAGTTACCAACCATTTATGACCCCAATCCACTACAGCCTGGAGGTCATTTTCTAAGGATTCAGCCATTGCCTCGGATATGATCGCATCTGTTTTGCCAACATGGCGAGAGTAGAGCATGGTGTCGTCAGCAAATAAACCAATCTCAGACTATGTCATCAGGGACATCGTTTATATAGATCACGAACAATAAAGGTCCAAGGATAGCTCCCTGGGGTACACCAGCATTTATGTCATGTTGCTTAGATGAACAGCCATTGAGGACAACCTGGATTTTTCTTTTGGTTAGGAAGGATCTAATTATATTTAGTAGTTGCCCAGTAATACCGTATGAGCGTATTTTCAGTAGAAGCCCTTTGTGCCATACCTTGTCAAAGGCCTTGAATATATCAAGTGCTACTGCCCTAGCTTCTCCTGCCTTGTCGAGTGTATGATACATGCGTTCAGAGATGACCGTTAGGATGACTGCTGTAGATCGTGCTTGTCTAAATCCATACTGGCAGTCAGATAGAAGTTTAGCATTACCTAAGTGCCGTACCATCGCTAGATTGATTAAGGATTCAAAGATTTTAGCAAAGATCGGCAGTAGACTGATTGGGTGGTAGTTCAGAGGATCGGTTTTATTCCCAGAATTCTTGTAGACTGGTACCACAGAGGCAATTTTCCAGCTATCGGGGAAGCAAGATTCAGCTAGGAATTTATTGTAGAGTTTGGAAAGAACAGGGGCCAGTTCAGCAGAGCATTTCTTTATTACTATTACAGGTATAAGATCAGGCCCACACACTTTGGACGTGTCAGGGTTTTTTTATGATGTCTCTGACCTTGGATGGGGTGTTGACCAGGTGATCAAGTGTGGCTTCGGTCCGCAATGGGAATTTGGGGAGGGGGTGGTTATCTGAGTCCAAAGTGGAGTTAGAAGCGAAACGCTGGGCAAGTAGTTCGGCCTTATCAGTGGCCGTGCAAACGACATCATTGTGGTTTGATAGTGGGGGAATCGTTGATTGACCATTGTTCATTACACTATTATAGATTTTCCAGAAATCACGACTGCCTAGTTTCTGTGACTGAATACGTTTTTTTGTTAACTCATTAAACCTTCTCTTTGCTTCGCCTATAACGGCCTTGCAATTATTTCTTGACTCTATAAATTTATGTCTATTAGCAGCTGACTTATGGCGGCGGAATTTACTGAATGCTTGTTGCCTCTCAGCAATGACAGCTGCACATTTCGAGGTGAACCATTGGGGAGAGTGGGGCTTGCTTGCTAAAGAATTTTCTCATGGGGACATAGGCTTCATTGCCTGCTTTGACCCATTCAGTTAATTCATTTGCACACTGGTCGACAGGGAGTGAGAAGGTTTCCCTCCATGGGGCGTCGCTGATGTGACCTCTGATTGACTCAAAATCAGCCTGCTCGTAGTATCTCGTTGTTTTGAGCAATGGTCCATCAGCTTTTGGGCGACTTTTTAGGGTGATATGTATCATTAGCACAATGTGATCAGCATTCCCGAGTGGGCTATGAGCTTTCGTCACACAAGCCTCGGGCATGGAGGTCAAGAAAAGGTCTAGAAGTGAGGCTTGTTGGTTTACTCGATCAGGGATGCGGGTCAGAAAATCGACAGTCTAAGAGAGGGAGTGAGCTAAGGAGAAATTATAGGTAGAGTTGCCGGCTGCATCAGTAAGGCTGGAGAATCTCAACCAGTCATAGTGGTGGGCATTAAAATCCCCAAATACATGTATTTGGGCATTCGAGTCAATTAAGAGTGCTCTATCTATGCTTTCAGAGACAGAGTTTAGCAGAGTACAGTCCTGGGTCGAAGGGGAACGGTATAAGAAATATAAGTAACTGACGCTGTGATGTAAAGTCAATCTAAAGCACATGTAGTCTTGGTCATCTGATTCTAACCTATGTTCTCTAGTCAGGGGGAGGGTGTTCCGAACATAAACTCCTAGCCCGTGCATATGTTTGTCAGAGTCTTTGCGGTAGAGTGGGAGGTAGTCAGTCATGTCAAAGTGGTGAGAGGAGATTGAGTATTGAAGGTTAGTTTCACTTAGAGCTAGGATATTCGGGGAGTTTGTCAGGAGAAAGGTTTCTATGTCGTTGATGTTGGTTCTAAGTCCCCGGATATTTGTGAATGTGAGCCTCAAGGGCGAGGGCGAAGGCGAAAGTGTGTTTTGTTGGGTGTCTGGTTTAGGTTTTAGCTGATGTAACTTGGTTAGAAGTTATAATAACAAAAATAACCAGAGTCTTTAAAAGAGGATGGTTTATTACAACGCATATCTTGTACAAAACAATAGCACTAATCCAATATATTAACCTAATACATTCAAATACCGTTGAATACAGTTCTCCATACATACTACTGTTCGTAGTATATATATACTACAGACTAGTACATTTATCAGCCTTGAGGGGAGTCAGGTATCCCATCACAACAATAATGTATGTATTAAATAATAATACAGAAAATGTCTGTTGCAAAACTGATTTTATTTTTGCGGTTTGATTAAAGACCAACTATGAAATGCATCCATTTAACATTGAAACAGACGGCTTCCTGAATGAGTCTGATCCAAAAAAAGAGACGGTTTCTTAGGTGTTGACTGGACAGTGATCACATTTAAAAAAGGACGGACAAAGGATTTTTGCATGCAGTCCACCAAAATTAAATACCTCTTGAGATTGGGCAAGACAATTCTCCTTGACCAATCAGATGGGTCTATTTAAAATACAAGGGAGGCAATTCATCGTCATAATGGACAAAGAGATATTATTATTTAGGAGAAAAGAGGAGGAGTAACTCTTGTTGGTCCCAAAATAAATAAATTACAGTGAAGTTACTACAATAGTCAGGTGGCAAAATGAGGTTGCTACTATTAAGGTTGAGATTTTGCTGCAGAGTAAGAATTAGAAACAAGAAGAATCGAGTGGACGAATAACAGCAGTACACACGTGTCGCAGAAAAGAGTAAAATTTTATTGAGTACTTACAAAGTGGAAGAGTTAATAAAGGGAGGTAATGATCTATGTTATTGAATACTTCTAACAACTACAAACAGTTGATGACAGAATATGCTGCCTACAAATCACGGATGGCAAAATGTGGTTACTCCACATTCTAAGTAACAGATTATGCTTGCTACAAAGTAACAAAATAGGGTTACTACAAATCCCTGGAACAAAATGTTTTTACTACATATAGCTGGTGACAAAATAAGGATGTAACAAATTCTTAGTGACAAAATGTGGTTACTACAGATTCCTGGTCAAAAAATAGGGATGTCCAATGACAAAATACTGTTGCTAAAAATTGTGGTAAAATTATAGGGTCGCTACTAATCCTTAATGACAAATTCTAGTTGCTCCAAATCACTGGTGACAAAATTAAGTTGATAAAAATCCCAGGTGATATAAAGTGGTTGCTGACAAAATTAAGTTCTACACTCACAAACAGAATTGGGTTACTACAAATTCCTGATTACAAAATGAAATTGATGCAAATCCCTAGTGACAAAATTAAGTTGGTTCAAAACTGTTATGACAAAATGAGCATTATTAGAAATACCTGGTAATCAAATGTGGTTGCTACAAATCCCTGATCACAAAATGTGATTGTTACACATTCCTAGTAACAAAATCATGTTCATACAGATCTCTGGTGACATGAAATCACTACAAATCCCCCTCCCAAATAAATATATAAATATATTTATTAATCAATCAAAGATACATTTTCTAAATACATCAAGGGAAATCGTTAGTGATCTACTTCCCTCATTGCCAATTTCGAATATTCCACATCATATCGACTCAAACAGCTACCCTGACCTAAAATTGGCAAGATCATTCCCCGTCTTGTCTATTCTTGGCAACGGGTAGGCATCTAATTCAGTGTATTGGTTAATCGTCTGCAAATAATCCACACACATCCGCTTTTTATGTCAATAGGTGGGGTCCTTTACTATCACTACTTAGGCTCACCATGGTGATATGCTGGTTTCGATTATCCCCTAATAGAGTAGATGATTAACTTCCTCTGCAAGGAATATCTGATCGTGCTTGCTAAAACGTCTGGATTTGGCAGCTATTAGTTTACAGCTTGAAGATACATTTTGAAAAAGAGACGGCTCTTCTATTTTTCCTGCGGCCAATGCACAAAAAGGACGAGCTCTATCCATAGTTAACTCGGGAAAGGGGGGCCATCGTATTTAAAAGTTACACTTTGATGTTGACGCAAGAAATCCTGGCCAAGTATTAAGTCCGAACACAGATTTTTCAGAATACGTGTGGCAACATAGAACTGGTTATTAAGATCAAGAGCTATGTTAACAACAACATAGCCCTTGGAACAAGTATTCAAGTTTTTCTGAGCCATAGAAATGTCTTTATTGGACAGATAAACTTTTAGTTTTAGTTCCCGCACAACTCTTTTGTTAAGATAACTATCAGTTGCATGCATTGCAGCTTGAGCAAGTCCTTGTGAAATGTTAGTAAATGTGGTCAGTGAGAACCGACCAATGTTGCCACTCAACTTGAGGAAGACTTAGATTTTCACATGCAGGCATAATGTCTTTTCTTGGAACATTTATTACAAGTAACCTCGTGGGCTGGACAGCTATCTCTTGAATGGTAGAAGAAACCACAGAAGAAGTATTTACGATTTTTATATGTGGCAGCCATAGCCGATTCCTTGAGAGCAACTGGAGGATTGGGAGAATCATTTTCACATACCTGTGGTGATTCTGGGTTTAGAAATGTAGCCAGGTGGGCATCCAGAGTTACGTACGCATCGCTATTATGCTGGGCTATATCTAACACAGAGTCTTGATTGTGCGTCATTAGAAGGTCCAGAGTTTTATTTTCTAGGATCTGCTGTCGTATCGCAGGTGAGGATATTCCAGTAATGAATGCGTCATGCATTGCCTCATTGCCACACTCCTCCGCACTGTGGTTGCGGAAGTTGCAATTTCTTTTTAATTTCTCCAACTCTCGAAAAAGCTCGTCCATGGATTCTCCTGACTTCTGCCATCTGGTAGCTAGTAAATGCCTTGCAAATACTTCGTTGGGTGTTTTAATGAACAATCGGTCCAGTTTTTCTATGGCAGCATGAAAGTTTGCACACGTTTCTATGAACTCAAAAATACTAAGGCTCACACAGCTTAACAAGGCTCGGTATTTGTTGAGTATCCTTTCTTGATAGTCTTCAAGATAATTAATTAATATCGTACGCCAGTGTCGGTATTCCTTGGCAGCTGTTGGTAGATTTGGATCAATGTCTAGGCATTTCAGTTTCCATGTCACATACAAATTTTAGTATCAAGGTAAACGTCCAAAATTTAGTTGAATAAATTGTACTAACACAAAAATACTTCTTACTTGGAAGTCAAGCTTTATTCAACTAAAACTGTTTTGCAAAATGGTGTCGCACATGGCGAGTTTTAATATCAGTTACCTGGACGATTTCTGATTCTGGTGGTGTGTATGGAAGCCCATACACAAGTACTACAATATGTAATATTACACAGAGTAACATGCAAAATGGTCACATAATGTTATTAATATAGAGACGAGATGGATAAAGAAAGGCTTATGTAATGTAGATAAGTTCTATTATGAGTTATCTCCCTTACATTATTTGAGTTGAAATGAAGACAACATTTACAAATGATGCATCACGTGATGTTTTTTGATATCGAAATTTAAAAGTTTCCATATATTACTTATTTCTTTCCACAACAATTTATATCTGAATGAAAATATGAATCTTTTAGTAGTTGTTTAGTATTAATAAAAGAAAGAATGTATGAGTATTACTATTTCTGATAGGAAAAAATGGCTTCTGTCTGCAATTCACATTTTCTGCAGAAAAGAAATATGGTTTCTCTTTAATAAATATTCTGAGCAGGAATAATTGTATTTGCAAAGAAATTAAATCAAATTACAATTTTTCTTCGTAACAACATGAACCAACGCTAAAGAAAAGGAAATGGCTATTTAGAATGATATATTGATATTTTAGGAAGGAAGCTATTTAGATCTAAAGTAAAAAATCCGGCTGACTTAATTTTATATATTAGAAAAATGGTATTAATGGATTCAGGTCTGAGAGAAGGAGTACACAGGTACCCCCATTCAGTCCATGGCAACACCGGGGGTGCCTGTTAGTCATAGATATTCGAAATTATATTCTCGTTGATTTGTCTTTTTTATGAGAAATCAATCTGTTTGAGGTTATTTAATGGTGAAACACAAAACAGATTCTAAACGATTCATTACACAATTATTTTTTATATACTAATGGGTCACCACTTATTAAGGCCAAAAGCCACTTGAGGATAATGGTTAATGAGATTGTCAGTTGGATGCTGAACTGTACTATGAGAGGATTGAAAACGATGGATGGAAAGGACAAAATTTTGATTACATAAAAGGACGGCTCAACAAGTATTTGCTGACATTGGACTTGAAGACGACCCTGTTGTAGTCTGCAGGGAAGCAGTCCCGTGGCAATGTGTTCCATAGATTGGCAGTTCTTGGAAATAAACTCTGTTTGGTTTTAGATACACATAGGAGGAGAGGAAAGGTTTTTTGCAGTAGCGGTAATAAGTCAAGTTCTTGTTGTAAATGTTTTACAGGTGGGGGTGGGGGACCAGAGGTTAGAGCTCAATCGAGCACCTACCGTAGCGATAGAGTAAAAAAAGACTATCAACGTCTTTTCTGTGATAAAGGGGCTGTAAGGAAGAGAAGAGATCATCTCTCACTAGATTTCAAAGTCGATGTTGCATTCTGTCAAGGCAAGAAAGAGTGTCCTGGGCAGCAGCACCTCCCCAGATGTGGCAGCAATACTCCATCTTAGCACATATCTGACTCTTATACAGATAGAGGATTGAATCAGGGGTAGTGCACTTTCTGGGGCAGTCGAATGAATCAAACATTTTTGCAGCGACCTTAGCAACAGATTTGATGTAAGTCTTCCATTTCAGGTCCCGAGTGCAAGTCAGTCTTAGGAGCTTATCAAAGCACGGGGTTTCCTTAAAGAGGCAGCCATTCATGTCAACTGAGGCAAAATGTGGATTTGGGCATTGGTGGTGAAAGAAGAGAAGCTTTGTTTTAGAGAATCGAATACAACTTTCTATTTGGCTCTTAGCTCATAGGGAATTGTAGGTTTCATGCCTTTCTCAACTGTATCAGTGTGTAAGTGACCACAATATATCCAATAGGATTTGAACTTTGCGTTGACGATTCCATAAGTCGCAACAGCAGAGATATTTCAGTGAGAACGCGTGTAATAATATAAGGTCATAGAGAATGGTGCTTATACCTTGCATACAGATGATTCAGTGATCAGTAACTCCCAGTTAAGGAAGTGGATATCCCAAGCAGTCAAGATTAAATGAAGTATATTTTAAGATAAAATTAATGTTCAACAACCTGCCCAAGGGAAAGTAATGCAGACGACATCATCAACATCAGGTCACTAAGAGGCAGAAAACATCACCTCCCCTACATTAAAGGGTTTTGTAACAGAATTACTCTGGGGTGGGTAGGATAATGGGCTTGTCTCAGCGTTAACTGGTGAGCAGGTTGGCTAACCACTCAGCAGGATTAAAAATAAGACCTTAAAAGGACTGAAGAATCGTCCTTAGGTCAACGGCAAGCTAGCATATATATGTGTGTGTTTATAAATATATTTGAGCATGCCAGGACATAAGAAATCTACAGATTAGTGTCTGAGAGCGCAGTAAAACCACCAGGAGAAATGTACTTTTCAAACTTCATTTAAAATAGGCATCAAGGAGAAGAACAACTGAGATAATAGCTGTGGCGACTGTTGCTTCCAATGATGTAGACTTGTTAAACCTTTCGTGTCGGTTAGAGAGTGAGATTGGTTACGTGCAACAAAAAAAAGCTTCATGCACAGACATTGCTTGAAAACTTTTATGTCAAGCAAAATTAATATATATAAATAAGTGTATTTCTCTCCCGTCATGCAAGTAAAAAAACCTGCCGGCCCAAAACATTTCAAGTGTTTAGGGAAAGGGAGAAAGCAAATAGCAAGTTAGACCCTCTCCCCCATCGTCTGAAATGAATTCAAAAAGAAATTCTCAACTTGTTTTTGTCTTTTTTTCTTTGTATACCGATTGATACGTTTTGTCTTTCTTTTTTAAAACTTTCCTGTTTGAGACGTATTCTTTCTTTCTTATTTCTTTTTTAATTTCAGCGATTAAGACATTATTTTATATATTAGTAGGAACATTGGTGAAGCATAATTTCTTTTTCCCGTCATTTTTGACGGAGGGTATATATATATATATATATATATATATATATATATATTATTTAAATAAATATAAAAATAATTATTTTATATTAGAACCTATTGTGATAGTAATATCATCGATATTTGGGAACGAGCATTGTTATAGGAAATACTGAAATAATAAAACAAAAGTAAAGTTACATACAAATTTATTATAATAATCAAATGTTCAAACAAGAAATAAAATATGAGAATGTACTTTAATCCATGGATTTTCAAAGAAATTAATTTAAGAAATATTGGTAAGTATTAATTTGAAAACTACAAAACAATTTTTTTTCAATAATGAGCAGAAAGTCATTGTAGTAATTAATGTATCAGTAGTCCTGAATTTTTCATATACTATATATACTAATTTTTCATATAATTTGACTTTTGAATCTTTCTTGAATTTTATTGGAATTCAATATATAATACAATATTCCAATCGGATTTTTTCAACAACTGTACTGATACATTCACTACTAGAATAACTCTTTGAAAACCCATGGACTATAGGACATTCTCATATTTTATTCCTTGTTTAAACATTGAATGATTATAATAAACTTATATGTAACTTTAGTATTATTTCAGTATTTCATATATATATATATATATATATATATATATATATATATATATATATATATATCACCCACCCTGTATAATTCATATAATACATGTTACTATTAAGATCCCTGGAATCTGGTGCCATTTATTTCACAAAAATTGTATCCTGGATTATTTTCTAACACACAGAATACAAAAAGTTCTGATTTTATTCATGTGAGAAGGGATTAAAGATAAAAGAATTCGATCCAAAGACCTTTCTTACTTGGAGGTGTGGTGATAGCGATAGGGGCATGCCTCATCAGCATACAAATTAATGTCGACCATTAAAGGATGAGAACACATACCAAAATATGATGGACATAGGAAAGGAGAGTATAGTAAAATATTATAAAACAAAAAATAAATGCTATTAAATTTAAGCTATTTATTTTATTAAGCATTTATTTTAATGCTATTCTCATGAAATATTTCCAAACTTATTAATATCTTATATATAAATTAAAGTGAATTCTTCCCCCTACTTGATTGACCATTATAGTTTTCTAATCAAAAGCTGCATATGTTAATCTGCTCCACTAGCCACTTTGACCAATTCCTCATGCGTGTTTTCAGAAAATATGCGTTTGTTTCATTCTCTTTCAGATTTTCTTACATTTTTTATAACTATGCAGCTTCTCCTAACATAGTCATTTACACAGGTGGTTGGATGTATTTTCACTCTCATGCTAATACCTACTACCACAGCCCCATGTCACCGAGACTGTTCTTAATACGTTAATTATTTTGATCAATCACCGGTATTATTTCATATTTTCGTTCTTACTATTGTCAATAAACTACAGTAGATTTTCAATCTAAATACAGGCCACTTCATTCAAGCACTCTTTCTCTTTTCCAGACGTATTACTCTAATGTGCGATGAACCATATCAAGAAGATTTAATGTGTTAGTTGTTGAAATGAATTTTATATGAACAAAGTTCCCTTCAATGTCATTTTTGCATGTTTTTTTTCAAGGGGTAACAGGATTTTGCCCAATGTTCAGGCTGGTTTGATCTAAAAATTATTGCTTTCATTATGATTAATTTTCATTTGCCACAAAATGACATTACATTTGTAAAGTTTTCACTGGCATTTTTATTTATAGATTGTGAAATTTGCTTCTGGACAAATAGCACATAAGACGGGAATTTTTTTTTTGAACAGTCATAATTTAGTGGCTAACTGAGCTACCAAAATAAATTTGGCACCATTATTTATGTTTTGCAAAGATTTATGTGCTTACATGAAAAGTTTTTAGGTATCAATAAAATCAAATTTTGCTTTGGATACCCATTTGAGTGGTTAACAACGCGGACTGAGGACCTGGGTGTGTCGGGTTCGAATCCAGTTCGTTCCACAGAAACACTTTCATCAAAACCCGCACCTAACCTTGTGTCTAACCTCTTGGAGAGGAGGTAAATAAAATACTTAAGTTTGAAGAGTCAGCCATAGAATACGCTCCACTCGAGGAAATGTGGATTCTTCATAATTTATTTACCCTTCATCAAGATGCACATATCTCTCTCTCCCTCTCCCTCTCTGTCTCACTCTGATTGCCTTTGTTTCAGCACTACATCTCAACAATATTGAATTTAGTAGTCAGTGCTCAAAGTTGAGCTAGAAACAAACTGAAAAGAACACTTGAGAGCCGGTTTATAAGAAGGTTGGGATATTCCATTATGCTCTGATGAGCAAGTACATTCTTTGAGTTTTGATTGGCTGCTAGTTCATTAATGGATAAACTGTCAACAAAATTCTTTCTTGAATTAAACAATATTACATATACAACTATTATAGCCCCCTTATGCCGGTAAGTGTCAATTTGATTCGACAAACAAGTTCGGAGATGCACACATAGCGAAAACGCCTCAGTGCAAGAAAGAAAGGAACAGGCACATGTATCTAAAGTTCCAGACAAGGTATGAAGCCACTTGATGTAAGGAGCTAACAAGACCGAAATATGATTATCATAAAGACAGGAGATGCCTATTGGCCTGGCCGTAGTCTTGAAAAACCAAGATTATAGGTAGAAGGAAAACAGTCAGCAGGAAGAGTGTTCCACAAAGAAAGAAGCAACTTGAATAGGAAGCTGTATTACAATGCGAATGGATGGAGACCACTAGACCAACGAGTTAAACAAACTGGAACAAAAGAAGCAGAGAATAGATCACACAATTCCGAAGAACACATGCCATAATAGTACTTATAGAGATACCTAATTAGATGTGTATACAACCTTTCTTTGAATGATATTATTGGTTTTGAAATTTTAAGATGAGGATTGATAATTTGTATTATTTGGACTACTGTTCTTATTTTGAATGTTATTCCTACAACGTTTCAGTCGATGTTACCTCCGACCTTCTTTGGGTGAGTCTTGTTGAATTTGGGAATCTTTATGTCGAACTCAGACCCGTGGTGCAACGGATAAAAGTGCTAAGTAATAACCAGTTCTAAGTGACAGTCTTCTGGGGGTTGAAGGTTCAATCTACAGTATAAGTGATACCAATAATACAATTACAAATTACTTAAGACTGCTACCAAGTCATGGCTGACAGAACAAGAACAAGCCACTCCGATGGATTAAATAAAGGATTCCATTCAAAATTCTGTATGTATCCAGAGTTTGACAAGACACTACTGAAGACGGTCAGAGATTACATTAGCCTAAATGGTGTGAAAATAACATCCAAGATGAGTACAGTAGTCCGAATAATCCAAATTATATTATTGACTAATTTTTCCGAAACGAAAGGCACATCTTTTTAATGATTCTCTGTATAGGAGGGATCTAAATTTTATACACACAGTGTGTTTTATGCAGGTGAATAGTAAATATGTTTAGCAGATAATGTGCTGATTAGAAGTCGTTTTCATAATTGTTGAAGAGATAGATGTATTGGCAACAGCTTTTTATATAAAAGGTGTGATTTGTTTGCATTATGATATATCAATAGCGATTTTCATCGCCAACTTTTCAAATAAATAGGTCAGAAATTTGTGAACAAAAAAAATGGAAATGTTCTAGCTACACTGAAGAGTTTCACTTGTGGAAAAAAAACAGCACACTGAATAACTTAAGGATGGACACAAATTCTTCTGTTTATAAAAGGCCAACTTAAGGTTACCTGGCCTTCAGGCTGGGATCAAGGTGTAATACCTGTTCTGTCCTCGGTCGGAGGAGGAAAGATCCTTCTTGGCTGGGGCAATTTTTATTTTTCTCCCATCCAGAGTTCCCTCCTGTTTGTGGAGCTGCATAACCCCCACATAAAAAAACGACCATGTGTCTAATTTTTCCCTTGAGAGGAGTCAAGTAAATAGCCTAAAAAAAAACACTGAGGTGAAAAGAAGATCAGGCATTCTTTCGAATTAAAAAACAATCCTTCATGAAAAGCACAAAGTATGAAGAAATTTTTTTTACAAATAGACTGGTAATGTAATGCAACAAGCTAGATAAAGCATGAGGTATCATTCTGACAAGCATGTACGAGGTACGTTGAGAATTTTATAACTCTGGAAGGGAGACAGAGCTTTTTTACTGTTGTCAGTTTCCACTCAGAGCTTTTACTTAAATTAAACAATTCTTTTTATTCAAAATGAAACATTTTTCCAGAAATAATTCACCTAAAAACAGGTTTCGGATTTAGAAAAAGAATAAGAAAAATGGCTTTGTTTTTTTCTTGATGTCTGAATGAAATCTGTGGAAAAGGGAGGCAAAATAAGACAGAAAACGAGAAAGAAAGATAAAGCGAGAGAGAGAGAGGGGGCAATAAATAAATAAAATCCAGTCAAATAGTCATGAAAAAATAAGGAAGTAAGGCTCTAGCGATTTGGCAGAAATTGGACTTTTCTTATTTAAAAAAGCGAATTTCAATGGATGGCATCATCCTTTTGTTATTTCAGCATCTATGACGCCATAAATGCTCTCTGCCTGTTGGCGCCAACCTGTTTTAGTGGATGACATTCCCTCTTGTGACATCATCCATATTGCACGGGTACAAACAAGCAAGATAGCAAACAACCAAGATCCATAGAGTTTCAGTCGTATATAGAATTACATTCATTAAAATATTTGATGTTTTTAATTGTAAAATTTTAGTTAAAATTCAAATAAAAAATAAGTAAGTATTGTTTGGATTACTTGAACTTCCTGTCTTAGATGTTATTCTCACAACACTTTGGCTGATGTAACGTCCGACCTTCTTCAGGTGTGTCTTGTTGAACTCGGGGAATCTTTGTGTCGAAGTTGGAAACATGTACGGAATTTCAAACGGAACTCTTTATTTAATCCACAGGGGTAGATTGTTATTGTTCCGTCAGCCATGACCGGGTAGAAGTCTTAAGTAATTCGTAATTGTATTATTAGTATTGCCTGTATTGAGGATTGAACCTTCAACCTCCACAATACTGTTACTTAGAACTGATTATTACTTAGCAGTTTATCCATTGCGTCATGGATCCATGTGGAACAATCTACTCCTTTGGATTAAATAAAAAGGTTCAGTTTGAAATCCTGTACAGGTTTCAGACTTCGACAAGATTTACCTGAAGAATTTCGAAGGTTACATCAGCTGAAATGTTGTGAGAATAACATTCAAGATGAGAACAGTAGTCAGAATAATCCAAATTATCAATCCTCATCTAAAAAATTCCAAAACAAAAATAAATAAATTTTAATTTAGTTTTGTCTTGCTCAGCAGTTGCTTCAAATTTTTTTTTCTGTGGAGAAAAAAGGTGCCTTAAAGGAGCATATGGTTCAGTAGTTATTCGGTATGTTTTTACCCATTTCACTGTTATTCCAACTATCAGATAACTGTGCAGTAAACGCATCTAATCTGTGATGTACGTCAGTAAAGAGTCGATGTCAACGATTCAATTAAAAAAAGAATAGTCAATAAAAAATTGAAATCATTGTTATTTTGAGCTTTCTTAGAATGTTTTTATTTTAATCATCTGCCTTTTGTGTAAACTGATAGAAAACATACTGAATCCATAGGTTTAGAATGAACAAAAACTACTCATCAATCGAGGGAGAGGAGGATAGGATAAAAGTAAGGAACTATTTCAAATATGGAAAGAAGAACAGAACAGCTCTGTTTTTGAGTTCAAAACTGTTTTAGAAGAATTGTGTAGTCGCATCTAATGTAGGAGGACAAACGTATTTGGAGGGGATGGGGTGTAACAAAACAAAAAGAGTTTTGTTTCTTTTATTCATTCAATAAATGTCCCAACAAGGGATCTAACTTCCCAATGGAATACTTACTTGAAATACTTTGTAAGCTTTCAGAAAAAGGAAAGCATGTGTGTAGGGTGGGGACGTTTGAGAGTGGGGAGAGAGAGAGAGACAAATGAGACATTGCAAAAGACACACGTGGTGGTGGTGGAGAGCAGAAAGTGGAGGAACAGGGCTACCTAACAATCTGCTTCCGGTTATAAGAACAAGGCATGCTGGGAAGGATGATATTCAAATTCAAGCCAATACAGGCAAATGCAAACAAGAGAGAAAAACATTGGACTCTATATTAACCAACAATGGAGAAGGAATTTTACATTTTGTACTATCAGAAATGACTTTGAGAATCTCTATTAATTCAATCATGATGAACTTTGACACGCAAGATATTCTAAGTTTAGACAAACCTGATGGTTTAGGTTTTTTGTTAGATGCCTCCACAAGCTCTCTGTTTTGAACTTCCTTAGCTTTTTGTTCATCTTGTTTGTCCTCGGTCATTGAAGGAGAAATCCTTCTAGACCGAGGCTATTTTTATCCCAATCCAAAGGGCCCTTTTTTAGGAAGCTGAATTTTCACCACTTAAAAAAAAACCTTGTGTCTAACTCTACCCTCATGGAGTGGCAAATAAATAGGGGCAGTCTATCATATAGGACACATAGGCTCCGTCAGTCAGTGTCTCACACTTAAGTTTGAAATAAGATCTTTTTTCGTCGGTCACACTTCAACTTTAATATAGAATCTCCTTTGGTCTTGCATGCATATATTCGAAATAGCATTTTCTTTGGTCTGTCATGTATTTTATTGCTAAAATGTGCTGATAGAATATACACATCTTATTTTAGATGCATCTAAGCATCTCTAAAAGAGGCTCTGTCCGTCAGTCTGTGATGCTTAAGTTTAATAGCATTTTCATCGCTAAATGCGCAGACTGAATTTATACATTGAGGGTGGGTGATAATGTAGAATAACTATTTCTAATAAGCAAAGACTCTCCAACCAACACCCAAATAAGTTTTTTTGTCCTGTCCTGATGCGGCAATTTCTTGGTGTAGTATTTGCCCTGGGTGGGCTGAGCCGGCTGCCACCAAAGGAGGAAGTTTCTAGAGAATATAAAATTTATATGAATTCCCTCGCCACATTTATATCGCAGTCAGAGGAGAAGACATACAGTACCTAGTATTCTCAAATGGTCACCCATCTGGTACTGATCAGACTAAACGTTGCTTAACTTCGATGATCTAATCGGAACTGGTGCATCAATGTGATTAGTTCATACGATGCAGCAATTCAGTTTGGGCAGGTTGACACCATCATTCCAGGTATTAACTCCCCCTTTGGGACGAGGGTAGTAAAGTATCTGTTCTGTGGTCATGATATTTTCCAAGGGATTACCTTCTCTTTTTTTTGGGGGGGGTGGGGTGGGGTGGTTAGTGATATACTAGCAAAGAGGTCACATATTTTTGCTAGTATATATAATAGGGTTTAGGCGATGATGATAAAAATAAATAAAAACACAAACTTAACGGCGACAAAAAACTGCAGAGATGTGTGAACATTTATAATTTAGAGCTTCATAAAAATGCCATAAAATTCCTTTGACAGAAAATTCACATGCAAAACAAAAACGCGTGAAATACTGTCTACCCTATCTAACTGCTTTATTTACTTCCTCCTCATGGCAGGAAGGTGTGGCACAAGGCTGGAAGGTGAGAAAAAAAGCCTGCACCCCAGCGGAAGAGCCAGGCTGGCCTCTAAAAATAGTCTGGTCAGTCCCGTCAGTATTCCCCAGTAGGAGCGCCTCAGGCAGTTAGGAATCTACTAACTCCTTCCCAAAGAGTGAAGGCAAGGCCAAAGACTACCCAAGACATATAAAACAGTCAGACAGATAAAGGCCACGAAAATGGCCAGTCTCTGTCGAACTGATTGTTGAGAACGTATTCTCGACTGGTATTTAGGCACTACGTTCACCGACTGAATAATTTTGGAATCCGCTCTAACTGCATAGGAAAATAAATGCAACTGAACTGAAAATAAATCACCAAAAACTGAAAATAAATCACCAATAACCGAGTGCTTTTGGGATAGTAAAAACGTAAAAAGGAAATATGTAGGATGTTATATATATATATATATATATATATATATATATGTATATATATATATATATATATATATATATATATATATATATATATATATATATATATATGTATATATATACATATATATAAAATGTAGAGATTTATCTTCCTCCCACAGCGGTAAGATATGACACAAGGTCGGGAAAGTGGGATTTGAAAAGCCAGCGCCCTAGAGAATGAAGAGCACTCTGGCCGACAAAAATTGCCTGGGCAGCTCTGTCAGCATTCCCCGGTACGAACGCCTCAGGCAATTAGCAATAAACCCCTTCTCAAAGGGTGAGAAGGCCAAGCCTGGGAGGGTGAACCTCCTAGAACTGCACAGGACAAAGTATCCATCGGAACAGATACTACACTAAAAAATGTATTTATATATACTGTGTGTATTTAGGCAGCATTCTTTCATTTAAGAAAACATTGTTAAACATAACAGAATTCTACCACTTGATTATACCTTTTTTCAATTTTTTTTTAACATAGTTCACCCCAAACAAGGCATGCTGCCAGTGTAGATGTAAGGGGCTACTAAGAATTAGGATGAAAGTTTTGGGGGTCATCCTAAATTTGGAGGTGTGCAGCGAGATGCTTGTTCACATTAGTTTTTAATTTCTGCATGTCGGTACAGTCGGGGAAACAGAGAGCAGGGAGGGAGTTCCAAAGGCCGGCAGTACAAGGAAAGAAGCTATTGGAGTAGAAGGCTCTTCAGCTTCTAGGGATCTCCACAGTGAGTGGGTAGGATTTAGCTTATTGTCGGGTTGGTCGAGTGTATTTACGTCGAGGAGGCACCAGAGCAGCAAGTTCATCGAAGCAGATTCCATTGAAGTACTTGTAAAACAAGCACAAGGTTGCAAAATTGCGTCGATGGGGACATGGGTTGGAGCTTGGTGAATAGTGAGGGACCTATCAGATAAGCGACCATTTTTGGACATTGTTTAAGAGGGAAAGACAAGTGGATGGTGCACCAACCTAGATGTGGCAATAATACTCCATGCATGGGCGGATGGTGGCTTTGTAGAGATATAGGATAATGTCAGGTGTGAGAAGTTTTCTAGAACGGTAGAGGGAGCCCACCTTCTTTGTAGCAGTCTTGGCAATGTCTTCAATGTATTTGTTCAAATTCATGTTACCTGTGAATGTTAGGCCGAGTAGTTTGAATGTTGAACTCTCAGATAGGATGTTATTTGCCATGGCAATCGGTGGTTAAAGAGGTTTCTTGTAGTTATTGAAGGAAAGGAGTTTTGTCTTAGCAGCATTAAAAGTTACCAACCATTTCTGCTCCAAATTTCTAAGGATTCAGCCATATGTACGCGTCTTTTTTGCCCACATGACGAGAGTAGAACGGGATGTCGTCAACAAATATACCTATCTCAGACTCAATGTCACTAGGGAGGTTATTTATGAAAATCAGGAACAATAAAGTTCCGAGGATGGATCCCTGAAGTACACCTGCATTTATGTCAGGTGCTTAGATGAACGGCCATCAATGATAACCTGGATCTTTCTTTTGGTTAGGAAAGATCTAATTATATTAAATATTCATCCAGTAATACCATATGAGTGAATTTTTAGGAGCCCGTTATGCCATACCTTGTCAAAGGCCTTGGATATATCAAGTGCTACTGTCCTAGCTTGTCTAGTGTACGATATATGCGTTCAGAGATGACCGTTAAGGTATCCGCAGTAGATTGTGCTTGTCTAAATCCATACTGGTGGTCAGAAAAAAAGTTTAGCATTAACTAGGTGCCGGACTATTGCTAGATTGATTAAGGATTCAAAGATTTTAGCAAAGATCGGCAGTAGGCTGATTGGGCAGTAGTTCAGAGGATCGGTTCTATTCCCAGAATTTTTGTAGACTGGTACCACAGAGGCAATTTTCCAGCTATCAGGGAAGCAAGATTCAGCAGGGCATTTGTTGTAGAGTTTGAAGAGGACAGGGGCCAGTTCTGCAGAGCATTTCTTTATTACTATTACCGGTATAAGATCAGGCCCACAAGCTTTGGAGGTGTCGAGGTTTTTTATGATGACCCTGACCTGAGATGGGGTGATGATCAGGTTTTCAAGTGTGGCTTCAGTCCGCAATGGGAATTTAGGGAGATGGTGGTTTGCTGTGTCCAAAGTGGAGTTTAAGGTGAAACGCTGGGCAAGTAGTTCAGCTTTATCAGTTGCTGTACAAACGACATCATTGTGGTTTGATAGTGGGGGAATCGTTGATTGTCCATTGTTCACCACACTATTATAGATTTTCCAGAAATCGCGAGTGCCTAGTTTCTGTGACTAATTGCGTTTTTTGGTTATCTCTGTATACCTTCTCTTTGCTTCACTTATCACTGTCTTACAATTATTTCTTGCCTCTATAAAGTTCTGTCTATTCGCAATTGACTTATAGCGGCCAAATTTTTAGAATGCTTGCTGCCTCTTAGCAATAGCAGCTGCACATTCCGAGGTAAACCATTGAGGTTTGCTAAAGAATTTTTGCATGTGGACATAGGTTTCAATGCTTGCTTTGACCCATTCGGTTAACTCATTTGCACACCGATCAGCAGGGAGTGAGGTTTCCCTCCATGGGGCATCGCTGATGTTATCTGTGATGGACTCAAAATCAGCCTGCTCATAGTATCTCATTGTTTTGAGCAATGGCTCATCAGCTTTTGAACAAGGTTTTAGGGTGATAGCAATCATAACCACAACGTGATCAGCATTCTCGAGCAGGCTATGGGCTTCAGTCACACAAGCCTCGGGCAGTGAGGTCAGGAACAGGTCGAGAAGTGAGGCCTCCTGGTCTACTCGATCAGCTTGGCGGGTCGGGAAAGCAACAGTCTTTGAGAGGGAGTGAGCTAAGGAGAAATTATATGTAGAGTTACCAGCTGTATCAGTAAAGCTGGAGAATCTGAGCTAGTCATGTTGGTGTGCATTAAAATCTCCAAATACATCTATTTGGGCATTTGAGTCGAGTGAGAGTGCTCTATTTATGCTATCAGAGACAGAGTTTAGCAGGGTACAGTCCTGGGTCGAAGGTGAACGGTATAAGACATATAAGTAACTAACGCTGTGATGTAAAGTCAATCTAAAGCATATGTAGGCTTAGTCATCTGATTCTAACCTATGTTCTCTAGTCAGGGGGAGGGTGTTCCGAACATAAACTCCTAGCGGTGCATGTTTGTCAGAATCTTTACAGCAGAGAGGGAGGTAGTCAGTCATGTCAAAGTGGTGAGAGGAGGTTGAGGATTGAAGGTTCGTTTCACTTAGTGCTAGGATATCCGGGGTGTTTGTCAGGAGAAAAGTTTCTGCAAGTCTCAATGGCAGATGCGAAGATATTTTGTGTTGGGTGTCTGGTTTAGGTTTAATTTTTTTATTTTGCAATGACATGTTTGTTTTTTGATAGAGTGGGATGGACAAAGTGGGTCCATGTTAGGTGCCAATAAGCTCACACAACCAGTCAATTAATTGTGACCTGGTCCATGAGAGTTGTGGCTTCGGGAAAGCCTACTGAGGATAACTGTAGGGTCCCCTTCCATGCGCAACATGGCACATACATATACCCAAAGTATTATACAACTGATGATGGAGCAGCCGTTCTTAGCGCTACCTAAGAGTATGGGCTTCTGTCCTGTCAGTCGGAAACAGCAGCCAGACAAGCTGTCTAACCTGTACTCTCAACCTGTCGGAACAAGAGCTACCCAGACCGGTCAGCTAAGGCTTAGTGATGGAAAAACTTTCCCCAAATTGCCCAGATAGAGAGAAAGAGAGGCGGCATTCATTGTCCTAGTCAGGAAACAAGGATCGGCACTGGGTGCCTTCGAGGCGTTCCAGCGCTGGTACCTCTGCGCCTGGCTAATAGACAGAGAAGGAGTGCAAAGGCCGAGCGATAGGCAGATCCCATTTACTCCTTAAGCAATTTTAGGTTTACAAACCGGATATTTTGTTCGAGATTCCAGCTCTAGAAAGGTTGTCGATCAGGACTAATGAGGCCTCCCTCCCCAACAGTTTGCTGCCAAGATGTAAGTGGTTAGTAGCAAGGTTTTATTATCATAGTTTTTCTTTTCTTAGTTGGATGGTCTGACAAGGTCTACGGGTCAAACACACTGAGAGGGGATAGCCTGCGCCTGTGTACTAGTCGGGTATTTCTGTAACCTGCAGGTAGGATATAAAAAAAAATGAATATATATATATATATATATAATAAGTCTAGCTACCGCGTTCTAGAGATAATGAAGGACTAAAGATAGGTTTCCCTCTCACTCTATCATAAGCAAAATTTATTGTGGGGACATTTAACCGGCCATTACGGTGAGTGGGAGGGTTTAATCTACTTTTGTGTAGGTCCGACAAGGGGGCACTTAGCTATGACGTTACAGTATTAAATGTAATTTAGTAATTGCACTACAGATCGAACTACCTGGGAAAAAAATATTGTTTAACTAAGAAGTAGTCATTGCACTGTTAATACATGGATTATTTAAGACAGAGACAGTTCAGAAATAAGAAATTGAGAACTTAGTTTTATTTTTTTAAATTTCGCCTATAAGCTTTAGTTTCAATTGCGGTCTCCATTCCTGGTCGGTGGCAGATATAAATATGTCTCAACTCGTGGCTAGCGTCAGGCTAGTGCGTTTGGGTGGGACTTGACCTTCTTATTTTTGCACTTCCTATAATTTTCAAGTTATAAATAAAATAAAACATTGTATTATGAATGTTAAGTGCGAATGCAGACCCAATGATAATATTGTACAACTTTTAATCAAAGCGAAGTATACTTATTCAAGTACCAGAGGTAATTTAGTTTCAAACTATATCGTGTTATGGGGGTCTATCTCAAAAACCTTAGAATTTTGTACACAAACAGGGACTACAACTTCATATATATCAACTAGAATACACGTCCCAAAATGGGTAAAATGAATTCCTTGAACAGAACAGTTTTGCACCACTTTTATGTCCTTTCATAAAGATTAAAATAAACATAATGCTTATGTCTAGAATCCTTATGATTTTGATTCTAGAAAATGATTAAAATTTAAGGCTTAAGCTTAAGAGATCTTAAGAACAAATTGAAATTCAGGGAGTCTTGCTTAGTGTCTAATGATTATGAATCAAATTCAATGCAAATCTAAAATACTTGAATTTTCAAATGGGAGGTTGTGCTCATATTATGCCCCCTAATTTATTTCTTTGGCATACATCCCAAGATTTTTGCCATATTTCTTTGATTATCCTGATTATAGAAGGTCGAAGATCAGTGTATGGAATCCTAGTATTGGTCAATATCATGTTCAGTGATTCTTTTGCTGCTCTATTTTCACAAATGCTGATATGCCTCAGTATCCAGTGTAATTTAATTCCAAACAAACTGAAATTTGGGAATATTTATTAATTGATGTCTGATACCTATTGTTAAAATTTCACAAAAATCAGAGGTTTCTGAATTTTCATGAAGTGCTTCCACCCATTCTTTGCCCCTTTGCATAAAACTAAATATAGCCAACCTTATCCACACTTATGCCTAACAGCTGTGTTCCAAAATTCATAATGATCGGTTTAATCAGTTTAGGAGTGAATCCTGTACATAGAAATATATAAACATATACTTTCATCCATTCTTTCAACATAGCGATACCAATGAAGTCTCCTGTTCTGCACACATCTCCCTATACTGTCCAGATTTAATCTTTCTCTCAGATCATCAGATCTAAGTCTATCTTTAAAACTCACATTTCACATCTATTATATAATTTCTATCCATGCAACGCATCTCCTCAACCCTCACTGACCAGGTTTTACGTCCATACATCACACTTTGTACACATGCCTGGTAGACTCTTCCCTTGGTCGACAGTGGTAATGCTCTGCTAGTTTGTTATTATTTTGAATATTTTATTGTTTGATTTCTTGTTTTGGTGGGAAAACAACAAAAAACGATTAATATAAATAAATGAAAAATGGATTAAACCTTTTTCCTTCCAAAACAAGAAATTAAACATTAAAACATTCCAAACAACAACACACCTTCTGATGATGATCGCAAAGCTCGAAAGTTATAGAGAAGGACCAAACTACACCCTTGGATGCTTACTACACCAACTTCCCCCTGATACTCGGAAAAAAGCTTGACAAGTTGAAAAAAATACAATGAAAAGAAAACTGTAGTTTTCAATGAAACATGCTTGAATATATATATACATATATTGCATGGGTTGTAGTATGGAAATATATTTATGGCAAGTAAGCTACACAGAAACGTTCATGTTTTATTCCCGAAGGAAATCATCACGCTAAATGTACAGATGTATGGTTTGCTTTTATATCTAAGTAGTGTTTACTCTAGCAAATTAACCAATTGGATTTGTTGGTTTATTACTTCCTCTCAGACTATTATTTCCATTGGCTACGAAGCTCTACCCATGTATTGAACACTGTTGAAGTAAATACTGAAAATATATATACGCAATATATTATATTACCTTATAATATTATGTGTATATACATGAAATAGTAATATATTGCAGGGGGTAGAAATGCCTTGCTTGGTATCCAGAAATTCAGTTAGCTCAGCTATTTTTAAGGTATTAATCTAGAATGATGCGCTTAAACACGACTCAGTGCTACTTTGAATATCCCATATTTGATTGTCTCTGGGTATCTTAGTACAGCTAAGTAAGCTTCACTGCAGGGTTGTGCAAGCTGGATGTGACTTTAATTGTAGCATGGGCATCACTAGCATCTTCATTGAAACTATAGATTGAACTTGTCAACAATGGTCATGTTTGTTTAATGAGTTGACAGTCATATATTTTTTTGAATAAGGTAAACATTGCGTCTCCCTATTTACTTATCTTCCCACAAGGGCAGAGTTTGGACACAAGGTCGGTTTTTAATGTGGGGAAAATCCAACTCCATAAAAAGGGGCACTCTGGATTGGGACAGAAATAAAAAAATTGCCTCAGTCTAGAAGGATTTCTCTCTCACTGACCAAGAACAGATGCTACACTTTGACTTATTCGCAAATAAAATAAAAAACTTAATTTACAAATCAGGCACAAGGTCATCAAGTGTAGGGATTGAGGAGGGTCAGTGGTCATCTCCTGTCTATCTTGTTCTTAACTAGATCCAGTCTCACCCATTCGTCCAAGCATCGTTCCTTTCATTATTTCGCCATTTGTTCACCATTTTCATCTCAACAGTCACCACAATACTACATTTACTCTATAAGCTACCCTACTTAAAATATCTCCGATAGTTTAAATTTGTTTCCCAGCCTGAAGGCCGAGAAGTTGGATATCGTGTGTCGATGAGATCTTTTGATCAGTCTTCCCAAAATTCTAACAAACTTTCACAATTTGTATTAGCCAGATTCCTGTTCTCATCTTGGATGTTAATCTCATCACGTTTTGCCCAATTTAATCTTTGCTTTTCTTCACTTGCAACTAGTTGAACTCAGGAATTTGTACGCAATTTCAAAGGGAATCCTTTATTTAATCCACAGAAGTAGCTTGCTCTCGTCCCGTCAGCCATGACCAGGTAGAACTTTAAATAATTCAGAATTGTATTCTTAATATCGCTTATACTGAGGATTGAACCTTAAACCTCTAGAAGGCTGTCACTTAGAACAGATTATTACTTAGCACTTTTATCTGTTGTGCCACAAATCCTTATAGCAGTCACATCGGCCGAAATGTTGTGAGAATAACATCCAAGATGAGAACAGTAATCCAAATAATACAAATTATCAATCCTCATCTAAAAAATTCCAAAACAAAAAAACTTTCACAAGTCAGTGTCCGGTAAAATAAAATATTTCCAAAAGTCATGTCTTTATTTATTTAATACTCATTTTTAAAAGTTTGAGAATTTTTGAAAGAATGTTTAAGAGATCAAAAATATACACAGAATGTCCTTATTCAACAAAATATTTATAATTGCATACACATATCTCTCTATATAAAGTTAAGTATGTGTATATGATTCCATATGTTTATATATTTCTATGCATAGGATTCACTCCTAAACTAACCATATTAGAATTATATATTCTTGCTAACACAATGACTAATATGAGCACATTATTTTTATTTTGTAAACTTTATCATTTAGTGTCTATCCCCCAAACTCAACCTCCTTCCACCAAATAAAAGCAAAAAAACTTTTAAATAAGCGAGATAAAAAATATTTAAGAGATAGTAATTGCTCTACATCAAATTTTGAGTTATATCATGAAATAAAATTTTAACCCGACAACTGTGCATGCGCATTAACGTCAATAATATGTACCTAACTTTATATTGAGATCATAAATAATTACTTACTGCAGTTTCACGGTAGACCAGATTATCAAAACTGTATTTGGTGCTTGTGCTGTTCAGCGGTCGTATTAAAAAAATATTGTTTTATAAAAACAATATTATATACTTATTCAGCGTTATATTCTTACTCACTGTACAAAAAAGTAGAAAAAATTATCCACTTAATTACAAGTATTTTTCCATTCTGTATATCATAACAGCGATTCGTTCACTAAGCCTCCATCTTCTTTCTTGCGAATTATCTGCCCTTGAAATCTTCTTAAGAAAGAAGATGGAGTCTTAGTGAACGAATCGCTGTTATGATACGCAGAATGGAAAAATACTTGTAATTAAAGTTCTAGTGGATAATTTTTTCTACTTTTTTTTGTAAGAATATAACGCTGTATAAGTATATAATATTGTTTTTATAAAAAAATAATTTTTTAATACGGCCGCTGAACAGCACAAGCACCCTGTATTCTTATCCCATACGTCTGTATGTATTTGAATGCAAGTTCAAACTAGTAGAAAATCAAATTCTAACGTAATATTTCAAGTTTATTTGGCGCCATGTCATCTTTTCACTTTTCTGGCACGAGAATATTCTCGAATATGTAACTCGTTTTCCTATATAATAGATTAATAATATTGTTTTAAATATGAACTGTTACAGATAAAAAGTTATAGTTATTTGTGTTTAAAATTGTGTTGTGATTTAGTATTAATTAAGTATTTTCCGTTTTATTTTAGTCTTTTCATTGCTTATTTATTAATTTTCTTATTAACAAGCTAACAAATATCCACTATCCGAAGTCTATTAATTTAACACATGGTATTCTTTTTAAATGTAAAACTTACATATCATTAATATAAATACATTGTAATTTAAAAAAAAACTAATAGTTTTCATTCAAATTACCTCCCTTGAAAATTAATGAACATAATATTTTAAGAAAGGTTTTAGTAATTTATCCTTTTTTTTATTAAATCACTTTAATAAATTACTGCTAATATCGACAAAACTATTGTATGTATACAAAAATAGGACAATAATATTACAAATGAATAACACCAAAAATGATTTTATTATAAACTGTTTAAAAAATAATTATGCAAATTAGGCATACAAATTGGTGTTTGGGTCTTTGGTTTCTACTATATATACAGTAGTTCAAAAGACTATGTTGTATTATTGATTTAAATAACAGTGAGCCGTTTTGATGGTAATATAAGAGTGATAAACGAAAAACTTTCATATTTATTCATTTAGATGATGACTATATGTCTGCCACCTTTGTGGGTTGATCATTCTAGCCACATTGAAGGACTGTGATACAGCGAAAAAGTCTGTCTTTAGATGGCACACATGCACGTGATTATGGTTTACAGTTAGCATAAAAGCAATACTCTTCCGTAGAAAGAACCGAGTACCTTTGGTTATCAGTATCGTAAGAAAAATGTAAACAAATGAATACTTTTATTTAATATGATATAATTTCTTCCACTTATAACGAATTCAGTAACTCAGTTGGTAGAGAACTGGACGCCAACCACTGGTGTCTGGGTTTCAAATCTTGTAGGGTCTCGTTATACTGTGAAGTCGTAGACAATGAAACAGCTGTCTGTGGATAACAATGGATGGAGTACAAATGAATTCAAATTAGGCATGAAAAAAAACACTAATATTTTGAAAGTTCCATTTTTGTCTATGTTTTGATCGGCTGAAAGACTTTGAATGTCATAATTTTCTTCCAAATATTTAGAATTAATGGATGGAGAAAAAACAAGTTTGGATCAGTCACGGAAAAAACACTTGTATTTTTACAAATTTTGTTTTTTTCTCCTGAGGAGCTGATGGAAATTGTCATTTTGATTTTGCAATTAAATGATATTTTTATTTTCATTGGCGAAACAGCTCTTGAGAGTTAACGTTAAGAAATGCTTTAACTTAACCCGGACTTTATCTTCTTTGATTATATGATAACTAGCAATATTAACCCAGCGTTGCCCATGTGGGGATATATTGCTGGTCGGAAATCATTTCAAGTATAGTCGTTTACAATTTCTGCCTTGAAAGAAAAGTTAAAATTAACATTTGCAATATGAAGTAAAGTAATAAAAAAAAAACTTTCAGCACGGTGGTGTTTTCTTAAAAAAAAAAAATACTTCTTCCAGTTAGCTGTAAAATGGCAAACAGCTTTAACGAATCAAAATCAATTATTTTTTGAAAGCTTTTTTTAATGAAAATCTCTCCAGACAAGGCATGAAGTCGCTTGATGTAAGGAGCTAAAAAAAAAAAATACTACTTCAAGATCAAAAACTAGCCAACGATAAGTGTTAGATGGATAGATTCCAACCCAGAAAACAGCAATTCTTCCCCCTTTGTTAGAAACATCTCTCATGGAATGTGAGGACTAAAGGACAAAATAAAGAAAGCGAGTTACAAGGCTGCCGAAAGTAAACCCAAGCTCCACTTTCTACTAAACCTAAACCTAAACAATAAAATAATTATTTAAATGGTTAAGCCTCATTTAAATACATTCTTCACCGAGATATTATTTGTTTCATTTTATTTTTGTTTTATGAAAGGAAGAAAATCTATTAAAAAAATGAATTTTGTTTCTTTAAATTCTAATATATTTCAGCTACTTTATGAACCTAAATGATAATTGCCTTAGTGACCTCAGATGGAATCGAAATATTTTAATGGTGTCTTTAGATTGTGAAAAACGTAACCAGTATTGAAATTTATTTGAATGTTCTGTTAAATATCGATTTCTATAACACACTAACATTGACTAATATATATATATATATATATATATCAGATAGATGATGACTGCATGTATTCTCCTAGAAGTGGATTGATCAATCTGGTAAGTGAGATTGCCGGTGGCCATTAGCGATAATGCATCGCACTTCATAAAAGAATAGAACAGTCTCGGCTGCTGAAAATGCTTAATATAAGCATTTAGATTTTACTCACTGTAGTAAGCTTGTGCTGATGGTATAATGGATAGGAAGCCTGACTGTTGTCAAAATAGTCAGGTTTCGATATCAGCTTGAAGTACTTGCTCGTTTAGCCACATTGAAGAACTGTGATACAATGAAAACGTCTGTCTTTGAATGACACACACACACGGTTGTTTTCACTTAGCGTAAAAGCAATACTTTTCCATAAAAATGACCGAGTACTTTCGGTTATCAGTATCATAAGAAAATGTAAATAAATGAATGATTACATTTAATAATGATATAATTCTTTTCACTTCTAGTAATGGATTGGGTAGCTCAATCGGTAGAGCACTGGACGCTAACCACTCGTGTCTGGGTTTCAAATCTCACCATATCGAGGAGTCGTAGACAACAAAACATCTCTCTTTGTATGACTATTATACACATATATATATATATAATAAATATTTGTTATTGTTTATTATCTATGTACGTATATGTTTCCTCCTTAATAATCGGGACTCATTAGCATAGAGATATGACTATTCACTACCGGTCATGCGATTCGAAACCCCAGATTACAAGTATTTTGCAACTCAAAGTAAGCAAAGTTCATTTATATTGCAAACGCCAAGATTTTATCATTCTTACAAAACAGATAAACTTTAGTGCAAATTATTTTACGAATTGTATTGCTTAAAGTAAACCAACCACCATCATTATGTCAATATTGGATCTGCCCACCTCCAGCTCATCAGAAAGTGCATCAAAATTTCTTAATTTGAAAAATTATACAACGTAGTGTGACAACGTTCAACAGGAAATTTTGAACTCACATTCGACCCTCGGAAGTCTGCCATCCTGAAACCACAATTCAGAGTTAGCAACATAAATTATGCAACCTATTCCAGCAATTTTAATTTAGTATCATCCTTCTATTTTAGCAAGTGATGTTTATTGTTTATCTATAAAATATTTAAATTAACTCAAAGATAATTCTCATTGAATAATTTACTTCATTAATATTGTATCTATTTACTTCATTTGAATACGAAACTAAGTGCGGAGTAAATACAAATTATGTATTCCATTTGAATGAGGTTATTTTTCCTTATTCCCTAGCATTTAAGTTGGTTAAAATACCATAATGGTTCCTATTTAAAATATGGTACTTTTTCTAACCTTTATGTAAAAATTCCATTATATAATTTTGCGCTCTTTACAATGGAGCATAATTTTAAAATATTAAGATTCTAAACCTACGAATGTCAGCTAAAGTTGTTATGTTATTTATGATATATATAATAACAAAACCAATCTATTTAAGATACTTTCCGTCGGATGCCATTACTAACGTTTAGGCATTGGATGAAAATTTTTCAATAAAAAAATATTTATTTTATTACTTGTAAAAAACTACATAAACCATTACATTCTGGCTCCTCAAGTAATTCTGAACATATATAGATAGTAGAATGCCCATCCCAGGATGGGTACAAGCAATACATATAGCATTAGTTTTAAATTTTAATGTAAAAACATTAAAATTTAAAACTAATTCATTCTTTCAGTGTATGGTATGGTTTCGGTGGCACCCTTCTAAATGGTATAGCTTAAAACCTTCTAAATGGTATAGCTTAAAACCTTCTAAATGGTATAGCTTAAAACCTTCTAAATGGTATAGCTTAAAAAAATAAATAAAAAAATAATGTGCCCATGTTACATACCTGGTTGCCTAGAATACATATTCCATAATGCTAAGTTCAACAGTTTAGGATTTTCCCAAGCAGATTATTGACGCTCACGTGTGTGCACTGATCCTTTAAAAATGTATTAATTAATGCAACTCAAAATTTGATCTAGAGCAATTCTTTTTTCTACATCAAATTTTTTGTATCTAACTTATTTAAAAAAATTTTTGAGGATGGGTGCGAGTTTGGGTGGCTGCATGCTCTAAATGATAAAGTTTACAAAAAAAAAATTTAAAAAAATAATGTACCCAGGTTACTCACTAGATTACCGAAAATATATATTCAAAAATTCATAATGATCGGTTCATAAAAATAAATTTATTTACCTTGTATCTATGATATATATATATATATATATATATAAATACACATATCTAACTTCATAAATATAGAAAATACATACATATATTAATTTTAAATAAATAATATTAAATTATTATTATTATTTTTTTTTTTTAGTCAACCACAGAAACTTATTGGATGAAATACAAATAAATTCAGATTCAGCATAAAAACGCCTATATTTTTAAGGTTCTGTTTTTGTCTACAACTTTCTGTTTTGATCACCCGGAAGACTTAATGTGATCATTTTTTTCAAAATGTTTGAATTAATGGATGGAGAAAAAACAAGCTCAGATCAGACATGGAAAAAACTCTTATATTTCTAACCTAAGGGAAACCATTGAAGCTATTATATTGATTATGTAAATTAACATGACGTTTCACTTGGACCAAGCCTGTGATTGTGTCACGTGGAGACAAAAATCCTCCATTGCAGACCCCACCGTAGCTTGGGATTAACAGATAAGAATAACATGATGTTTTTGTTTCTACTGGGCAAAACGTCCGCCGATGCTTTACCTTCATCTAGACTTTATATTCTTTAGTTTATATATATAATATATATATTTCTTCTGCCCAAAACGGCCATAGTTTTGAATCAGTGACCAAAACACTGTACCTGTTTTGATGTTTTCTTCAAAATAATCATCCTGAGGAAGTCTTACAATAAAGATGAAACGTTGATGAATACATAAATAATATATTTTTTGATTTTCCTTTTTCAATTTCCATATATATATATATATATATATATATATATATATATATACTAGCAAAGATATGCTCCTCCCTGGTCGCATATTTTTGCTAGGCTGAGAGGATGATATCATGATGAATGAACTACATACACTAACCGCAAAGGAGGAGGTAATGACTGAGAGCATATCATGCTCAACAAAATAGATAGTACACTAACCCTCCCTCCCCTCCATAAAAAAGAAGGTAATCCTGGGAGGATGGTATCGTGAGGAATGAATGTATATTATACTGCCCCCCCCCCCCCCCCCAAAAAAAGAGGTAATGCCTGTAAGGTATGTATTGACAAATGAAAATAGACTACACAGAATTAGATAAGCATAAACCGTTTTAATGTTAATATAGTTAGGATAGGTCGAAAAAACTTTCACATTTATTCATTTAGATAACATTAAAAACAATGGCAAGTTTCATTGTTCACATGAAATGCCGAAAAGAAAATTGGGCGGAAAATATAGTCGTCATCTTTATAAACAAAGAAAAATATGCTAGCTAAGGAAGAAAGATAATTTCCTTTCATAATTTTCTAGTTAAAAAAGACATGTTTATAAACTTAAGTTATCGTTCTTCCTTAGCTAACATCTTTCTCGACTTGTTTAGATGGCAACTATATTTTCCGACCTAATTTTTATTTTGGTGTTTCACATGTAAGATTAAACTTGGCATAATAAATTTTTTTTACTAAAACATGGTTTAAATCTAAAAAATATAAGTTGTTTTTTAAGTAATGTCGAAACCTATTTCACTCTAAATAATTTACGTGACTGAAATAGGAATTAACAAATTAAAAGGAATATTTCAGATTATGTATATTTATAATTTTTATTTCAGATTATGTATATTTATAATTTCTATTTCAGATTATATTTATAATTGTTCATAAAATTTTTTTGAGCTTTTACTATTTTTCTTTTCGACAATCACTCCCTCCGGTCACTAGTCCGAGAGGATTCTATTCTGACGAACAAACATTACTCTCTCTCCCACCAAAAAGAAGGAGGTAATTCCTGGAAGGACAGTCTTATGACAACAGAACCGTCCCCATTAAAAGATATTCCGATTAAATCGAGTTTTTTTTAATTATTTAAAAATGCCTAATCACAAAAACATATTTTTTGTTTCTTGGCCTTTTGGATAAGATCTGTTCTATACATCTCAGCGACATTTGCCGGAAGTAAATTATCTCCCTTGAAAATGAGATCTTAAAAAAGTTTTTAAAACGCTATTATTTTTTTATGAAATCTAATTAATTTTGATAATTATAATAATAGTACTATCGATAAAACGATTGTGTATATAAAAGAAAATTTGGCAATACAAATTAGGAATGTATATAAAAGAATATTAATTCATTAGAAACTTTAAAAACAATGCAAATGAGCAATATCGAAATTTGTTTGAGGGAGTTTGGAGATTACCATATATACGGTATTTCAAAATATTCTAGTATCATTAAAATTAAATAAGCCTAACCGTTTTTAATGTTAATATAGTTAGGACAAATGGAAAAAACTTTTACATTTATTCATTTAGATAGCAAATAAGAAGTCAGATAAGCATAGATGAAATGCAATTTGGTTTTATGTCTGGGCATAGTACCACTGGTGCTATATTTATCCTGAGACAAATGCAAGAGAAGTTCCTTAGTCAGAAAAACCTGTATTTTGTTTTTGTAGAAAGTTTTTGACAGAGTACCAAGAGATGTTGTTTAGTGGGCTTTGTGTAAAATAGGGCAAACAAGCGGTTTGTGAAGATTGTTCAAGCAATGTACAGAATGTTGTAAGTCGTGTTAGAATGAACAGCACACTTAATGAAAGCTTTAATGCTAAAGTAGGAGTACATCAGGGCTCTGTACTGAATCCATTGCTTTTCATTTGTGTCTTAGAAGCATTGTACAGGGTGTTCCATATGGGTTGCCCGAAAGAGATGCTGTATGCTGATGATTTAGTACTTGGCTGTGAAACAATGGAAGGTTTACTTAGTTAAGTTGGAGGAACGCTATGAAAAGTAAAGGCCTGAGAGTGAATGTCACCAAGACAAAAGTGTTCATCAATGGTTTTAATGTTGGAAATCCCTCGGAAAGAGGAAAATTCCAATGCTCAGTTTGTGGTAAGGGGGGGGGGCAACTCAATTTTCTGTGGTATATGTAGACATTGGGTACACAAAAAGTGCAGTGAAATTACTGGTAGGTTGAGAGAGGCCAACCAGTTTGTGTGCAAGATGTATAAGACAAGAGAGACAAATGCGAACTCAGATATGGAGAAAATATATGTGGATGTCGAAATTATTGCAGTTGTTCAGAAATTTTGTTATTTTGGTGGCACCATAGGAGCACAAGGTGGAGCAGGTGCTAGCAAGAATTAAGAGTAGATGAAGTTCAGTAAACTTTTGCCATTACTAACCAGCAGAGCGTTACCACTGTCGACCAAGGGAAGAATCTATTAGGCATGTGTACGCAGTGTGATAATGTATGGAAGTGAAACCTGGCCAGTGAGGGTTGAGGACCTGCGTTGCATGAAGAGAAATGATACGATGGATATGTAATGCAAGTCTTAAAGACAGCCTCAGATCTGATGAGCTCAGAGGAAGATAAAATCTGGACAGTATAGGAAGATATTTGCAAAACAGGAGACTTTGATGGTATGGCCACGCTGAAAGAATGGATGAGAAATCCTAGGTTAGTAGATGTAGAACAATCGAGGTAGCAGGATCAGCCCACAGGGGAATCCCAAGAAAAACATGGGAGGAAGTGATAAGGATGGACTTGAGAGAAAGAGGGATAAATAAAGACCTGGTCACAGATATGTTAGCTTGGAAGTCAATTTCTAGAAGTTGTCCAACACATGCCAGCATGCAAAATGGTCGTTAAATCGAATATGATGATATAACAAAGAGAAAGTTTGTTATAGAAATTGATATGTTAACAGAAAATTGAAATTAGATTTAATAACGATTAAATTTTTCACGGAATTTCATGACACCATTCAAATTTCCCTCCGATTCCATCTGAAATTACTAGTGTTCAATTATTGAATCCTATTATTGTTTACCACGGATGCAATTGAAAACAAAGACTTATACCAAGATAAAAGACAACTTTTTTCTAGGGTAAAATTTTATAAAGAATAAAAATTGTGGTAATAGTTTTCTATTAGTTTTTTTTTTTAAATATTGTTGTCAGCATTCACACTGGGTATCCATAAACAATAAAGATGATGTTTTACTTGATTTTAAAAATTAAAAAAATAAGATCAAAATGATATGGGGCTCAGGGTTGAATGGCCAAGAAATGCCAGTGTGCAAGCTAGTGTATATCTCTAACTTTATAAAGTTAGATATGTTTATTATATTTGTATGTACACGATTCAATTCAGATACCTTTGATTTTTGTGAAATTTTAACAATACGTATACTAGACATCAATTAATAATAATTCCTCCAATTTCAGTTTCTTTAGAGTATTTTAAAGAGATTTTAGGCGCCATAATATGAGCACAACATCCCATTTAAAAATTCAAACACATCAAATTTGCATTAAATTTTATCCATAATCATTAGACACCAATTAAGCTAGATTCTCTGAAATTCAATTTCTTCTTAAGCCCCATAAGCTTCAGTCTTAAATTTGAGATATTTTCTAGAATAAAAAAATGGATTTTAATCATAATTGGAATAAGGATTCTAGACATTAGGTTTGGTATTATTTTATGGTGATTTTAATCTTTGTAAGGGTACATGAGAGCAATGCTAAACTGTTTTGTTCGAGGAATTCATAAAATCAGTTCATCACTAATGACCGACCTCAGAGCATCTAGATCAGGCACCAACAAAATTTTGGAGAATTGTCAATTTGCTATGCGCTGTCTTGGTGAAGAACCATATTAAATAGAAATAAATTTTCTCAGACTCAAACTGCTCTGTCTAAGAAGTTTTCTTTTTTTAAAGGTTTAAATAAAAATAAGGAATTTAATCTGATTTTATTTAAACAATTTATCTAGCTTTACTACAGGAAGATGGTTGTTTTATTTTACGGCATATCAACCCTTTTCGGATTATTTAATGCCAAATCAGGTCATTTTGGTAAAAGTTTTTACGCTTTAAGTTATTTATATCTTTAAATATTTATTTATGATGCTTGGTTTGGTTGTTTTGTAGAGGAAAATTGTTTTTGTTTTTAGTTTTGCAGAAAATGATTGGGTTATGCAAAGGGAAAGAAACAATAACATCAATGTTTGGTGCATTTTAAGTCAGGAAGCCAAGATATACAGACAGCCTGATCTGGTAGCACCAAGATACTACAAGAAGAATATAAAAATAATGACTAATTCAATAAAAAAAATTCAATGGGTTAACCTGAATCAAACTACTGTATTTCTATCAGATACCAATTGAATAGACAGAGTTCAGCTGTTAAATTGGTGGGCCGGGCAAACCCTACTCAAGAGCCGAATGTGGCCATACATATTTCCAGTCATGTTGCTTGCATCTATATTTGACTGCAGTAGTAGAAAGTTCACGATTTTAATGATTAGAGTTTTGTAAATTAGAATACAAATCAATTATATTTCCTTGAAAAAAGTTTATCAAAATAATCTTTTTAATAAAATTTATTTTAACCTCTCATCTGTTTCAGAAGAAAGTTTTTCTCATTAAATTTAAAATAAACAATTTAAAATTTTTTTGTTTTTAATGAACATTTAACAGTCTCTCACTATCATCATACTCAGTTTAACGTCCGTTTTACAGCATGAAATGTGTTGGATGGTATTTTGAAATTGACTTCAAAATTAACCTCTTTCTCTCAAGTCAATCCTCATGATTTCCTCCATGTTTTCCTGGCTAATTCACTGCCAACCGTAACTATTCTACATTTACGAACACAAGAATTCTCATCCATTCTTTCAATTCATCAGATTTTAAGCATGTCTTTAAGCCATCAGAGAAGCCCTAAAAATAGTGGCAATGGAAAACCCAATCATCAAAATAGTAACCGTTTTTTTTGTGCCAACAAAGTTTAATAAAAAGGTCGGGCTGACATATTCTGTCATATAGTAAGTAAAATAAAACAAATTAAAACTATCGATCAATTACTAAAACAAAAATCTACCTTTTAACTTGCATATTGTTTTATGGCATATAAACCAGGGTTGCAAGATATAAGGGCCAACACCAACTGACTCCTAGAACTCTAAAATATCCGACTATCTATTTTAAAGTCGTCCAATATTCAGACAGTGTGTTGATTCTTCGGAGATTAAAAAATCCGACTCCAACCTGACTCTGCACAGTACAAAGAATCAGAATACTTGAGGGTTTCGTTTTAAATTTAAGTTCAAGCCAGAGCTTATTTTTTAATCAAACGTTTGAAGTCTTTAACAAAACTGCTTTAGAATTTTACATAGCCACAGCGTAAAATGATACACAGGAGGCAAATACAGACCCAAACATCAAAATAGTAACCATTTTTTGCCACTGAAGTCTAATATGACAAAAAACAATGCTTTAGTCTGCTACTGAAGTAAACTCCCTTTATCATGCTTAAAAATTCTCATACCTGCTAGCATCCTATATCTTTATAAAGCCACCATTCGCTCGTGCATGGATTATTGTTGCCACATCTGGGCTAGTGCACCAACTACTAGCCTCTCACTCCTGGACAGGGTACACAGAAGAATTTCTAATCTAATAGGTCCCACACTATTTGCCAAACTCCAACCCGTGTCCTTGTTTTACACGTATTTCAATGGAATGTGCTCTGATAAACTTACTGCACTTGTAGACCCTGAACATAAATACCCCCGACAAGCAACAAAATCCTACCTTTCCACTGCCGGAAGATTTTCTACTCTATCTTCCTTCCTCAGTTTGCCTTTGAAATTCCCTCCTTGCTCTGTTTCCTCGACCGTATCAACATGCAGAAAATGTGAACAAGCATCTTGTTGTCTAAATCCTTACACAAGTTGACCCCTATAAATCTGACCCCTGATCAAAGTATGTCCCTACACTTCAGTGGCAATATGCCTTGTTTGGGGTGAACAAAAAAAAAATTATATAGTAAGTAAAATGAAACAAGTCGCGCGTGCGTGGTCCCCCCTCTGTATATGACTCGATGTGGCGAGTGTAAAATGCAATAAATTTGGGCAATTTGGGGTATTTTTGACCCCCTGGGGGCGCGAACCAGAATTTTTATGAGGTCAAGGATGCTCATTTTATATCCAGAACAATTGCCTCTACATTTTGGCCAAGTTTCAGAAAAATTGAATGGATGGACAAACGTTATGGGAGAAAAGGGTCATTTTTTGCCATTTTGAGGGCTTTTGACCCCATGGGGGTGCGAACCAGATTTTTTCCAAGGTCAGCGATACTTATTTTCTATTAGGAACAATTGCCTCCACATTTTGACCAAGTTTCAGAGAAATTGAACGGATGGATGAAAAGTTATGGGGTAAAAAATGTCATTTTTTGCCATTTCGGGGCCTTTTTACCCCCTGGGGGGGCTAACCAGATTTTTTTGCAAAAATCAGAGAATGTCACTTTCTAACCTAACCAAAGTTACAACTTCATGCAAAATTTCAGAGAAATTCAATGGATGGTTGCGGAGAAAAATCCAGACGGACGGACATGCCTCAAAACATAAGTCCCCCGATTTTATAAATAGGGGAACCAATAAAAACTATTGGTTTTGTTATCTAAGTGTATATATTTGAGTACCAACAATTTTACTATAAAAAAAAAGAAGACGATGCTGTGTGAGGAGATTTTTATTTGGACAAGTGTTTACTCTACAAAAGGCGTCCTTCAGTCTCAAGACACAATGAAAGACCCCTGTACGGGTGTCTGTGTGGGAAGTATTGTGAAGCAAGGGGTTCACAATTCCCAGCTACACCTCTCCTGAACAGACACTGCTTGAGTCTAGTGGCAAGAAGTCCAAAACAAGAAACAATGCCAGGATAACCAAAGCGCCAGTCCACATGCAGCAGCTGGTATTCCCAAATATAGCATAATCACATTGACAGACCAGTTTCTGTTAGATCACTGACGTTAAGCCTGGTGAGTACTAAATGAGTGACCATTTGGGAATACAGCCACTAACATTTGCAAGAAGTGTTACCATTTTAAGTGACCTCCTTTAACAAACGAGTATTGATATTTACAAAATATGAATGTCTATTTGCGGCAGGATGGGGTGGGAGTGATGAGATGAAAAGTTATTACGGATGTTGTGTCAATTACTAAAACAAAAACTTACTTTTTAACTTGTGTATTGGGTTTTAGGTTGCAGAGTCGGAAGATATAAGGTCCAACTTGGGCGATTCCAAAACTTTTGACGCCGAATCTGACTTCTAGAATTCCAAAATATCCGACTTAGATCAGTTATTTCAACGTCTTAACATCCAACTCCTAATATTCTCACGAGTGCGACTCCTTCCAAAACCTCCGACTCCGCAAGCCTGATATAAACCATTTTCGGTTTATTTACTACAGAATCTAGTAGTTTTGATTAGAGTTTTTATGCTTCAAGTTATTGATATCCTCAGATATGTATTCATGGTGTTTATTAATAGATGGTATTAAAAAAAGTTCACTCCATGGATTGCACTGTTAAGGATTAAAAAAACAAAAAACAAACAAGATTACACACTTAAAATTCATTTTTTTTAAATAAGAAAACCAAAGTCAGCATGAATTGAGCTGAAAACTAAAACAAGGAAAACCTTCCAATCCTGGGAAAACATTCCACAAAAAAAATAAGAAAAAGGCTTAAAATTAAATGAAAGAAAAAAAAGTGTAAACTTAAAAGTCTACAAACTATTTATTCTTTTGGGAAAGCTTCTGAATTGTTTGTTTCTTTTAAATTGGTTTTTTTTTTTCAATTTGCCTGAAAAAAAAAAAGAAAAGAAATCTAGTTGTGTCTTTAACCAAAAATTTAAAAAAAAAACCCTTTGTGCAGCAAATTTTATATTCAGGCAGGAAGATTGTTTTTTATTTGTTTGTTTACTCTTTATTTTGTTTTTTTAAATGTTTTTTTTTATTAACCAAATTTTTTAACTTTTTGTTTCCTTTTGAAGGAAATCAATTTAAATAGTTTAATTCTTTCTGTTTAAAAATTTAAGTTTTTTTTTTTTTTTTACAAATGTTTTAATTTCTGATCAGTTTTTTAAAATCCAGCTGTCAAAAAATTTAAGTTTTTAACAGTTTTTTTCTCCTTGTTTGCAGTCAACAGAATTGACTATTGTTTTTAAAAAGATATTCCTACCAGACAAAAAAAAACCATCTTGGTATTTAAAATATCCAATATCTTTTGCACCTTTTCAAAAAATAAAAAGGATGAATATTTAAAAAAAAAAAAAAAAATAGTATCCCCCCCAACCTTTTTTTGTGAAATTCTTCATTTCACAAGTCCGGCTTTTTTAGCCTCTGTTTCGTATATTAAGAGTCTCCACATTTTCACAACAAATACCTCCGCTTCTTCATCCAACACCATAGCAACATCATCCAAAATACTCGACGGTGAACTCCGACCGACCACTTTCTGACATATGAATTCTGTCAAGGTGGGTTCTTCTTCACCGATGTACTCAACTATTTTCTTGTTGATCCAAGGTTTGATACGTTTATCCATTAATCCTTGGTCAACCATGTTCCAATCAAGAGGATAGGTAAATAGTTCCAATTTTCCCGTCGGAATACGTTCAATCAGGCGCTTGATCTGCTGCCGTTTCTCTTCCGTCGACGTTGCCGATTTCTTTTCGTTTTTTTCTTCATCATAATCCAGTGGAACAAGTTTGCGTTTCTTCTGAGGGGCCTCAGAACCCTCGTCATCCTGACTGAAGACGTCTCCAACAGTCATCTTCTTACGTTTCGAGGTGCCACTGTCGCTGGGGCTGTCAGAGGTCCGCAATCGCATTGCACTGAAACCAATCTTTGCAAACGTCTCATCCTTTACGGCACGGCCAAAAGCAAGCTGGGTGTTGTGACCGCTGAAATTGGCATTGGACAGATCATTGTCATCATCTGCGCCACTATCATCCCGGCTGCACTCATCAGCGATATGCTGCACTTGCTCTTTTCCTTCGCTCTCTAACACTGAACTGCTGGGATGAGAATTGTTCAGTTTTGGCCCAATTTCGACGGGTTTCAGAGTTGCCTGCATTCGAGGCGCTGACCCTGATTTGTTGCTAGCATCTTCATGTGGATCCACTTTAACTTCCTTTTTCGGAGCACGTGTCGTGCTCCGTTTTGATTTTGGTTCCGGTAATGGGGGCAGCAGATGCAGCCGAGGTTTTAAATGTTCATCCCTTTCCCTTTCTATCTTAGCAACTTCTCCGTCTGGATCCGCGTGACCCTCCTCCATCAATCGACGATGGATCTCTTCCAGTTCATCCTTCTCTCGTTGCCGATCTCGAACGTCTGCTTCTTTTTCTTTTTCCCGGTCTTTAAGGCGTCTTATTAAGGCACTCCCCCTGTAGAACTTTGGGTCATCCCTCAAGTCATCGTAGTCTTCTAAAAACTCTTTCAGCCTCTCGGCCTCTTTCGTCTCTTCCAATTTCCGTTCATCTTCTCGTTCTTTCTCCTTTTCATTCTCTTTGCCTTTCTTTCTCTCTCGAGCTTCCCAGTTCCTTAGTCTCTCCTGGTAAGCGGCTTCCTTCTCGCGCAGTTTCTTCTCCAGTTTCCTTCGTTCGTAAGCTTCTTCCTCATCTTCTAGATCCCGATCTCGTGTTCTCTTATCTCTGTCTTTTGATCGTTCTCTGGACCTGTCACGAGATCTTTCCCTGGAGCTGTCGCGTGATCGGTCTCGCCGCGATCTGGACCGAGATCGCGATCTTGATCTTGACCGGGATACACTTCTTGACCAGCTGCGCTCCCGGTGATCTCTTTCGTACATCTTGCCTTTTCGTAACTTTTCACGCCTGAGACGTTCGTCATGCATTCGCCGTTCTCGGTTCCGACTTTTTTCGTTACTCTCATCTTCTTTATGCAAATCTCGAAAGCTTTTGATTTCCCGATTAATTATTTCCTTTTTTTCTTCCTCTAATTCCATATCATCCAGTCCTTTGTCTGCTTGGACTTTTTCTTCTTTGCTTTTCTTCTGGCTTTGTTTAGACTCTTTTTCTTGGTCAACAGGCGGTTCCTTTGACAATTCATCGGCATATTCTCGCATGATAGCTTCCAGACCAGCCTTGGTGACCTGATCCTCTCGGACTGTGATCTGGTCCAAATTGTTTGTGGAATCGGATGCAGAGTCAACCGATTCTGTTTTCTCTTTATCATCTTCAGACTTTTTTTCTTCGGTTTTATCTTCGCTTTCTTCATCTGTTTTTGGTTTCGGTGTTTCTGGTTTGGGTTTTTGTTTATCATCTTTCTTTTTTGCTTTGTATTCGTCGAGCAAAGTTTTTGTTTTGGCATCGACCTTAACAACCAACTTCCTGTCAATAATCTCCCATTCGTTTAACAAACGGATACAGCGCAAAGTGGACTCCGGGTCCTCATATTCACAAAATCCAAAAGCTTGTAATTTACCCGATGCGCCCTGGACCCTTTTCCAGCTCAGAATATTGCCGCAGCGTTGAAGCATCTCACGTATCATTGTGTCCGGCGCGCGCTCACTTATATTGCCTACAAACACGGTGGTGACGGGCGGTTTATCCTCTTTCTTTCCGGAGTCGGTTTTGGGGATCTCCTGGGGGATGAGTTTTTTGTGGTTGCTGTGGTGGTGTTGATGATGATGATGGTGATGATGCTGCTGCTGCTGATGGTGGGAATGTCGTTGGTTTGAATTGTTGGCAGAAGACGTGTGAAGAATGATGCTAGTGTTGTTACTGTTGGTTGATGAGGTGGCAGCGGAGGAGGCGGCGGCGGCGGCAGCAGCGGCTGAGGAAGCGGCCGTCGCAGCCGCTACGGCCACCGCGCCGGGTGAACTGGACGTAATAATCGGCCTCATTACTGAAGTTGGGGGGATCATGCTCACTCCCATGGGCACCATACCCATCGGGGTGAACGTGTATCCCTGGGCCATCATACCGGGGGCCATATGAGGTAGCCCCATCGGCGGACCGGGTGGATAGGACATACTATGAGGTGGAGAGACACTCCGTTAGACGACAGAAGCTGGAAAGGGTCGTTCGATACGTGCTGTGATCACAATTGTACACAGCACACGACCATCGTGTGTACACAAGGGAGGGGTGAGAAAAACTGTCCTTCTCCTTACGATTATTGTTGTTGTTGTTGCTAGTAGTACGCACACAATGAACGTAGAGCGTGTTGTTTTGAAGTCTTGTAACTCCGATTGTGTAAATTCCTTTTTCCGAGTCCCATGCAAATAAATCCGTGTTTGCGCGTCTCTTTAACACGGGGACAGAGTTAAAGGGTAACGTGTCTGTGTGTGTATGTGTGGCCGTTATTATTTGCATACGCAGTCACAATACGATCTGAACATACACGCAAAAGTGTACACGGAAGTCAATATTTCTATCTCCGTTTAGGAGAACCGGAAGTGGCGCCATCTATCGGTGTTTTCTTTTTTCTCTCTTTTCACTGATAGCATCACTTCCGGTTTGGTTTCGTTGCAACCGCTTTACATAGACGAAACCGGGGAGTTTATTTATAGTTTCGATTTTTTACGCTTTTAATGAATGAAAGTGTTCAATACATAAATAGATTATGAATTGTTATTTTTTATTTTTTTTTTTAAATGGATGATAATAATATTTAAATGGATAATAATTAGGATTTTTTAATTCAATGACTCAAATAATTAAATTGGGGAAAATAATCCCACCGAGTTTTTATTTATTTTTTAACTTCGATGCACAAGAATGTTTTTTTTTTTAAATAAAAAAGAAAAATGTCGAATAAAAAAGCAAAACAGAAAGTTGAAATGTAGGTTTCTCGCTGCTGAGTGGCAAGAACAAGAAATCAATCATTCGAATACATATCGATAAATTGCTGATATCAATCGATCTTGAACAAGACGAGTCGATTAAAATATTTTTAAATGATCCGATATTATGAGGTGTTAAATTTTTATATTTATGTCTTTTAGTTCAAAAACAAAAACAAATAATCGTTGGCCGATATATATATTTTGTTTGTACTTATTTCCGGGTATTCCAATGAAACAAAAAGTAGGGGGGAAAACACGATTTATGGGGGTGGTGGTGAAAGATAGATGAAAATAAAAATTTAAAAAAATAATTTCGATGTGTTTTTGTTGTTTTAAATAATAATTATCAAAAATTCTAAAAATGAGAATAATCCTTTTTTTGTTGTTGTTGTTACCTTTCCTTTCTTATTTTTACCGCTGCCAAAAAAAATTAAGAACGGTCATCATCCGAAGACATCACCGAATATATTCTTCTTTTTGTTTTCGGGTGCATTTATCTGGCGCTATACATTCTTCACGTGACGAAAAAGAATCATATAGTAATAACAAAGAAAAGATAATAAAACCCTGCCAAATTCGTGTGCGCGTGTCTCTATCGGTCGCCCGCTCCTTTCAGGCCACCATTTTGTTATTTACCCAGCCTCACTTGACCCCGGTCATGTGACACAAACAGCACTCCCCTTCCTGCTACTCCTTTACTAAATCATGTATTTAAGGAGGAGGCGAGGAGGAGATAAATACGGTTGCTGATATTAAATACAAGAAATAGTGTCAGTACTACTACATCTATCTAATTGGTGCGAAAACAGATAAATCAGCCCCATGGTTGCCGATATTGTCTTTGTAAAATCCGCTAACGAGTTACGACAACAGACGAAAGACAACCACACAAAATTAAACTCGGGTACCTGAAGTGGAAACCGAAAAGAAAACAAAAAAAAAAACTTAGTGATTTATTTACATTGTATATATTTTTGTAAATTGTTGCGTTTCATTTAGTTTGTTTTTATAATTACTAATTATTGTTTTCTAGTGTTATTTTTGTTACTCCCCATGAGGGCAGAGTTACACATTAGGTCGGGTTTTAAAGTGTGGGGAATACAGCTCCCCAAAAGAGGCGCTCTGAACTGGGACAAAAATTAAAATTGGGTGCTTGTTCGTAATTGTTCACAACCCGTTTTTCTCAACTTTTTACTGATCATTTTTTTTTTCTTTTCGGTGTACAATTACCTATCATATCACTAGAGAATTCCGTGTTTGGTAAATTAAAAAAAATTTTTTTTGATTTTAGAAGGGGGGATCAGTTTCCTATATAAATTTAATGTAAACTGATCCCCCACTTTCTGACCATCACAAATTATTTTTTTTTATGTGTACAATTCCGTGTTTTTTAGAATTGTCTTTTCAAATATTTTAGATTTCAGGAAGGGGATCAGTTATCTTTATAAATTTAACGTAAACTGATCCCCCACTTTTTCACCATCACAAATTTATTTGAATAAACAACAATATGCAACATAGTCAAAAGGTAGGTGATCAGTTTACGTTGAATTTATACAGGAAACTGATCCCCTCTTCTAAAATATTTGAAAAAAAAAATGTCCCCAAAAACTAGAATTCTCTGGCGACATGATAGGTAATTTGTACACTGAAAAAAAATTGGTTATTAAAAACGTCGAGAAAAACGGGTGGTGGAGTATTACGAACAAGCACCAAAAATTGCCTAAGTCTTTACTGACGGTAACAGATCAAGTGTAGTAGTAGTATAAGAACTGAGGCACTAGTGCCAGAAAAACGGATACTACACTTTGCTCTTAGCGGGCAGTTTATTTGTTTTTGTAATTACAATAATACAAAAATAACACTAGAAAACAATAATTAGAATGAAAAGAAACAAGAACAAGAAAAACAATGCATCAATATTATATAGTAGTAAAAATAAAATGCTATGTAAATAAATCATTAAGTGTTTTTTCGTTTTCTGTTTCAGACATCCGAGTTTAATTTTGTGTTGTGTCACGTTTCGGCTGTTGCTGTAATTCGTTATCGAATTTTATCGAGCTAATATTAGCAGCCATAGGGGTTAATCTATATAAATACCGAAATAATATCCACATTTTATTTGTAAAATTTTACCTATGCAATAATTGACTTTGAATGCTACGTATTTATTTCTTATGAAATAGTTGTGTGTGTGTGTGGGGGGGGGCACTTGAAATGATACAGAGTATTGATTTACTCCTCTCCAGGAGTTAGACACAAGGCCAGTTTTTATCTCACTCCCACAAGTAAGATGTGACCCAAGGTCGGGTCGGGAAAGTGGGGTTTAAAAATTGTCTGGGTAGGGGCGCCTCAGGCAGTAAGCATTAAACTTACTCCTCCCCAAAGAGGGGAGGCAAAGCCTGGGAGGGTGGACCTCCAAGAACTGCACAGGACAGACCCATTGACCGGCGTAAATCAAGACACGAAGGCCAAGACAACACCAGTATGGGGTGCAGTGAGTGTGTATTGTACACGTTTGTGTGTGTGTGTGTGTGTGTGTGACACATTATGTGTGACTAATCTTTTTTTAGATACACGTAGCTGACACACAAAAAGTTATTGCAAAATATAGTATAGCTGGTTTTAGAAAGCAACTCTTATTTTTTTTATATACTAATAAACTTAAACTCTATCAAGTTATGAGACAACTCTGATAATTACACATCGAATTCTTTCTTTACTATTGATTGAATATTTATTGAAATAAAACATGCAAAAGCATAAAATAAAAGGACAATTTTTAAAATACTATTTTAAAAAATAATTTGATTTCTTAAAAATGCACCAGAATGCATTTCGATTTCTTATCGATCTTCTAAATATAATTGCGTAAAAAGCACAAGAATGTTATATAGACGATTTCGTTCGGTGGGTAAATTTTGATAACAATGCTGGGTGCAGGATGAAACAGAGTTCTGCATAAATTCCCGGACAACTCCGGATATTCCTGCTAGTTAATAAAAAATAATCTCACATTGTTTCAAACTAAAATTTTACACAAATGCATTCTTATTTTCTTTCTCTTTTCTTTCACATATAAACATTAATAAATAAAATAAATGTAAAAAAAACTCAATAGTTTCGAAATAAATGTGGCAAAAAAACAAAACTCCACAATACTACAGTCAAAAAGAAGTTTAAACAAATTATATTTCAAAATAGTAAACAATTTGTCTAGAAATACTAGACAATCGCCAAATTGTTTACTAAAATAAAAAAAATGTTAAAACTTAGTTTTAGGTGTAGAAGTTTTAAAAACGTATGGCGAGATTTTAAATTTGACATTTCGAAATTATTGCGTATTTTTTTACGTATTTTTTAAAATGTATTTTTTCCTGGTTCATAAATACAATTTGCTACGTAAAACATATTCTCCATATTTCTTTGAGGATTAAGAAAGAACTGACTAAAGATGTTAAAAGTTTGTAAAAACCAAAAATAAATTGCGAAATATTCAGTTTCGAAACTGCTATAGTTGAATGTCCCAAAAACAATTGTCCATGCGTAAGTATATGAAACATTGTACATATGGCCCATCGTTTTGGAACAACAAGAAAGAAGAAAACACCAATAAAAAAGCGCGTAGTAAAAATGTTCTTCGATTGCAGCACGTGGCGATGACTGAACAACACACAACAGAGAAGAAAAATAAACTATTTTCTTGTTTACCTCGACTTTTGCTTGATTTGTTTTTTCTTTTGTTTCCTGTTTTATTTCTTTTCTCTTGCAGAAAAAACAAGTTTTCTTTTTCATTCCTGAATGGCCAATCTTTTTTTTGTTGAACATTTTGACCATTTTTTTAGTTTTTGACAAGCAAATAAGGTATTATTGTAAAGTAACACCCTCAGTTAAATCAGCCTCCCCCATGAGATTTTACCCTTTTTAGGCTATTACGTGTGAAAGCCCTGAAAAACTTAACTTAAATGTAAAAAAAAAAAATACTTTAGAGTTGGGAGAGGGATCAGTTTCACATCTAAATTTAACATAAATTGATCCCCCATTTCCGTGATATTGCAGCGTTTTAAGGTAGTTAACCAACATTTTTTTATTTTGCTATGGGAGATAAATTGTGCGTTTTTTTTTGGGGGGGGGGGGGGGTTCAGATGACTGCTGGCAGGTGACGTGGCCGTACCAGTTGAGATATTATTCTGCAATGCAATTTCTCATGAAAGCCTATACAATGAGACTGGCAATTTTCTTCATCTGTATTGCAAATCCATGTTCAAAAATCCAAAGCGCCCCCCCCCCCCCAAAAAAAAAGAAAGTAAAAAATCCAAAGTCCAAAAGGCAAATCAATAAAGAAAAAGGGGCACAAAAAAGGGCATAAAAAATTCAACTGTTCTATTTTTCTAATTGTAACAGCAACAGACTCTTCCTTCATCATGGACGGCGGCACTGGGGGGGGGGGGGGGGCTTGAGCCCCCCTCCCACCTTTTGACTTCCCCTCCCCCACTTTACGGTCATCAATAATGAAGTTATATATGCATGTGTTTAACAGGGCCCCCCACTTTTTAGGAGAGCCCCCCCCCCCACTTTTATAACTGTCCCGCCGGTCCTGTTCATACAAACCAAAAGTCACACTAAAAAGTAGCAACTCCTTTTATTTAGAAGACAAATCTTGTGATTAGCTACACCAATCAAAGTTATGGTGTCTGGCTCAGGGCTAAATCTCTAAGGGACTCTAGTCGGTATCCTTGTTTTGTGTGCCAGAAAAATGTTGCATGCAATGCGATACAATGTAACTTGTTTGTGCCTATTGTATCCACAAAAAGTGTAGGGACTTCAAGGGTAAGTTAGCTCCGAAACCCAACTTCAATTGCAGAACATCAGGCATGCTCTATTAATTGTTATGCTCACAAAGAGATGCTACTAGATGACAGCACTCTGGAGGTAGCAGACGTTTTTGCTACCTAGGATATATGTTGAATGCATCTTTGTTTGTTGCCTCTGATAACATCACAAGCTGTCCCTACATCCGGAGTAAGTTGTATAGCAGCTGTGTTAGGAGCATCATCTTATATAGCAGCAGATGCTGAGTCCTAACCCAGTCTTCTCTTGCTCGACATGACAGATCCATGATTAGATGGATCTGCAATGTGAAATCTGACCAAATTCAACACATTCGAAGAATTGCTGAAAGTACTACATTTTCCTAGTATAGAGTTTATTCTAAGGATGAATCGGTTAGGAAAAGGGATGTTAAATAAATAGTGTCAAGGAGGATTAAAAATTTAGGTGATAATAGAGTGGAACGTAATCGGTGAAAATTTCAGATTCATGCGAGTAGTATTTTTTGTGTTCATTTATACATAAATAACACTAAACAATCAAACATTTTGAAAATTTTGCAAAATTCAGACAGTGCAGGCCAAAAATAGCCGTTAGGGCTCCACAGGACTCAAAATCCATCATTTTTCGGTGAAAAAGTGGTTTCATGCGCCATTGCAGGTCCTAAAACATCCTCAAAATTTTCAGAATGTTTGATTGTTTAGTGTTATTTATGTATATATGAACACAAAAAAATACTACTCGCATGAATCTGAAATTTTCACCCATTATGTCCCACCCCTAGTGATAATTAGTATCTGTTTTACTCTTTCCTTCAGACACAAATACTTTTTTAATGTAGGTGCTTTTTTCCTCTTTCATCACAGATCTTAAACTTGATATGACAAAAGACAGATCACTTATATATATATATATATATATATATATATATATATACAGTAGCAGAATATCTGTCCCAGGACGGGTATAAGCAATATGTATTGCATTAGTTTTTAATTTTTCTTTTTTCTTGGGGGGGGGGGGGGTATACCCTCTAAATAGTAAAGTTTATAAAAAAATAATGTGCCCACATTACTTACTGCGTTACCTAGAATATGTATACCATAATTCATAAGTTCTTTAGTTTAGGAGTTTACCCCGCACATAAATATTATTGATGCTCATGCGTGTGTGCAACAATCCGGTTAACATTTTATTACATAACTCAGAATTTGATGTAGAGCAATTCTTTTCTCTATTAAAGTTTTTGTGTCTCACTTATTTTAAAAGTTTTTTGGGGCGAGTTTGGGCAGTACACCACCTTATGGTAAAGTTTAAATAAAAAAGAATACTGTGTCCACATTACTCACAATGCTTCTAGAATATATATTCCATAACGTTAAATATTGGTCGAGTATAATTTTGTTAGTTGAGGATGGCAGGAAATAGGGTTCAGTCAGGGTCAGCTCGACCTTCTGTATGCCAGAAGCGGATGTGACATTATATGGCTAAAAGAGGGGGTGGGGGCAAACATGGAGTAGGAATTGGTGCCAAGTCTCATAGCGAACTGCATAGGTAGAAAATGACTTAAGACTAACACTAACTAAATGTCCGTAGCCGGAATGCATCACGGTCGCTGGCAGAAGAGAAGGCAATGATAACAACACTAAAAGGTCCTTTTTCAAACTCCTCTTTTCTTTGTGATTGATTTTGTATCCAACTTTAATTCCAGTGAGAATTCACCCCTAGAGACAATCGTGATATGACTGCCTCAGTCTGCCACCAAAAAAATCCAGACATTAGCTATGTGTTGTTTGACTTTCTCTTCACCCCTTTTTTCTTTTTAATTTTCTCCCTCCCCCTATCCCCCACCCACCCCCTCTCTCCTTCCTTTTTTCTATCTTTAATGAATTTATAATTTATATTTCTGTATTTTATATTCTATCTTATATCTCATTTTACTCCATTTCATTTTATTTTATTTCATTTTATATTTGACTTTCAACAATCTCAAATCTAACCACATGACTTTCCAAATTTGAAATTTCCTTTTATATTCTTTTCTTCCCAAATATGATTTGAGGTTAAGATCGGATTCTAACTCTGCCTGATGAGATCTCAGTTTATAACAGCTGTTGATCGCTAAAATCAACATGCCAGTGTCGCAGATTTTGTACATGTCTGAATAGATAAAAATAATCATATATATATATATATATATATATATATATATATATATATATATATATATATATATATATATATATATATATATATATATATATAATTGAAAATTGAAAACAAAGCAATGATGCAATTAAAAATGAATAAAATCATTTTTATCATCATTTTTTTTATAATCTGAGACTTTCGACACATAAAAGTGTCCTTGTCAGTGCAAGACTTTTTTTTGTTGTCCTCATTTTTGTTGGTATAAATCCCAGGAGGACAAGCCTTCCATTGAGATAGAAAATGTAGGTTTTTAATTGCTAGTGGTTGGTGCACCAGCCCAGATGTAGCAACAACAGTCCATACATGGGAGAGTGGTGGCTTTATAGAGATATAAGATACTGGCTGCATAAAGTCGATTATGTTTGTCTGTCTTTGGCCAAAACATGGAGAATGGGCAGGAAAGGCAGCAAACTTATCCAATTCTTCGAATTTTGGTGCTACAGAAAAATTTAAAAAATTTGTTGGATCGAAAGAATCACAAATAATGGAGGTGCTTGATTGTATGTGCCTGGAAAAAATGATCCTGCTTAACCAAGTGATAAAACAATGCATTTGCTATCTTGGTCATGTCATCATAATAACATCTTGATGAACCTGCTGATGAGAAAACTTCTAGGTAGCAAAGAGATACCTGGCTAGAGAACATGAGGAAAGATGTTAACCGGAACCGGACAGAACAGGTTTCAAGAGAACAATGTTCAGAGAAATAGTATGCAAACTGGTTGTCCCAAGTGAGACTTGAACTGTCTGAAAGCCCTGGAAAAAAAATTTGGTAGAAATGATCTGCTTTCTATGTATATTGTTCTTATGGCGTTGAAAACTGATGTCATAATTCTTTAACATAATTGGTTCAAACCAACTTTGGTTCGAACCATCTTTGTAAAGATTTGGATATTTTAGAATCCTAGGAGTCAGAGTTGGATTTTTTAATCTCAGAAGAATAATCGGGGTCAGATATTTTAGAATTCTAGGAGTTGGAGTAGGAAATTTTGGAATCCCAGGAGTCAGAGTCGGACCTTTTTTGTTCCGATCTCTTCACCCTGATAGCTCAGATAGTATTTAATAAGAAGTTTTTTCTCTTTGTAGCATTTAAAATTAAAAAAAATCTACTGAAAATATTAAACCAAAAATTCAAATGCAATCTACATTTTGTGGGTATTTTTTTTTTAAAACGAATATAGTGAGGGTTGAGGACATGCATGGGATGGAAAGAAATAATATGAGAATGATACGATGGATGTGTAATGTGAGTCTTAAAGACAGGTTTAGTTCTGATGACCTCAGAGGAAGATTAAATCTGGACAGTATAGGGAGATGTGTGCAGAAGAATAGACTTCGATGGTATGGCCATGTTGAAAGAATGGATGAGAGTTTTTGCATTAGTAGATGTAGAACAGTTGAGGTAGCAGGTTCCTTTCACAGAGGAAGGCCAAAGAAAACATTGGAGAAAGTGATAAAAATGAATCAGAGGGAAAGAGTGATGAATAAAGACCTTATAGAAAATGAGACGTAGTCCATTTCTATCATTTATAAACACTATTGGTCCTTGTTCAAAGAGAAAAAATGGAGAAATGAAAGAGAAGGATGTTCCTTTTTTTTACGATGTAATACAATTGCACAGACGGGTAATAGTTTTATGTGGGAGAAACATGGGAACAAAACGAAAGATGATACACTGGGTTGAGTGAATGTAGATACAGTGAAATAATTTTTATCCTGGAGTTCGTCGATTCTCTGTTGTCGGCCCGGCAGAGAAAGAAGGATCTACATCTTGTCTGTTTGAGAGTAAGTCACAAATTTTATTTTGTTTCAGCATAAAAATTAAAATGAATTCCCTATTAAAACTGGTTATATAATGAAATGGTGATTGTCGTAGTGTTATTTGATATATTCTAATATGGGAGAAATATACTGTGCATGAAAATCGTCAAATTTTGTTTATTAGGAAAAAACAACAAAAAAGGTCAATTTATATGGTCTTTAAGGTATTAAACGTTGATAAATTTTATTTTGTTTCAGCATGAAAATTAAAATGAATTCCCTATTAAAACTGGTTATATAATGAAATGAATAAACATAAGGGTGGAACGTCGATTGGTCAAATACTCCACTTTTATATTACTGAGTAATTCGACATGGGTACATTGTACTTTTTACCTTTATTATAAAAGAAAGAAAAATATGTAAAGAATATTAAAGAAAAATACTTCATCATCATCATCATCATCATCATCATCATCATCATCATCATCATCATCATCATCATCATCATCATCATCATCACAAGCACATGTTAACTCCTTGGCCTTTTGGCTAGGAGCAAAATGTAGTATCTGTAGTGAATCTTCACTTAGATTTATGTTCTCTATCAGTGAAGGAGAAATCCTTCTAGACCGAGGCAATTGAAATTTTTGTTCTAATTCAGAGTGCCCATTTTGGGAGAGCTGGATTCTCCCCACGTTAAATATTGACATTGTGCCTAACTCTGCTCTCGATGATATCATGACAACAGAATAGATAGTACACTAACCCCACCAGACACATACACAAAAAAAAACCCTGGTAATCCTGAGGAAATGGTATCGTGAGGAACGAATGTATACTGTACGGCCTTCCCCCCGAAGAGGAGGTAATGCCTGGGCGGAATGTATTATGACGAATGAAAATATACTACAGAGAATTAAATAAGCATAAACCGTTTTAATGTCAATATAGTAAGAATAGGTAGAAAAAACTTTTGCATTTATTTATTTAGATACCATTAAAAACCATGGCAAATTTCATTGTCCACGTGAAACGCTTAAATGAAAATTGGCTGGAAAAATATAGTCGCCATCTTTATAAACAAAAATCAATATGCTGGCTAAGGAAGAACGATAACTTTCATAATTTTCTAGTTAAAAAAGACGTGTTTATTATAAACTTGAGTTATCGTTCTTCCTTAGCTAGTATTATGGTGAACGAACATATACTACACTGACAGACGATAATATCATGATGAACGAACACGACTTCCCTCCACCCAAAACCGAAGAAGTCATTCTTGCGTGGACAATCTTATGAGAACAGAACTGATATTACACTACACCTCACCCCCTAAAAGATATTCTGACTAAATCGAGTCTTGGGGATTTTTAATTCTGGGAGAATCCCCCCCTATACACCCTTAAAAACGGAGGAAGTAATTCCTGGGAGGACAGTCTTATGACAACAGAACTGATACTACACTACACCGCCCATTGTTTTTTTTTTAAATTTAAAAATGCCTAGTCACAAAAAAATATTTTTTATGGTTCCATGGCCTTTTGGCTAAGATCAAAGTGTAGTATCTGTTCGACATCGCAGCGATATTTGACACTTTACTAAAGCCGGAAGTAAATTATCTCCCTTGAAAATGAAATTCTAAATAAGTACGTTTAAAAACGCTATCATATTTTTAAATAAAATCTCTATATCTTATTTTATTTATAATTATAATAATAATACTATCGGTAAAACGATTGCGTATGTAGAAGAAAATTTGGCAATACAAAATAGAAAGGTATATTACAGAAGATTAATCTATCAAAAGCTTAAAAATAAATAAATATGCAAATAAGCAAAACCGAGATTGGTTTGAATAAGTAGGAAATGCCTATATCTAGGGTATTTAGTCTCGGCCTTTTGGTCGAGATCAAAGTGTAGTATCTGTTCCGATGGATACTGCACCCTATAGACTGGTATTGTCTTGGCCTTCGGGGCTTGATTTACGCCGGTCTATGGGATTGTCCTGTGCAGTTCTAGGAGGTCCACCCTCCCAGGCTTTGCCTCCCCTCTTTGGGGAGGAGTAAGTTAATTGCTTACTGCTTGAGGCGCCCCTACCGGGCAATGCCGACGGGGCTGCCCAGGCAATTTTTAATGGTTAGAGTGCTCACCTCTCGGGCGCTGGCTTTTCAACCCCCACTTTCCGACCCGACCTTGGGTCACATCTTACTTGTGGGAGTAGGATAAAAACTGGCCTTGTGCCTAACTCCTGGAGAGGAGTAAATTACTCAAAGTGTTACCTCGCCTAATAAACTGGTATTGTCCGGTCCTTTGGGTCTGGATTTACGCCGGTCTATTGGGGGTTGTCTGGTCCTGTGCAGTTCTAGGAGGTGCACCCTCCGAGGCTTTGCCTCCCCTCTTTGGGGGAGGAGTAAGTTTATTGCTTACTGTCTAAGGCGCCCCTACCAGGGAATGCCGACGGGGCTGCCCAGGCAATTTTTAATGGCCAGAGTGCTCACTTCCTTGGGCGCTGGCTTTTCAAACCCCACTTTCCCGACCCAATCTTGGGTCACATCTTACTTGTGGGAGTAAGATAAAACTGGCCTTGTGCCTAACTCCCGGGAAGGAGTAAATAATATCCTAACCTGTTTTGATATTAATATAGTTAGTATAGATGGGGAAAAAACCGTCGCATTCATTTAGACATAACTCGTTTTATTAATATCTATGTATCTATCTTGCTATCACTCTATTCATTTTGTCTATTGACCTAATTTTGTTCATCTCTCTCTCTCTCTCTCTCTCTCTCTCTCTCTCTCTCTCTCTCTATATATATATATATATATATATATATATATATATATATAATGAAATCTATGGAAATGATATTCTATGATGGAAAAGGAAAAGCCAAAATTATTTATATATTCATCAACGTTTCATCTTTATTTCAAGACTTTCTCAAGATGATTGATTTGAAGAAATAAGATACAATTGTATATACAAGTGTTTGTTATTTCTCCAATTCAAGCACCTTGAGAAAATCATGAAATAAAGATGAAACGTTGATGAATATATAAATACTTTCCATTCGATTTACAATTCCCGAATATGCGGTGCCCGGAAAATTCGTCAACGGAAAATTCGGCAATTTTGGCAAAGTAGGAAAATTCAGCAATTATCGAATATCGATTAAAACTAGATTTTAGTACCGTTCTTGCGGGGGATATAGTTGTAAATACGTCACATAAAGAACACTTCTTGTATTTTCTTTTTGGTACTTGTGTAGTTTACGGACCGGGCTATTTTTTTAGATAAGATTTTCAAGTTAAATTCAATTTTTATAATTTCTTTTGTTTGTTAAATTGTTAAGTGAAAGTACAAAATAGTTAACAAAGCCCTCTTAAGTTAAGAATGGCTTTCTAAATAATGTTGTTATTTCAGCCCAGTCCTTAAACTGCACAAGTACCATCTTTTCAAATTATAATATTGATAAAAATGTAGTAAATTAAAATCCTATTACGAGATTAAATCCATCATAATGCATTTCCGTTTCTCCGTAAGCAAGTCATCCATTTTAATATTTTGTTAATAGTTGAAAAAATAAATCCATTACTTCGTGTCTGTTCGAAATTTGGGAGTATTTAAACTATCAAATAGAAAGTCATTTGAACTGGCTTTAAAATTATTAGAAAATCCTCATGTATTTAAAAAAGCAAAATTTATTCTTCTCATGAAATAAATTTCTAATTAATTTTTCAAGTCTTGAAAATATAACTGTAATTCAGTGTTTTAATTTCTGGTGGCCATGTTGCCAAAAATAGTTTTAACTAAAAACTTTATTTACTACTTTTTAAAAATGTTTTCTTTCAAATACATTGTTATAACACTTTATCTTACAGTGATTCCTCAATTTTGAAGTAAAAATAATAAAAACGACCAGCGGCCGATTTTCAACACACATCTTCTCTTTCGCCGAAAAATATTGTTGGAATTTATTAAAGCCCCCCTCACTGATTGGCTGTTGCCATGTCCCTTAAGGGCCTCACGGATTGGCTGTCAGGCATTGCAACTCCTTTTTCCTTAGGTGTCACGTGAGCCAGCCTTTAAAAACCCTTGCACACGGCATCCCAGCCTCTTTTTCGACGACCCCGCTCAAGGCAGCAATTCATCGACTGGTCTCCTTTGTGACAACAGCCCAAGACGGCAGTCACAGAGAATGACCTCCCGCTGTTACCAGAACTCTATACAGATAAGTTCACGCGAACCACGTTTTCGCAAACCCTCTCTCAAATTCACCAATGCCTAACTGAACTTTTTAAAACTCTGTAAATATTCTTTGACTCCATCTTTCTCTTTCTTACTAAAATTGCTATGAAATTACATTCTTGTGTTTTGTGTTCCTTCTCTCAGATTTCCGTCCTATATCTCTCCTTTGATGATTTTATCTGCACATTGTTACCCCATTCTCACGTGGGAGAATTGAACTTTATTTTCAGGATTATTTTAATCCCAACAATATTCGGATTTTTACTTATATCTAATTTATTTATATTTCTAGTGATTAGACACTACACTTTCGGATTTGTAACGATATTCTTTTGGAGCATTAAAAAAATGATAATTTTAAACAAAATAAAAGAGGGAGGCGATTTTTCTCTGGAATTTTCCATTAGGTTTGTTGACATATTCGCAATGTGCGTACGTTAATATGTATGTGTTTTAAAAAGTTGTTGTTGACTGCTGGATATGGATAATACCAGGATGTGCAATTTCCGCCCAGCGTGTTTTTCGCGCCAATATTGTTTTGTATTGTTAGTTCCAGAAATAAATGTTATCAATTCACATGTGTATTTCATATGTCCTTCATTTGATATAATTTCTCATTTCACTTCTCGCTTTCAATTATTCTACAACGAATGAAGCAGCGGATTATTTAGCTAACCCCAACTCAACAAGTTTTTTTTTTAATTCGATTAAAAGTTTTTCAACTTGTATCACATGCACCCACTCATTGTTTAAAAATATATTTAATTATAAAGTTTTCTTTAATAATTACTATCTATGTAGAATAATCAGCTACTACTACAGAATTTGAACTGAATTCTTCTTTTTAACCTTAAAGCCTCGGTTCGTATTAGTAGCGAGTGGTAGCAGCCTAGTCGCATCGTGTGACCGGTTAGTCGCAAGTAGCACATGTTATATACGGAACGAACTGGAAATGTAAAACCTATATATGGAACAAACCGGAAATGTAAAATCTATATATGGAACAAACCGGAAATGTAAAACCTATATATGGAACAAACCGGAAATGTAAAACCTATATATGGAACAAACCGGAAATGTAAAATCTATATATGGAACAAACCGGAAATGTAAAATCTATATATGGAACAAACAGGAGATGTAAAACCTATTTATGGAATAAACCAGAAATGTAAAACCTATATATGGAACAAACCGGAAATGTAAAATCTATATATGGAACAAACCGGAAATGTAAAACCTATATATGGAACAAACCGGAAATGTAAAATCTATATATGGAACAAACCGGAAATGTAAAATCTATATATGGAACAAACCGGAAATGTAAAAGAATATCATTTATTTCATCGTAGTTTACAGACAAATAAAAATTATGAAGATTTTTTTTGACCAAGAGAAGACGTAGTCTGTAGAGGCTAATACAAGTAAGGTAGGGGTCAGAAGCAAACTGCGTTTGTTCTCCATTTTTGGCAAACTATTTTTAGCAAACTATTTTCGGGTTTCATGTGGACATCGTTTCTCATGGAGTTCGTACATCGGGGACAAAGGCATTGCCAGGTCGCATACATTCAGAGAATGAGTGTTCTTTTTTCTTTTAATGATGAAAAACACTTCTTCAGGAAAAAACAAAAACAAATTTTAGCCCCTCAGAAAAGGTGAAAAAACTTCCTAAAAAATTAAATAAAAGAAATAAAGTTGATTCACTTAATGATTTGAAGAAAATCATTAAACCCATACTTAGCATAAATGAGGAGACGGTTAATTGAACCTAATTTAAGCCAGGGAAGGTGTTTCATTTAATGCTTGTACTAATTAACTGTTGGCCATTTCCGGTCTGTTTCGTAAATTGATATTAGAAACATTCGGGCAGATATGGGCCCTCAGCTATAGAAGTACCTGAATTTCGAATGGTCAAAATGTTGGTCCTTTTTTATGCATTAATATTTGATTAAAATGTCCAACCGTGGGAAATATGAAAGTGATTTTTAACTGCCAAACAATAATTTGAATTGAACTTTAAAGGCAAAAGTCAAATATTTTATTTACCTCCTCTCCAGGAGGTTAGACACAAGGTCAGGTGTGGTTTTAAAAAGCCAGTGCACTAGGATTAGCACACTCTGGCCGACAAAAAATGCATCAGTAGCCCGTCGACATTCCCCGGTAGGGGCACCACAGGCGATTAGCAACAATTTAACCTGTAATTATATTTTTCTTTCTCCTGATTTCGTCGTGTCCATACTCCTTATCGCAACAAAATGTTACCATGATCTTGCTCTGCCAAATGATATCTCTCCGAACAGTCTTTCATCCAGCGCACACACCAACGTAGTCACCAACTCAAATCACCAACTCATAGTCCCCACTTCCTTCAAAACATTCCCCTTTTATTGCCAGTGAAGTTGCACTCATGCAAATGAGCATGCAAATGAGCAGTGAGCTCTTCTGCCAGAGAGATCAGGAAGTAATGGGAGGTCTTTGCTATAACTAGCCATTTCACTCAAGTTCTGTTTCTTTATGAATCCATTCCTGGCTGGGGTAAGTCATACTTTGCTAACCACACGCCCCCTTGATCTACACAATCATCACTAGTTAGCCCATCACGTAGTCGCTCGACCAACATTGCGGGCGTCTCTCTCGCTGCGATCTCCGCGGAGCGTCTTCGTGAACATCGCTACTTGGCTCGACGTCGCTGACTTCTTCTTCTGATGACACCACTGTCGGCCGCACATCAAGGATGTGTCAAGGGATGGCGTTGATGGATACATTGTTCGGGGACTGGACACTTGTCACAATGCCCCTCCCCCAGCATGTGGTACAGCGAGCGTCAGGCGGTTTGATCCACACTTCCTCTCTCACTCGCACAGACGCTTGCTTCTCCCCTTCCTCCGTGGCTACGGGTGCAGCTCGGGGATGCTGCCACTCGTACTTGAAGACTGCCCTCTGCGGCACTGACTCCACTTTTTGCCCTGTCTTTGGAGCCATATTATACCAGAAGACAGCTTCTGGCGGTGAAATCTGGCCCCTTTCAGCTACAGCCTTGATGGCCTTGATGGTCCTCCACAATTCTGTTTCCGCCTGGTCTATATGCAGCCCTGAAATAGCGCCGCACTTTCCACTTATCCAACACATTCTTCAGGGTTGCTGAGCGAAAGGCAGTTCCATTGTCCATTAGCACTTCCGTCACTGGACCCTTCTCCAAAAACACCTCTTCCAGGACCTTTGCAATCTCATCTGCATTTTCCGCCTTGATCTCCCTCCAAATGGCCACTCTTCCAGGTCCACATTTGACCTTTGACAGGTACGGCCTCTGTCGATAGTGCGTCACGTCTATCGCCAACCTGCTCCAGTTCTCTGCCACCTGAACCTCACCAACTTCGTGTCTACTCGCCGCAGGGTCGACTGATTGACACTGGTGGCATCTCTCAACCACTGTCCTGACGGCCTCCTTTGTGATTCTGGGGTCCACCTTCCTGGCCAAGAACAAGGTTCTATCCACTCCGAAATTGTGCATGTCATGCAAATCCTTTGGAGTGTCTTCAGCCAAGCCACATATTGCAGCAGCCGACTCATTCGACGCCTTGAGCCAGGTCTTCCTCACCCTCGTCATCACATCTGCTCTGTTCTTCGCTGAGGGAACGATACTGATCCTGAGTTGAAGATCAAATTCCCTAATCAGCTCCCTTAACGTCATCAATCGACGCTTCACGAGCATCTCGGCGGTGCCTTTCGTCTTCACCCTCCTTTCTCCTGTAGCCTCGGACTGGACCTAAGAGAACACAGTGGCTGAGTCGATCCTCACCTCAACATTCTGTAGCCCCCATTTCAAGTAGCATCTTCTGCAGTGACACCATCTATCTCCAAGGTGACCCCCACTGCTATACTGCTTGCATCACACCACACAACATCTGCACTGTTGGGTATGTGCCAAACACCTCTCACTGGATCCTCCCTCTTCACCTCTTCAATAATCTCTCTCATAATGTCCACAGTCTCTTTATCAACTCCATCCTCCCACTTCACTCCTCTAGCTCGCCTTTTGATGTAACTACATGCAGTCCGCAGCCATCCTGCAATCGGGTAATGGCCCACCAGTCTTCCGTATATCGAGAAGAGTTCCCGCCTGTTCAGTTTTTCAGACACCTCCGGGATTTCATTTCCCCTCCGGAACACTAACCTTCCTGTCTGGTCCTTCCTTAGTTGGAGCCCTAACGCTGCTCCCCCCTCCAACGATTCCGGGCGTTTCGCGATTTGCCCAAAGCCGTTGAGGTGCTCTACTACGTCCTTCGCAGTTGCCACCGTTTCATCCACCATGATGTCATCTATGTAGGAACTGGTGGCTTTTCTGACTGCGTCCTCCTTGCTTAGCACCGTTTTGAGGATCGCCGCCATGATCTTTGGTGCAGAATTTAGGCCAAAACCTAACCTAGTTAGGCAGTATGTTTGGCCTTTGTATCCGACCAGCTGGTACTTCCAGAATTCCTGCGAAATGTGGATCTGTAGGTATGCAGATTTTAAATCCACAATCGCCGCAGCCTTCTGCATCTGCCTCCACTCTCGCATTGTCTCCCCGCACACGTCCATCACATCGCCTTCCGTGTGACACGCAATGCGTTCAGCTCCCTGAAGTCCATTACTGGCCGAACCTTTTGCTTTGTGGGCTGAACAACCGCCATTAACGGCAGCACGCCTTCCACTTTCTCCATCCATGGTCTTAAAATCCCCTCTGAGATCCAACGGTCCACCTCCTTCTCCAATTCAATTCTTACGCCTCCTCGCAACGTATGCTCGTAGCATTCCACTCTGTTGTTTAGTACGGGAGGTTCTCTCTTCCATGCCCACTTAACTGTCCATTTCTCACCATTAAAGTGTGCAGAGAAATCTTGGTCCTCTATCATGCAACTTTTGTCTGATCCGGCCGTTCCTGTTCCTTTGCCACCTTTTTCGGATCGCACACCTGCAGCCCCTTCATGTCCTCCAAATCTCACGGTGTTCCTATGTACTGTGACGCCCCCTAGTCGAGCAATTGCGTCCATCCCTAGCACCACATTGACGCCCGTGACAATTTTGTTAATAACAATCGCCTGGATTGTTAGCGACATCCCACATATCATCAACCAAACGACACTTGTGCCATTGCACTTCACCTCTCTGCCGTCAACTGCCATAATGCTGCTGGTCCCATTGCATGTGTCAACCATGTCTTTGGTGACAAGTGTTGAGGTACAGCTTGTGTCGACAAGGGCCTTTGCACTTCGCCCATTCAGGGTCACCTCTACTCGCGGCGACGTACCCTGTAGCGCCTTCATCGAATAAGTGGGGTAGCTACCGGCGCAGTGGCTTCGCCCTGTCCGTTTCCCTGGGGACAGAATCTGCTGATGTGGCCGACTTTTCCACAGCGGTAAAACGTGACTTCCGACTTCGGCTCCCTGCACTCCCTCGCCATATGCGGCCCTTGACATCGGTAGCATCTGCCAGCGAACCTGGGTCTCTGCCACAGTCCTTTCGGCTCTTCGTCCTTCACAATCTCCTGCTGCAGTTTGCTTCGTTGAGCGACAGCTACGCTTCCCTGCTCACGTTCTTTGTACCTGGCTAGCACCCTAGCCTGTGTAATCAACTCTGCCACCTCCATGGTATTTACACCAGGCAGTTGCTGCAGAGCTATGGAAATATGGTCTGGGAAGTCATTGATGAAGGTCATCTTAACCATCCGTCGAAGGCCTCCTCCATTGAATCCTGCTAGTCCCACCGACCTCCTGATGTTATTGGCGAAAACATTGACAGACTCTCCGATTCACACCATACGGCTTAGTTTGCCATATGCCACAAATGATCCTTCAGTAAAGGCTTCCTTCAACTTCTCCTCAATGGCATCTGCAGACAACCGATCCTCCTCCCGCATCTCCAAATATAGGGCCAGAGCATCACCATCAAGATACAGCGGTATCAAGCTGGCTACATCCGCGATGTCCTGCAACTTAGCGACAAGTTTTACCTTGCTCAGCCAGGCTACAACATCCCCCTCTCTAGAGAACGTCTTCAGCATTTCACTGCTGAACCTCTTTCCTGCCATAGTTCTCGCCGAAATAGCTTGTAATTATATTTTTCTTTCTCCTGATTTCCTCGTGTCCTTATCGCAACAAAATGTTACCATGATCTTGCTCTGCCAAATGATATCTCTCTGAACAGTCTTTCATCCAGCGCACACACCAACGTAGTCACCAACTCAAATCACCAACTCATAGTCCCCACTTCCTTCAAAACATTCCCCTTTTATGAGCATGCAAATGAGCAGTGAGCTCTTCTGCCAGAGAGATCAGGAAGTAATGGGAGGTCTTTGCTATAACTAGCCATTTCACTCAGGTTCTGTTTCTTTATGAATCCATTCCTGGCTGGGGTAAGTCATACTTTGCTAACCACATAACCCCTTCTCAAAAAGAAGGTAACGCTTGAGAGGGTGGTCGTCTTAGAGTTGAACAGGACCACATCTCAGGCCAACAGTAACAAAGTCACTATCGGACTGATTATCGAGGACGTATCCGGACTAGTACGAAAAAGTCATTTTGTTTATAAGTTTTAATTTTAGCTAGAAATTACATCCTTTCCGGTATCCCCTGCATTAATATAGATAAAAATGGTTGTCACAGTGATTTCTTTTCGGTTGTGCACAATTTAAACTTATTTTGAAGACGTTAAACTCTGTCAATTTGAAAGTATTTTTTTTGGCTAGATAAAGTTTATAGGCCAAAGTCAAGTATTATGGTTAGTTATTGCTTCTCCAGAGGATTTCAGTACTTACGTAGTCAGTCCCGATTATCGACGGAGAATCCCATCCCTATTTACTTGCCTCCTGCAAAGTAAGACTTAAGGTCGTATTTTAATGTGAGAAAAATTCAGCTTCCCTAACAGAGCACTCTGAATTGGAACAAAAAATAAAAATAGCTTCAGTCTAGAAGGATTTCTACTTTCACTGACCGAGGACAGAAAAGATGAAGTGCAGTATCAGAACAGATACTACACTTTGCTATTAGCCAAAAGGCCAATCCAAAGTCAGTCCCGAAAAATGTCTGAAGCAGTTTACGATTTGAAAGACTGTTAGAAATCACAGCACTTGCTGACCCTTCCTTGTTAGAAATCACGATGCCAGCAACGCACTTGCCGACCCTTCCTCCTTCAGAAGGAAGGAAAAGTGACCTTGACAATGACCCTAAACTTCGGCGCCTCTATGTCTGGAGTGAATCTTCGAAAAGGGTTTTTGCGCGCCTTTTTCCGACCATGTGGGTCTTTTTCGAATCGGATAAAGAGTTGAGTTTTTGCGAGGAAGAGTGAACCTCGTGTATCTACCCCTTGGTATTTTACAAATTTCTAATGTTGTGTTTTGCGAGGAATTAACCACGCACCAACTTTTTAAAGGACCCCTTGTATTTTACAAGTTTTTAGTGTTGTGTTTTGCGAGGAATTAACCACGCACCAACTTTTTAAAGGACTTAACGACCGAGCAATTAAGTAACCTCGTGTCAATAATTATCCCTAATCGATGTTCAACTAAAAGGCTGAACACGCAGTTCGTATCGTTTCTGCAACCACAAGAAAAGCATCCCCTATTTGGAGTTCTCTTGGAATCAAGGTAAGTGCTTGTTGGCGTTACGAATCGTGATTTTTAGCCATCTTCTATTTGAGGAGAAATTCTCACATAGAAGATTTTGCAGAAACGGTATCTTTGTCTACTTTTATAGACACTATTTATTGTTCTTCTGTCTGGTCTGGCTTCGTTAAAAAAAAAAAAAAGAAGTGAAGTTTTTTTTATTAAAAGAAAAATTACATTACGTATATACGTGTATTTATGTATAACCTTAGAAAGTAAATTTTTTTTGATAAATAAATAATAAATTAGATATTACTTGTTAAATTAAACAAAGGAAATATTTATTATTAGTATAAAAACATTGTCAAATTGAACTTAAGGTTTAGTTTTAATTGAAGGTTTAAAAAGGAAAAATATTCTGCCTAGTTATGTCTCCCTCCAAGAAAGAGCTTGAGAGTAGGTTGGAAGGGAAAAAATTTCGTATTTCCTCAACTCTCGAATGGGTGGAGAATGGTTCGATGTCACAGCCGGTAAAAAATTCCCACTTGGAAAATATTAAAAGGTGGATTTCAGACTGTTGATCAGCTCTTAACGAAGTGCGAGTCCAAGGACGAGCGGAGTTTGGTCTGTGAGGAATCCAACAGATTCTCGGACACGATTCGTGAGGGAATGATTAATATCGAGGGGGGTGTCTCAGACGGAATAGTGGGTGTTCAGGAGAATGTCAGGAAAATTCCTCTCATGAGACTGGACTTGCAGTGTTCTGTTTTCGACGGCAGCTCTTCCTCGGACAAATTCGAATTTCGGACCTTCCTGAAGCGATTCGAGTTCTGCACGGCTTCGATGGATGATAAAGCAGATAAATTGCTTTATTTGAAGTCGAAACTCATGGGCAGAGCGTTTGAGCTGGTGGCGGATTTTGACATCACGTCAGACAATTATAGCAGGGCTGTGAACTTATTAAGGGAAACGTTTATGAGCCCTGATATTATAAAAAATAAAATATTTGAGGAAATCCTTCCTCAGCCCGACCCTATTACCAACATTGAGAGGCTGAAAAATTATATTCAGCAAGTAAAATCAGACTTGACGGAGTTGGATAAATCGTTTAATACCGATTTTTTTGCCGAAGACTCCACGTCCGGTAAACTCATCGCGCATGTCTTGTTCCGGAAATTTCCTTTAGAAATTCGGAAGGAGTTGATGTCGAGAAGCAGGGAAAGATACCCTTCTCTCCATGCCATCATGGAGAATGTCCCTGAAATTATCGACTTCATCACTGCGGCGCCATTGCGCCCTAATAAAGCGCGGGAGTTTTGCCCGCCAAAACAGGCGTCCTCCTTGTCCGATAGCCGCGGCAGTATGGCGGACAGGTCTCATGGACCTGTACATATTAAAAGGGAGAATTACTCCCTCAAAAATAATGTTAATGAAGGTAGGGGGAGGAATTGCAAGCTATGCTTGAAGTCCGACCATGGAATGAAAGATTGTCATAGATATTCGACGTACGAATTAAGGATCGAACGTGCTAGGGAGCTCAGCCTTTGTGGGAAATGTCTGGGTGCCCACAGGGAGGAAAATTGTCGTGGTTTAAAGGGATTTCCTTATCCGTGTGTATCCTGTGGTTCCAAATCACATTTTTCCGCGATGTGTCCCAAGTCACCTCAGGCCTTCGTGGGCAATACCTCCTTACTCTCGGGACATGACGAGTGCATTTGCCCGGTTCTTAGTGTCTCTATTAAGAGAGATGGCCCTCCTATCCATCTAAAGTGTCTTCTTGACACTGGTAGTCAGAGCTCCTTTTTCTCCGCTGACATTTTAAAAATATTGTGTGCACGCGAGGAGCTTTCTCCTCGTTCTGTCATTATGCCTATAAACACTTTTATAGGTACTAAAAATGTCAAGCTTTCACAACTTGGGGTGTCTATTAGATTGGGAAATCAGATTCCCTTCATTTTTCCTGCCTTATTCTCAGATGGTTTAAATCTGAAATTTAAGGTATCTCATTTCGTTGAGATTGTGGCTAACATTAGGGAGGCTGGATTTCGCCTCAACCCAGGGTATGAAAATTTGAATTATTCCACCTTGGACGGCCTCATAGGGCTAGATATCATTCAGCATCTAGAAAATTTCCGTCTGGTTAGCTGTCTCAACGGATCGGCTTGGCAAACTCCAAATGGGATTATTCCCTTTGGAGATATCAGCTGTTTCTTGGGGGAAGGTTCGAGTTATGACAGTGATCAACTTGAATCCCCTTCCTTCGCGGAGACAGTCCGTGTTTTACCCAATTGTTCGAGTTACCTCATTGAGGGAGCTTTAAATCCGATTGCTTAATTTCCGGACCCCTGGGGTCCCTTCTTCGAAGATTCTTCTGTGGAGCGTGGGGTAGAGAATTTTTTTTCTCTCGACTCGATAGGCGTTGATAGCAATTCTGATTTGTCGTCATATGATGAAGACAAAATAAATGAATTCAAGAAAAATATTGCCCTGGAAAATGGGAAGTATTATGTGGACTTGCCATGGGATGAAGAGAAAATATCTCTTGTTGAGTCAAATTATGTGCCTTCCTTGAAAATTATGCAAAGAGTGGCAGACTCCTTAGAGAGGAAGGGCATATATAAGGAATACCTACAAGTCTTCCGAGAATACGAGGAATTAGGTATTATTGAGCCTGTGCACGTTTCTCCAGGGGAGTTTAAAAATTATTGCTGGGTCCCGCATCGCCCAGTTATTAAGGAAGGGACCGGTGTTACCACAAAAATTCGTCCCGTTTTCAATTGTTCCTTCAAAAGGCGGGGGGGTGTCTCCTTAAATGATGCAGCTTATGCGGGTGTCAATTTGACGGCCAAGTTGTTGGATCTATTATTGACCTTTAGGAAGGATGATCATGTACTCTTGGGGGATCTTAAGAAGGCATTTTTACAAGTTCGTCTGAGGACCGATAAAGATAAAAATCGGTTTTGCTTTTTCTTGAAGGTGGGTGATCTCTTACGCACCTTCAGATATAATTCTATTATCTTTGGCTTTAATGCAAGCCCATTCATCTTGAGTTTTATACTCAAGTATCATGCGGAGCAATACAGTTATGACGAAACGTCATCTGTACTTTGCAACAACTTTTATGTTGATAACATGGTCAAGACCAGCAGTAATCTCGAATTACTCTATTCAACTTACCATTCAGTACGCGACAGGCTGAAGGAAGCTGGGTTTGACTTACAATCTTGCAACTCGAATAATCAGAGCTTGCAGGAGGAGATGATAGAGGATGGGAGTGCATCCTTCCCTCTTCCTGTATCGGAGAAAGTGTTGGGATACCGGTTTTTCCCACAAAAGGATTCTGTGAGCCTTGCACCTACAGTGATTGATCCTGAGGCCTGCACTAAGCGCAGTATATTGGCTCAGTGTTCAAGGGTTTACGATCCGCTATCCTTGTGCCTCCCAGTTACTGTTCAGGGTAAGGTTTTGATTAGCAAACTCTGGAAAAACAATTTGTCTTGGGATCAGAAAATCCCAGAAGAATTTAAAGAAAATTGGCGTTCATTGGCCAATGATTTGAATTCATTGAGCGAGTTGGAGTTTCCTAGAAGAGCGTTGAGGGAACACGTTCCTACTGAATTCCTGTGTTTTTGTGATGCTTCTAAAGCTGCTTACGGCTTTGCTCTGTATGCTAAGCAAGGGAACGAATGCATATTGATATTTGCAAAAGCCAAAGTGGCCCCCCTTAAAGGGAAATCCCTACCAACTCTGGAACTTATGGCTATATATCTTGCCGTTAGAGTTATTCCCAACATTTTGAAGGCATTGAGCCCAGTAGTTATCCGGTCCCTATATCTCGTTTCGGATGCTCAAGTGGTTTTGTCTTGGGTCCTTAACGGGAAGGCAGCCAAAGGGAATATATTTGTTGAGAACCGTATTAAGGACGTTAAAAGGATGGTGGAGGAGATAAATGGTGAACTTGGAATCTCCGTCCAGTTCAAGTATGTTCCGACTAATGAGAATCCAGCGGATTTACTTACTAGAGGTGTTTCCTCATCAAAATTCAAGCATCATTATGATTTATGGGTTTACGGCCCTGAATGGATACATCGGACCGACATTGGTTGGCCGAATGCTCCTCTCCCCTGTCTGAACAACGCTAATAAAAGGATTGTTTCCTGTATGTATGTTGATGATTCTTCAGCTGAGAGCAACGCTTTACCCATAGAGGTATCCAACTTCTCTTCGTTGACGAGAGTGGTCAATGTTTTGCAGAAGGTTTTATTGTTCGTTGACAAACTAAAACGTCGGCAGACTGATTCTGCTAGTAAGGCTAAACAGCTGCTTTTCGCAGCGATGCAGAGGGAGGAGTTTCCTGAGGAACTTCAATATCTGAAGTTGCCATCTGGAAGAAATATTCCGCCAAGAGTTGCTGGACTTGGGTTGTTTATGGACAACGAGGGTTTAATTCGAGCTTCTGGTCGTATTCAGAGCTCCAACATTCATCCATATCAGGTAAAGCACCCTATTCTTTTGGGAAAGCATCATCACCTGACTGAGCTAGTAATTAAGGAGGCACATCTGAATTGTTGCCACCTCGGCTCAAATTCCACTTTGACCAAGTTAAGGTTAATGGGGTTCTGGGTACCCCAAGGAAGACAGTCTGTTAAAAAAGTAATCCAGCACTGTGTTGTATATAAAAAAATAAACTCACTGCCATTCGAGGCACCAACTGGCTCTCAATTGCCTGTGCATAGGGCTAATTTTATTCACCCCTTCCAGCAAGTGGGTGTAGATTTCACTGGGCAGTTTTGGGTGAAGACAAATGGAGAGGATGTCAAAATGTATATTTTGTTATTCACTTGTATGAGCCTACGGGCAGTTCATTTAGAATTGCTACCAGATATGAGTACTCGTTCATTTTTGCTGGCATTTTTCAGATTCACAAATTTGTTTGGAGTACCTACTCATGTTTACTCGGATAATGCCAAAACTTTCTTGGCCTCTGGGATAGTGTTGTCTGAGATATTTGTCTCAGATAAATTTAAGCAGCATTTTAGATCTACGTCTATAACTCACGTTACCATACCTCTTTATTCTGCCTGGCATGGGGGTGCGTGGGAACGTATGATCCAAACAGTTAAACAATGCTTGAAAAAACTCGTAAGAAGAGAGAAATTGGAATATTTCGACTTCCTGACAGTACTTTCGGATGTAGAAAGAGCTGTTAATGACAGGCCTCTTAGTTATGTTACTTCTTCGGATATGGGACTAGATATTCTAACCCCGAACCATTTCCTGCAAACCGGTTATAATCCACGTTTATTGCTAGGAAATCATGAGGTCGATGACCTCTGTCCTGACCCCCCAAGTAGGATTGAGTTGTTGGAATCTCTTCAACTAAGAGAGAGCTTTGTTGAGAAATTCCGTAAATTGTGGCATAATGATTATCTCCTATCCTTGAGAGAAAATCACAAGAACTTGTTAAGTCATTGCCCAGAAAGGATTTCCGTTGGGGAAATTGTTTTGGTGAAAACGCCAAACCGAACGAGACCCTTTTGGAGCCTAGGTAAGGTTCTACGTCTCATTCGAGGAAGGGATGGACGAGTTCGTTCGGCATGCATATTGAGAGATAAATGCGAACAGATCCATTCCTTGAATCATTTGTATCCCTTGGAAATCAGGGAGGTTTCTTCTGCAACTCAGGCAGTTTCTGATTTGGAGGAGGAAGGAGGACCTTTTTTCTGTCCTACATGTTCCATTAGGAATGACGGCTCTTCACCAATGGTATGTTGCGATAAATGCAACAGATGGTACCATTTTGACTGTGTCGGAGTCTCCGTGGAGGTAACTGATGGAGATTGGGATTGTCCGGATTGTACGGAACAAACAACATCTCATGTTGATCAGCTTCCTGAGCATGATTAATTCAGATCGAAGGATCGCTCTTTATCTCCGTCTATGATAGAGAGCTAGGTATAACAGAAAAAAAAAAAATAAAAATAAATAAAATAAAAAATAAATTAAAAAATTTTAAATTTTAAAATAAATTTTTTTTTAGTGGAATTAGCTTGTTTCTTGGATAACAACTATTATATTGTTCTTTGAAAAATCACGATTATGTTCTGAAAAATAATATTGTAATTACAATTATGCCATACCAGACAGAATAACATAACTACTTGAAAAAAGTAATGATTATCCATTACTTTTTTGCTCCTCTCTGGGGAGTGTGTTAGAAATCACAGCACTTGCTGACCCTTCCTTGTTAGAAATCACGATGCCAGCAACGCACTTGCCGACCCTTCCTCCTTCAGAAGGAAGGAAAAGTGACCTTGACAATGACCCTAAACTTCGGCGCCTCTATGTCTGGAGTGAATCTTCGAAAAGGTTTTTTGCGCGCCTTTTTCCGACCATGCGGGTCTTTTTCGAATCGGATAAAGAGTTGAGTTTTTGCGAGGAAGAGTGAACCTCGTGTATCTACCCCTTGGTATTTTACAAATTTCTAATGTTGTGTTTTGCGAGGAATTAACCACGCACCAACTTTTTAAAGGACCCCTTGTATTTTACAAGTTTTTAGTGTTGTGTTTTGCGAGGAATTAACCACGCACCAACTTTTTAAAGGACTTAACGACCGAGCAATTAAGTAACCTCGTGTCAATAATTATCCCTAATCGATGTTCAACTAAAAGGCTGAACACGCAGTTCGTATCGTTTCTGCAACCACAAGAAAAGCATCCCCTATTTGGAGTTCTCTTGGAATCAAGGTAAGTGCTTGTTGGCGTTACGAATCGTGATTTTTAGCCATCTTCTATTTGAGGAGAAATTCTCACAAGACACCTTCTTTTCTTTTTTTAAAGAAAGATTTTTCACTTCTTTTTTTTAGTAGCTAACATTTTTTCAACCCTAACTATAACCTAACCCATTGCATGTTTAGTGTCGTCTGCCTTTTTACATTTTTTTCGCGGCTTTCAAATCATAAACTGCTTCAGTCATTTCCGGGACATATTTGAGATTCTCCGGATACTCGGGACTGATTACGTAATTACTGAAATCTTCCGGATACCTTTTCCTTACAAGTACTCCAAAGAAAAACAGTATTTTTCTAGCGCGCCACTATTGTATGAACGAATCAAAATCAGCATTTTTGTATCTATTTTTATTTTGTTATCAACTATTTTATTTATTTTTCTTCGGCAAATTCACCGAGTAGTCTCCCTTGTATTTGTTGGTTTCTGAAATAGAGTTACGGCACTTCTTCGCAAGAATCGTCTGTTCTGCTGTAAAAACAGAAGAAAAATATAATTAAATTTTAAACAATTTTCGCAGCAGATCATATTTTCATCGCATAGTATAAATCTAACCATCTAATTAAACAAGAGGTACATAAAATACCGCGTTTTCAAACATAATGTGTTCTTAGTTTTCTTGTTGAATAGAACAATCACCTGGGATTCATAGGTCATTTAGTACATACGTAACAATACTGCCAATTATCTAATACCCGTTTCGTAAAACAAAAATGAGATAAAATGTCGCACTTTTAATACGAGAGTACACATTTAATATTACAGAACTCATTCCGTAAAAAATGACGTAGAGAAATATTACATTTAAAAAACTACAGTATCCGTTTCGTCCCAAAAAGTGGTGAGAAAAGTTACATTTTAAATACAATGTAGCCGTTCTTTAAACAATGACGGCAAAATTATGCTTCGAAAGTTTTGAAATGAGAATTGATAATTTGTATTAATTGACTTATTCAGACTACTGTTCTCATCTTGGATGTTATTCTCACAACGTTTCGGCCGATGTAACCTCCGAACTGCTTCAGATGCGTCTTGTCGAATTCGGGAATCTTTATGCCGAACTCCAGAATCTATACCGAATTTTGAACTGGACCATTTATTTAATCCACGAGGGTAGATTGTTCTCGTTCCGTCAGCCATGACTAGATAGAAGTCTTAAGTAATTATTAATTATATTCTTAGTATCGCCTGTACCATCAACCTCCAGAAAACTGTCACTTAGCACTTTATCCGTTACGTAAAGGATAGAATAATCATTATTTCAAACTTAAGCGTGATAGACCAACGGAAATGTTATTTTAAACTTAAGCGTGACAGAACAACATACGGACAGAGCCTCTTATAGATATTCTTGGACACATCTAAAATAAGATACGCCTATTACATCAGCACGTTTAACAATGAGAATGTTATTTCAAACCGAGGTATGACAGATTGACAGACCGTGAACGCATCTAACAAACAGCAAACTATTGATGGACTCCACTAGGCGAAGTCATAGTTTCAATTTCGTTTTTGCGACGATTATCAGGGTTGATTTGGTTGGTTGATTTGTTTTACGGCAAATCAGCCCTTTTCAGGTTATTTAATGCCGAATCCAGTAATTATGGTAAATGTTTTTATGCTTCAAGTACTTAATATCTTCAAATATTTATCCAGGGTGTTTTGTATGCGAATAGTTTGCAGATTCATTTAATTGAGCAGGCGTATTAATTGTAAATAAATAGTTTGTAGACGATATATTCTATTCCACCAATAGATGAGAACCTGACAGGTCCTACCATTTCGGGTCAGAGAGTGGACCTGGTAGTAATGACAACTAAAGAGTGACTCGACACCCTCAAAACTTCTTAAATAGGTCTCACCACCGGATCACACCCAAAACTGACGAATCATCATGAGAAATCCGTAAAATTCAAAATAATTATTTTTGCATCAATTTGAACCATTCTTTTCTTGTTTTTACACTAGATATTTTATTTTAATCTAATTTGCTGCTGCTCATCATCATCATCATCATCATCGTTTTTGATCACTGCTGGAGGAGGTGTCCCTTCCTGGTTTCCTTCCATCTTATTTTGTCCGTAGTTAGGCATGGCGACGTAGGGCCAGTTGGCTGTTGAGGTCATCTCTCCACCCGGTTTTTGGCCTTTCTCTTGGTCTTTTCCATTGCCTCGTTAACTGTGTGTATTTGAAAGTATTAGTAGTCGCAATACTTTGTTTAGCATACGACGATACCTATTTACTTGCCTCCCTACGGGGGCAGAGTTAGACACAATGTCAGGTTTTAATTTGAGGAAAATCTAGCTTCTCAACAGGACAAAAATAGAAATTGCATCAGTCTAGAAGGATCTCTCCTTCACTGACTAATGACAGAACAGATACTACACCTTGATCTCGCACAGAAATAATATAGTAAAATACGTATTGTATTTGTACTGATAGAACAGATGTGTGTTCTATTATATAGGCTATTAAACCTAGGAATGTGAAATTTAGTAGGAATAATACCCTACCTATGCTGATTGTCATAAAGAGAGATTTCTAGGGTAAGTTGCATTCCGCCGTGTCCCTACTAACACAATTCGGTGTGTTACCAAGTAAGTCTTCCTTTATGCTTCACATCCGCATTTCTCTATCACTTGCTACACATATTACATGTGCCATAATGTGCAGTTAAATTGCATTGGGACACGTATATTATATCTTTGCAGTATTAATATTTTATAATTTGATCATCCTCTAATGGGGGTTTACCACCATAAAATGAACACTTCTCTTGCCAGTCAAAAAATTCAGTCATATAACTGCAACAGTATGGTAGGATGTTGTCCTCCGATCACCATCGTTATCCGGATGAAGGCAGCTCATCATGTCGATAGCATGAATCTCATTGGTAGCCGACATGCAGCAGTAATTCATTTTCTCCCCTCTTCTCTCTCGTAAACGTTTTCTTTTTCTTTGTACTAACAGTCTCGTAAACATTATGAAAAAACCCCAAAAAACGAACAACACAAGTTCACTTGGGGTTGAACATTCTCTTTGGGGTTTTATTTTTTCTTGGCAGTATACATGTATACACATATAAGAACCCAAAACCCATTCTGCATAGGGAAGGGGAGCAGCTATCCAAAATCGCTCTCTCTGCCCATTCAGTCAAAAGAGAAAGATCTGAACTACCCATTTGTCACGTCACACTAGCGATTTCCTGTCTGTGATGTAACTACCGGAAATCGTACATCTCACTCTACTTAAAATCCCTACATAACTTCTATTTTCATGCAATTTGCCCCATACGCTCAAAACTACGTTCTTTAGATGCACCAGTAATACACTCCCCTCATTGCCGATTTCAGGTACTTTCGAATCATATCAGCTCAGGAAGCTGCCCAGACCTGAGACTGGCAGATTCAGGTATAAAGTCGGACTCTGACTCCTAAAATTCCCAAATTCCAGACTCCGTTTCCTAGAATTTCAAAAATTCCAACTTTGACTCCTTATTTTAAAGTCTCCCAATATTTAGACTCTGACCCAGACTCTTAGCATTATTATGAGTTCAACTCCAATTCCTTCCAAAACCTCTGACTCTCTCCGACTCTGCAACCCTAGTTGTCAGTCAAACCTCAGGGAACACCAGCTGTTTTTACTAGTGACCCTCGTAAGAACTGCTAACGAATAAGGAATAATACAAAAGCTTAGTTACTTGAAATATGACAACTTGAAATATAATAACTTGAAATATAATAACTTGAAATATAATAACTTGAAATATAATAACTTGAAATATAATAACTTGAAATATAATAACTTGAAATATAATAACTTGAAATATAATAACTTGATATATAATAACTTGAAATATAATAACTTGAAATATAATAACTTGAAATATAATAACTTGAAATATAATAACTTGAAATATAATAACTTGAAATATAATAACTTGAAATATAATAACTTGAAATATAATAACTTGAAATGTAATAACTTGAAATATAATAACTTGAAATATAATAACTTGAAATATAATAACTTGAAATGTAATAACTTGAAATATAATAACTTGAAATATAACTCTACAACTAAAATAGAGCACTATTGAATTACTAGTACTTGCATAAAATAGAAACATCGTCCATTTTCTGAAAAATTAGAAAGAGAAAATAATTTTGCGTTAATTTCTGTCAGGTAAAATTCTAAGTATTGCAGACGATAATCCAGTCTGTGACTTTTCATAGTTTCTTAAATAAGAAAATCGATGCGTACAAGTTTACATCGTCCGTAAAATACACTTTTATTATTGAAGAAAAACTTTTGTGAGAAAACAAGATATTCATAGCAACTGTGGCATTAATTGTACTTGGATTAACTGGCTCGGAAAGGCAAACAATGCAAATCATTTTGGCGATGCTATCGAGTTGCTATGGAATTAGAATATTTGATATTCCTATATTAACGTTTGTGTAGCAACACACGTGTTGGAGCCCCTTCTCCAAGACAAGCGGCGCCATGTTGGCTATGTTGGAGTTATTGTGGATAACAATGGCGGAATATAAAGAGCAAAAGACAATGATGAAGAAAGAGTAATAAAGAGACGGTTGCATTTACATATATACAGTTGGTTATATATTCAGCTACGTTGTTTGTAGATGTTATTGTTTCTGTGGGTAATATTACCAACAAGCGAATTTATTTAGTTCGCAGGGATGGATATAGGCAAGATACCACAAAGTTAAACAATTCGGCTTTCTCTGAACGTATGCTTCAAGTTGTTCAAGACGTGCTCATGATAGGCAGTTCGTCTTCTGAGCCAGAGGTTCATATCTTGTACGAGTTTTATTTTTGATTTTGTGGTATCCAGCCACACTGACTAAATAAATAAATTGTTTTTTAATATTACTCGCGCAAACAATAACATCTACAAAAAAGCAGATTAATACATGCCATACTGTATACTATCGGAAATAAATTTCCAATATTTAAAACATATACACATTTACATACATATATATATATATATATATATATATATATATATATATATATATATATACATACATTTATTTCCCACGTTTGTCAAAGCAAACGTAAGAGGGACATGATAAAAGATTATACATAAAAATGAGGTGCAAATAACAAACGTAATTATTGAAAGTAATTCTATGTAAATGTCCCAAACACAATTAGACGGGTCAAGATACTGATTGATCCCCCAAAATCGCAACATTTTGTTTTGTGGTGGTTTTGTATTAAGTTGTGTCTAGTCTACAACATACTAAAAGTTGGACAAAATCGCAGTATGGAAAAGTATCAAATTTCGAATATGACTTTTTTTTGGTTTACAAGTCATTTTCCATTTAGATGTGAAGCACTAACTGTCAGTTTTCATGATAAATCAATACATCTTGGATTTTTACCCAAGTTTTCAGGGTAAATCTTTCACATGAAAGGGTTACCAGGTATGCCAAATAGACCCTTATACAATATCAATGGATACCCCTACACCCATTACCCTTGTTGCATCCACCCTGGTTCACTTACATCACAGTACTTTTTGAAAACTTTTAACTCCTCCTCATCATCTTTTACTGGAGCATTTTTCATATTGTCATAATTTCCATCTTGGCAGTGTCCACATGCACTTGTACATTCTAGCCCATGCCTCCTGCAAGTACACCTTAGGTTATTGCATCCTTCTGAACAGTTGCAATGAATTATTTGAATCAGTGTATCTGGAGCAGGGCTTTTGTCCGTCATCACAGGAACAAGTTTGCTCCCTTCCACTTTCCACCCCCACTCCGATGGCACCATTTCATCACTACATCCCATCCACTCCATAATCTGGTAGTAAGTCTGCGAAGAATGAAATTTACAGGCAGAGGGCGTTGGTGGGAGTCGTTCTGGTGTGACGAACTCTTACAAGTTTCTTGCAGAGCATATTGTATCTAATAGATGCCAGGGAGTCTTTCTCTATCCGTATTGAAAAAAGCTACCATTACCTTACAACCATTGGTTTCCACAACATCCTGGCTTTGCTTTGGTAGAGAAAATGCTTTTGAACAGTTTGTCATTGTCTTTTTTCTTTCGACGATTCGTTGCTACTCAGTCTTTCCTATTCTGAATACCGTGGACACCGAATCGCATCCCGTAAAGGCATGCAGAAACAACAGATCATTACAAATTGCTTCGCCAAACACCTGCTTGAGAACCTTGATATTGTAGATGTAGGATTTCGCCTTGTTAGAGCAAAAATAAAATGCAGTAAATTTAGAAACATATGCACGGAACAGCAAGAGAAGTTTTGTGTCTTCTCCAATGAGGGTAGTTGATTTGAAAGCAGACATATTAATGGCTGCCTTTGCAATCTCAACATCGGCTCCTCTTTCTGCTTGAATAACGTTACATCCTTTCTGCCGCATTCGTTCCATGATCGTCTGGATCAGCGCCTGCTTGTTTGCCACATTTGACAAGAGGTCCTCCTTTGTTTCCAGCAAATTTTGTTACCTCGGTAATGTTTACGTTTCTTGCATTCAGCTTTCGATTTTGTCGTTGATGATTACAGTCCTTTATACGTGGTCAAACTTCATAACCATCAAACACGACAATTGCTATCCCATAGTGTTCAACAGTACATGAGGCATAATCATTTGCAATCGAGCTACAGGTACTCCCCTGCTTCCATTTCAAACGATGAAGAAGAGATCCTTCATCTAGTACATTGTGTTCTGTGACTGGAACAGTTTGTGTCACAGCACTGTCTAATTTTGTTTCAACATAATTTCTGAGAGCTGCTGCCAGTTGCGGTTTGTCTGCTTGACGTAATATGCGTTTTCCTTCAAACAAAGATATCGGGTAGAGACAAACTTCATAGGACATGAGATCATCCAGCCGTAGATCACCCATCTGTGAGACCACGAGAAAACTCTGGAATAAAAGTACTGGGTCAATGCTACGATCTGCAGAAACTTTGACATTCTTGCTCGATGCTAAAGTCTTTGCTTTCAAACTCCGTTTGTGAGAGTAGGAGAAAACTGATTGTCCATCCATCTTCTGTACAATGTCTTTTCCGATTTCGAAAAGGTCCTGAACATTGACATCCTCGTTAGCAGTAATCCCTATGATAATATTGCATGATGATTTATCGCCTGAAAACGGCTTAAAGCTGTCTAGTTGCTCTGCAACTTTCCCGAGGTCTTATCTCTTCACCCGAAAAGCAGACAACTCCTTATGTTGTTCGCTTGTTGTGTAACTTTGTGCAGTAAGTTATTTCATGGCAAGGTTGTAAGCAGATGACATAGTGGACGACATGGCTCAAACTGTTCTCTGGTGCTCGAACATCCCACTACCCCGTGTGTGCCCACCATGGCGTTTGAGTGAACGCATTAGTGTTTGCTCGATGACAAGATTGGAGTCAAGACTAGCCCAGTATTGGTTACTTTGTCTGATTACGTGAAACCCAAACAGGAACTTTTGATGTACTGCAGGGTTGTTATCTTTCAAGGCATATATCTTCTGGAGATATAGACGAACCGACTTCAGATAATTTTGATGAATATTGGCAGGCAAGCAAAGACGGCACCAAAATGCAGTTCCCAAGATTCCATTCGATCAGCTGCAACAAGTTCCTTAGCAATTCCTAGCATGTGCTGATAGTTTATCCATAGATTGCTGGTTTTGAAGGCCCTTACCAGTTCATCTTTTATCAGAGTTAGACTGTTGTAAATCCTACCGATGGAATCTGATTCAATGACTTCAAGTCACATTCACCAGTCTCCATCAGCATGTACAGCCGCTCAAGTTCCTCCACTTGGTCCTGAAAACCAGGTTCATCTTCCAAGATTCTGGCAACAATCTGATGTGTGAGACACTGATCCACCAGCAGGTGGCCACGAAATGCTTGTTGCTCTGCCTTTCCGCTCATCATGTGTACGACAGCATTTTCACTATATACTGTTTCCATGATCGCCTTGAATCTACTGCCATCCGGCAACGTCCTATATATTTGCACTCCTTATGCATCAGGTGAATTATGCCTTGCCAGCTGGGAGTAGTCTGGTTGAAGTGAAAGAAAGCTTTGATGAGTTTCGCTGTGGTTTTGAGAATTGCTCGTTTTTGTGCTTCCTTATTATCTGTCGGGAGTGAATTGTAGTCTTCACGAAGAATGTCACAGTTTTTTCCCTAAATGTCACAATGTTTGCAACAACACAACGGCCTTTGGTCACAAATAAAGAGTTTCCAGTTTTTTTTTGAGATACTGATTTCCATATGCCGTTGATTTACTACCTCATAAGTATTCTCCCATTTAAGTGACAAGGCCCGATATCATTATCTGTTCCTCATCGTTTTCCTACAAGAATACATACACCCTTTCGAATGCTTCATCCTGATCGCTGTCTTTTGGTCTTCTACTTTTTCGTCGTTTGGTTAATTTAACTGACGTGAACTGTCTTTGTATTGTATGGAAGTTGATGTTACATGTCTGGTGGTACACACAGTCTGCAGCATGAAGATCACCACCAAAATATTCGATCCGACCTTGAACAGCAGTGGCCCACTCATCCCCTCTTGTTTTGCAATGAACCAGGATAGTTTGAGCAAATGCATCAGTCTTCACATAGCAAATCTTTCCCTCACTTTTTCGTTCATAATCTTTTTTCGTAGTATCAGATCCACAGAAAAAGCAATGCGTTTTACTGTCATATCGTCTCAGAGAAACCCGAGCGACCCTTTTTACTGGCCGAGCAGAATCATCGTTTTTTTTAGGCTAAAGCAATGTCCTTTTTGTTTATGTGAACACTAGTTTCGGCTTCAACAATGACTTTGACATCTCTTTCGATACTTGCACGGTTGACACCTGCAGAACCCTTTTCTCAAAGTACCACAGTCTCATTACAGTTCAAATCCATTCGCATAAATGACAAGTTTTTCTATTGGCGGATGAACTCTGAAAATATACGAAAATATATGTGTATTAGTATATGGAGCTAGTGAATTGTTTGTGAGGGCAGTTTTTGATGAGGTAAAATGTGGTCTTTTTGAGTTTTTCAGTTGTTTTCTCAGGAATCCTATACTCTATAAAACAATTTGATTCATATACGGAGGTAAGGGGCCGGATTAATTGAAAAAAGTAATAATTCACCACTGGTATCCATATAAAAATAATCACCCATATGCCTGTTTGTGAACCTGGGTGAGTGCAATAAGGGGTTTAGGGGTACAGGTACCAATGTGGATGTAATGAGAGGTTTAGAGGTCGGGTACCCCTAGATATGGTATAAGGGTTTACTTGGCATCACTGGTAACCCTTTTCATGTGAATACAAGTAAAAATCCAAGATTTATTGATTTATCATGAAAACTGACCGAGTTAGTGCTTCACATGTAAATGGAAAATGACTTGTAAACCAAAACAATTCATATTCGAAATTTGAAACTTTCCCATACTCGGATCTTGTCCAATTTTTTGTATGTTGTAGACTAGACCCAGCCTAACATAAAACCAGCAAAAAACAAACATTGCAATTTTTTTGAGGTAGGTGTATTCTGACAGTATATTGACCTGTCTTAATTGAAATGCTTGTATTGCCAGGGGCAAACATATAGAGAATGCATGGGTTATGTAAAGTTAATAGGACTTACTATGATGATGTCTGGGAACTATTCTGTACAAAAACCCTATGACCAGTGGAAAAGTGCTGAGATGGTTAGCTATCTGTAGAGCCCCATCTAAAATGCTACCAGAAGCAAAATTTGACAGGGTTATGGAGTCGGAAGATATAAGGTCCGACTCCGAGTCCGACTACCAGGATTCACAATATTCCGACTTCGACTTCTAGTATTCTTACGAGTCCAACTCTGACTCCTTCCCAAACCACCGATTCCCTCTGATTCTGACTATACAACTCTCAGATTTAACGACCCGCTGTTGGCGGTGTAACATCTTATTAAATCGGAGAGCTAAACCAAACACGTCCGGCTAGCTTCAAGCCTAATGTCAGAAAGAGGCTGAATCCGGTTTCTAAGTTCCCCACGTAGGGTGAGATTTACTCTGGTTTCCAAAAGTAGACGAAGGCATGTCTTGTTGCCCAGTATAATTCAGGGGAGGTAACTTGAATATTGTTCAAGAGGCCTAATTCTGAATATACTGAGCCAACATTGTCATATAATGGACATATACTGAAGTGCAGGAAATTATTTTCTAGTGTATTCATTATTATTTTTCCACGATTTGTTATAAAATGTTGTACATTTTCTTGGGTGATATTAACTAATCCAGCTATTTTATTTGTTATCTTTAGGAAATCATCAGCAGTGTTAGGGATGCAAAACTACTATTCATATACATATACCCCCCCCCCCCTCGTGACACCTTCACTCAAATTTCTAATTGAACTAAACAACAGAACCATTAACTAAAACGAAGGGAAAATTAATGAAGTTGCATCAAAAAGAGGAAAACAACTCTTTAAAATTAACGAAGTTGCCTCAAAAAGAGGAAAACAACTCTTTAAAATTAATGAAGGTGCCTCAAGAAGAGGAAAACAACTCTTTAAAATTAATGAAGTTGCATCAAAAAGAGGAAAACAACTATTTAAAATTAATGTAGTTGCCTCAAAAAGAGGAAAACAACTCTTTAAAATTAATGAAGGTGCCTCAAGAAGAGGAAAACAACTCTTTAAAATTAATGAAGTTGCATCAAAAAGAGGAAAACAACTCTTTAAAATTAATGAAGTTGCATCAAATAGAGGAAAACAACTCTTTTATATTAATGAAGTTGCATCAAAAAGAGGAAAACAACTCTTTAAAATAATGAAGTTGCATCAAAAAGAGGAAAACAACTCTCTAAAATTAATGAAGTTGCATCAAGAAGAGGAAAACAACTCTTTAAAATTAACGAAGTTGCCTCAAAAAGAGGAAAACAACTCTTTAAAATTAATGAATGGGCCTCAAGAAGAGGAAAACAACTCTTTAAAATTAATGAAGTTGCATCAAAAAGAGGAAAACAACTCTTTAAAATTAATGTAGTTGCATCAAAAAGAGGAAAACAACTCTTTGATATTAATGAAGTTGCATCAAAAAGAGGAAAACAACTCTTTAAAATAATGAAGTTGCATCAAAAAGAGGAAAACAACTCTTTAAAATTAATGAAGTTGCATCAAAAAGAGGAAACAAACTCTTTAAAATTAATAAAGTTGCATCAAAAAGAGGAAAACAACTCTTTTATATTAATGAAGTTGCATCAAAAAGAGGAAAACAACTCTTTTATATTAATGAAGTTGATTCAAATAGAGGAAGACAATTTTTTAAAATTAATGAAGTTGCATCAAAAAGAGGAAAACAACTCTTTAAAATTAATGAAGTTACATCAAAAAGAGGAAAACAACTCTTTAAAATTAATGAAGTTGCATCAAAAAGAGGAAAAAGCTCTTTTATATAAATGAAGTTGCATCAAAAAGAGGAAAACAACTCTTTAAATTAATGAAGTTGCATCAAAAAGAGGAAAACAACTTTTTAAAATTAATGAAGTTGTATCAAAAAGAGGAAAACAACTCTTTTATATTAATGAAGTTGCATCAAAAAGAGGAAAACAACTCTTTAAAATGAATGAAGTTGCATCAAAAAGAGGAAAACAACTCTTTAAAATATGACGGGAAAAAATTAGGCTTTATCAGTGTTTGCACTGATATTCATATAAAATAACGTTTCAATCGATGAAGTTAAAAAATAAATAAAAAAGGAAAGAAAAACTTTTGAAACTGGAAAGTTTAAAAAGAAAGAATAAAAGTACCAATCACTATAGAAAGAAGACAAAGAAAGAAAGAAAACGTCTTATTATGGAAATAGAGCTGAGTATTACTTTCTGAATTCATTTCAGACGGCGGGGTTTGCTTTCTCCTTACCCTAAACACTTAGAAATTGTTTCGGTCAGTATGTTTTATATTTGCAAGATGAGAGGGAATAGAATACATTTACTTGTGTGACGAGACGGAAGTACATGTCTGTCTGTCTCTCTGTCTGTCTGTCCGTCTGTCTGCCCCTCTCTCTCTCTCTCTCTCTCTCTCTCTCTCTCTCTCTATATATATATATATATATATATATATATATATATATCTATATATACTAGTGTACACTCTTCGTCAGAAATGACGGAAAAGTTATGCTTCTCTAGTGTTCGCACAAATATTCATATAAAATAACGTCTCACTTGGTGAAGGTAAAAGAAACCAAGAAAAAAGAAAAAAAAACGTCTCAAACTGGAAAGTTAAAAAAAATTATATGAATATAAGTGCGAACACTTACGAAGCATATATATATATATATATATATATATATATATATATATATATATATATATATATATATATAGCCTAACTATTCCCTACGGGGATGAAACGCGGACGCGTCTGTGTAGTTTAATTGCCATAAGTATAGTTTCTTACTATATATATATATATATATATATATATATATATATATATATATATAATTGGGAGAGGTCATACTTTTTATAAGCAGTTTTTTGAGAATTTAAAATAATAAATGAGGCGAACGCCTTCAAAGTATGTTTAGATGCGGGATTTATTAATAAAAATCAAAACAGCCGGCCCAAGAGAGAACCCATAAAGACCCCCATCAATCTGTCTGTACATAATGTCGTTAAAACTGAATTGAACTGACATAGTGGTGAATTTCATTAATTCCACGCAAATATTTGCGGGAATAGGAGTAGGTAATTGCCTACGATATAATGCATCTGCACATACATTAATCGTCTCAATACGGCGAACACAGGTTAAAAGACTTGATATGTCAGAGGAACACATAAATGTCAGTATAGGAATAATTTGGTATAAAGCCCGAAAATGAAAATTAATCTTTTATACAAAATGAACTATAGCGTCCCAGAACTGTTTCTAAAATGGTGGCAAGTCATTTGACTACCTTATGCTGTGAAGACCCTATCATGGATAATATGGGTCGTAACGTTATTCCATCTTTACGGGTTTTAAGTAGACTATAGAGGCGGAGACAGGTAGAACCAGACGGTTTGATCAATTTAGAAATTCTAGTTTAACCAGACGTTTTTGGAACTTGGTCTCGACAGATGTAGTAAAATCATGAGTACTGTTAGGATCGAGTGGTGTTCCGCCGATTATAGACGTGTTCAGTTGAATCAAGCAATGTTGCATGCAAAGACGGAGTAATAATTAACAAACAAAAATGAAGTAGTTCAAATAAGGTTTATTGAACGTGTGTGTACGTGGAATGGTGAAGTGTGTGATGTATGCATGTGTGTCGATGGAAAAACAGTCCTTGAATAGGTACAAGAAGAAATGAGTCCGGCGTAGGAAAAGTCTTTGAAAGCCGTAACACAAAGAAAACGAGTTGAGAAACTCTTACCGTTGTTTGCCCACGTGTTGACGGAAGAAACGTGTGTTGGTAGTTGTTTTGCTGAGACAAGTTCAAGAGAAAAGCGTGTGACGAAACGCTAGTGTATTAGCGTCGTTCTGTCGACCAGGGAAGAGTGAAAGACGGGGCGCAGGTGCCAGCATACGTCTGTCGAGGCTGGGTAAGAAGAGGAAGATTTTCCGTTTGGCTCCGGGTTTTATAGTCCGAAGGGCAGATAACTCTGGTGTCGCTTTACAGCGCCACCTGTTGGTGATAAAGCGCCACCTACCGGCAAACCGGTGTAGTTATGTTTTGAAAGGAGGAGGTGACTGCTACAAGGACTCCCCCCCAGATTGAAAAATATTGAAAATATTATTCAATATATAGTTGTAGATGAGAAGCATTCTTTGTGGGTATGTCTGTTTTGCTGTTGAAGATTAGAAAAAAGTAGTGTGCACGCTACTTATTTCTGTTTCTGCATCTGTATTGAATGATTGATCGCAAGTGCGTCTGCGGGGTGTTTGTAACGCATGTGGATCTGCGTGTTGTTTGCATGCAATTGGGTCTGCATCAAGTTCGAGTGCAAGTGAGTTTGCGGTCGAAAAATGTTGAGTGCAAGTGAATTTGTACTTGTTGGTGGCGTTGTTCATGTTGATTAGTCTGCGTGATGCGGAGCTGATGAACGAACGTTGAATTGTCAGTGTTGTCCGGGAATGTTTGGTGCTTGGGTCTGCGCGGTTGTTGATGAGTGAGCACAAGTGAATCTGTGCAGTTGTTGATGAATGAGCACAAGTGAATCTGTGCAGTGTTGATGAGTGAGCACAAGTGAATCTGTGCAGTGTTGATGAATGAGCACAAGTGAGTCTGTGCAGTTGTTGATGAATGAGCACAAGTGAATCTGTGCAGTGTTGATGCGTGAGCACAAGTGAGTCTGTGCAGTGTTGATGAGTGAGCACAAGTGAATCTGTGCAGTGTTGATGAGTGAGCACAAGTGAGTCTGTGCAGTGTTGATGAATGAGCACAAGTGAATCTGTGCAGTTGTTGATGAATGAGCACAAGTGAATCTGTGCAGTGTTGATGCGTGAGCACAAGTGAGTCTGTGCAGTGTTGATGAGTGAGCACAAGTGAATCTGTGCAGTGTTGATGAGTGAGCACAAGTGAGTCTGTGCAGTGTTGATGAATGAGCACAAGTGAATCTGTGCAGTTGTTGATGAATGAGCACAAGTGAGTCTGTGCAGGTGTTGATGAATGAGCACAAGTGAGTCTGTGCGGTGTTGATGAATGAGCACAAGTGAGTCTGTGCAGTTGTTGATGTTGTTCATGTTAATTAGTCCGTGTTGTGGAGCTGATGAACAAACATCTAGTTGTTGAGATTGGTGGTACACTATGGTCAAAATCAGATGCACAAATGTCTGCAAGTGAGTTAGCAGGTCCAGGTACAAGTGGGTCTGTACTGGTGCGTGTCGTTCGAGTTGATGTGTCCCCAGTTGATCAACGAACGTCCAGTTGTTGAGTATTTAGTCGTGCTTGTGCAGTTGTACTCATTTTGAACTGGTGTGATTTCTTCCATAGTGTCGTCAGTGATGTCCGGAAATGTTTGATGAATGTCCGGGAAGAGTTGGTTGTTCAAGTTGATGGGTCCTCCTGTTGATCAATGAACGTCCAGTTGTTGAAGAGGGTTGGTAGCCCTTGAAGGGTGATGTTGGTGCTTGCTGAGCCTGACTTTTTACAACCAGTATTAAGTCTTTGGGCTTGGTGATGTTGTTCGTGTTTGACATCGTGTTGTCTGTTTTGTAGTTTTCTTTTCTTTTATATATATATTTCCAACACGTGGGTAGAAAGGAAAAGGAAAAGAAAAAAAATGGAGTCATAATTTGTTTCAAACACGGAATGACGTTTTTTGTTTTCGTTTTAGTTTGTTTGAATGTTCGTTTCCACGTAGAGAAAGAATTGGCGGCTTCTCTTTTCTTTGTTGTCGAAAAGAAAGAAAAAAAAAAAATTCGTATTTTTTTTTTTTTTTTTTTTTTTGAATTTTCATTTCCGCGTGGTCCGAGAGATAAAAATGGCGTTTTTTTTTTTTCATTTTTTTTTATCAACACGTGGTCATGGCAAAGAGTGGCGGCATTCTTTTTTTTTTTTTTTTTTTTTTTTTGTCAACACGTGGTTATGAAAAAGATGGGAAGCGTGAGCGTTTGTTTTCTTTTGATCTCCACGTGTTCAAAACAAAGGAAGTGGCGTCTTGTAAAGTCCTTCTGTTCGTCGAAAAAGAAGAAAAAAAGGATTGGCAAAAGTTTGTCTTTTTCTTTGTATATATTTTTCCGACACGTATGTGGAGAAAGAGAAGAAGAAAAAATGAAATTGTAACTTGTTTTATACTCGGAGAAGCCGAGAAATGTTTTTGTTTTTCTTGTTTGGGTATTTCCGCGTGGCCAGGAAAAATGGCTTCTTTTTTTTTTGTTTGTTTGTATATTTCTACCACGTGGGTAGAAAAAAAAAAAAGGAAAAAGATGGATGCGTAATTCGTTTCACCACGAAAGAAAAAACGAGAAATGATATATGTATTTTTTTTGTTTTTGTACGAAATTAATTACTCCGCCACACACAACAAGGCTTGCACGCCGGGTCACCAATGTTCCAATCGAGTGGTCGTGTACCCGGACTATAAACGTGCAAAGTTGAATCAAGCAATGTTGCATGCAAAGACGGAGTAATAATTAACAAACAAAAATGAAGTAGTTCAAATAAGGTTTATTGAACGTGTGTGTACGTGGAATGGTGAAGTGTGTGATGTATGCATGTGTGTCGATGGAAAAACAGTCCTTGAATAGGTACAAGAAGAAATGAGTCCGGCGTAGGAAAAGTCTTTGAAAGCCGTAACACAAAGAAAACGAGTTGAGAAACTCTTACCGTTGTTTGCCCACGTGTTGACGGAAGAAACGTGTGTTGGTAGTTGTTTTGCTGAGACAAGTTCAAGAGAAAAGCGTGTGACGAAACGCTAGTGTATTAGCGTCGTTCTGTCGACCAGGGAAGAGTGAAAGACGGGGCGCAGGTGCCAGCATACGTCTGTCGAGGCTGGGTAAGAAGAGGAAGATTTTCCGTTTGGCTCCGGGTTTTATAGTCCGAAGGGCAGATAACTCTGGTGTCGCTTTACAGCGCCACCTGTTGGTGATAAAGCGCCACCTACCGGCAAACCGGTGTAGTTATGTTTTGAAAGGAGGAGGTGACTGCTACAAGGACTCCCCCCCAGATTGAAAAATATTGAAAATATTATTCAATATATAGTTGTAGATGAGAAGCATTCTTTGTGGGTATGTCTGTTTTGCTGTTGAAGATTAGAAAAAAGTAGTGTGCACGCTACTTATTTCTGTTTCTGCATCTGTATTGAATGATTGATCGCAAGTGCGTCTGCGGGGTGTTTGTAACGCATGTGGATCTGCGTGTTGTTTGCATGCAATTGGGTCTGCATCAAGTTCGAGTGCAAGTGAGTTTGCGGTCGAAAAATGTTGAGTGCAAGTGAATTTGTACTTGTTGGTGGCGTTGTTCATGTTGATTAGTCTGCGTGATGCGGAGCTGATGAACGAACGTTGAATTGTCAGTGTTGTCCGGGAATGTTTGGTGCTTGGGTCTGCGCGGTTGTTGATGAGTGAGCACAAGTGAATCTGTGCAGTTGTTGATGAATGAGCACAAGTGAATCTGTGCAGTGTTGATGAGTGAGCACAAGTGAATCTGTGCAGTGTTGATGAATGAGCACAAGTGAGTCTGTGCAGTTGTTGATGAATGAGCACAAGTGAATCTGTGCAGTGTTGATGCGTGAGCACAAGTGAGTCTGTGCAGTGTTGATGAGTGAGCACAAGTGAATCTGTGCAGTGTTGATGAGTGAGCACAAGTGAGTCTGTGCAGTGTTGATGAATGAGCACAAGTGAATCTGTGCAGTTGTTGATGAATGAGCACAAGTGAATCTGTGCAGTGTTGATGCGTGAGCACAAGTGAGTCTGTGCAGTGTTGATGAGTGAGCACAAGTGAATCTGTGCAGTGTTGATGAGTGAGCACAAGTGAGTCTGTGCAGTGTTGATGAATGAGCACAAGTGAATCTGTGCAGTTGTTGATGAATGAGCACAAGTGAGTCTGTGCGGTGTTGATGAATGAGCACAAGTGAGTCTGTGCAGGTGTTGATGAATGAGCACAAGTGAGTCTGTGCGGTGTTGATGAATGAGCACAAGTGAGTCTGTGCAGTTGTTGATGTTGTTCATGTTAATTAGTCCGTGTTGTGGAGCTGATGAACAAACATCTAGTTGTTGAGATTGGTGGTACACTATGGTCAAAATCAGATGCACAAATGTCTGCAAGTGAGTTAGCAGGTCCAGGTACAAGTGGGTCTGTACTGGTGCGCGTCGTTCGAGTTGATGTGTCCCCAGTTGATCAACGAACGTCCAGTTGTTGAGTATTTAGTCGTGCTTGTGCAGTTGTACTCATTTTGAACTGGTGTGATTTCTTCCATAGTGTCGTCAGTGATGTCCGGAAATGTTTGATGAATGTCCGGGAAGAGTTGGTTGTTCAAGTTGATGGGTCCTCCTGTTGATCAATGAACGTCCAGTTGTTGAAGAGGGTTGGTAGCCCTTGAAGGGTGATGTTGGTGCTTGCTGAGCCTGACTTTTTACAACCAGTATTAAGTCTTTGGGCTTGGTGATGTTGTTCGTGTTTGACATCGTGTTGTCTGTTTTGTAGTTTTCTTTTCTTTTATATATATATTTCCAACACGTGGGTAGAAAGGAAAAGGAAAAGAAAAAAAATGGAGTCATAATTTGTTTCAAACACGGAATGACGTTTTTTGTTTTCGTTTTAGTTTGTTTGAATGTTCGTTTCCACGTAGAGAAAGAATTGGCGGCTTCTCTTTTCTTTGTTGTCGAAAAGAAAGAAAAAAAAAAAATTCGTATTTTTTTTTTTTTTTTTTTTTTGAATTTTCATTTCCGCGTGGTCCGAGAGATAAAAATGGCGTTTTTTTTTTTTCATTTTTTTTTATCAACACGTGGTCATGGCAAAGAGTGGCGGCATTCTTTTTTTTTTTTTTTTTTTTTTTTTTGTCAACACGTGGTTATGAAAAAGATGGGAAGCGTGAGCGTTTGTTTTCTTTTGATCTCCACGTGTTCAAAACAAAGGAAGTGGCGTCTTGTAAAGTCCTTCTGTTCGTCGAAAAAGAAGAAAAAAAGGATTGGCAAAAGTTTGTCTTTTTCTTTGTATATATTTTTCCGACACGTATGTGGAGAAAGAGAAGAAGAAAAAATGAAATTGTAACTTGTTTTATACTCGGAGAAGCCGAGAAATGTTTTTGTTTTTCTTGTTTGGGTATTTCCGCGTGGCCAGGAAAAATGGCTTCTTTTTTTTTTGTTTGTTTGTATATTTCTACCACGTGGGTAGAAAAAAAAAAAAGGAAAAAGATGGATGCGTAATTCGTTTCACCACGAAAGAAAAAACGAGAAATGATATATGTATTTTTTTTGTTTTTGTACGAAATTAATTACTCCGCCACACACAACAAGGCTTGCACGCCGGGTCACCAATGTTCCAATCGAGTGGTCGTGTACCCGGACTATAAACGTGCAAAGTTGAATCAAGCAATGTTGCATGCAAAGACGGAGTAATAATTAACAAACAAAAATGAAGTAGTTCAAATAAGGTTTATTGAACGTGTGTGTACGTGGAATGGTGAAGTGTGTGATGTATGCATGTGTGTCGATGGAAAAACAGTCCTTGAATAGGTACAAGAAGAAATGAGTCCGGCGTAGGAAAAGTCTTTGAAAGCCGTAACACAAAGAAAACGAGTTGAGAAACTCTTACCGTTGTTTGCCCACGTGTTGACGGAAGAAACGTGTGTTGGTAGTTGTTTTGCTGAGACAAGTTCAAGAGAAAAGCGTGTGACGAAACGCTAGTGTATTAGCGTCGTTCTGTCGACCAGGGAAGAGTGAAAGACGGGGCGCAGGTGCCAGCATACGTCTGTCGAGGCTGGGTAAGAAGAGGAAGATTTTCCGTTTGGCTCCGGGTTTTATAGTCCGAAGGGCAGATAACTCTGGTGTCGCTTTACAGCGCCACCTGTTGGTGATAAAGCGCCACCTACCGGCAAACCGGTGTAGTTATGTTTTGAAAGGAGGAGGTGACTGCTACAGTACCTACCGGACCCAACTGAACAAATTTAGAGGTATCCCCTAGAATAGTCACCATTTTATTAACGTAATCCTGATGATCAAGGATGACAACTCCTGAGCCTTTATAAGATTTTGTGATAACCAAATATTTATTTTCCTCCCTTTCCCTGCTATAATCTTCATAGCATATCATTTTGTCCTCTTAACCCTAACCTCGCTTTAGCCCTGTTTAGCGAGGTTCGAAACCGATCAGCTGCCCTTTTTTAAATTTTTTAATCAATGATGTTTAACAATCAATATGATCGTAATATAGCCGTAATAAAATTTTGTACCACATTATATATATATATATATATATATATATATATATATATATATATATATATATATATATATATATATATATATATTGATAAGTCGTCAAGTCTTCAGTCACTGGGATCCCGGTTTTTATAAGTGTATACGCTCCCATATGGTGGCATTACACAACTGAAAGGAAACAATGTTTTCCCCTTAGCATTTAGATAAATGCTTCCCCGTAAAAAGATATTTGAATATCGCCCAAACAAAAACAATAATATAAATAAATGACAACGTTTATATGCGATATACGTCCACCACTGCCAGCGTGTTTTTAGTGGGTACGAACACTGACGAAGCATAGTTTATTATCCGTCATTTTTGACAGAGGATGTAGACTAGTCTAACAAAAGAGATTATATAAGATCCGAAGGATTCCATAGTCCGTAATAGCATCCATTACATTAAGAACCCCTCTCGTAACCGGGCAGACAGATTACACACTACTATTATTTATCACGGAGATACTCATTAAAAAAACAACAAAAAAAACAACAAAAAAAAAAGGAACGAATCAATCTACTGTCGCAGGTTCAGCTTTTCCTGGATCGTATTTTGGCATATATTTTGTAAAAAGGTGCGAGGATCGTCCGAGGCGTGCGGGGCGGCGCTATTCAAGCAAGAAAAACGAGAGAATAATTTTAATGAGGCAAGCCTGTCTGTTGTTACCCATGTTGCCGGGTAACCGGGTGGCTTCTCTCCCCCACCTCTCTCTCTCATTCCTTCCTCTGCCCTAAACATCCCCGCTTGTTCCCGCGTCTCCATCTTTACCCTCGCTTATTCCGCCTTATCTGCTCCCTCGCCCTCGTTCTTGTCTATGATCTTTTCTTTCAGTTCGCGTACCTCCCACTCTCTCTTTACCTCCCATCTCTTCCATCACCCCCTCGCTTTCTCTTGCCCCCTCTTTCTCTTATTTCTGTGGCACTTCCTCTTCTAACTGACACTCATACACCATTTTTGCCATTTTCATTTCACCTGCTAAGCAAAAAATGAGGAGCACCCCCCCACAAAATATGAAATGAGGATAAAAAAATGAAACAAAAAACCAAAAAACTAAACAAACAAATAAACCGAAATCGTCCGAAGACAAAAGAGCGACTATTAAATTTAGATGCGTCCATTCAATCTACCTAGTTAATGGTGAAAATGCTATTTCAGACTTAAGCGAGACAGACCAACGAAAATGCTATTACAAATTCAAGCATGACAGACTAATCAAAATGCTATTTCAAACTAAAATGTGACAGACCAACAAAAATACTATTTCAAACTTAAACATTGCAGACGAACGAAAATCCTATTTCTTACTCCAACTTGACAAAATAAAATATGCTATTTCAAACTAAAGTGTGACAGACCACCAAAAATGTTATTTATAACTGAAGAGTGAAAGATCAACGAAGATTCTATTTTAACTAAAGCATGACAGACCAATAAAAATGGTAAAGCAAACTTAAGCATGGCAAACGTACGAAAATAATATTCCTCACACCCTTGACAAACTACAAAATGCTATTTTAAACTTTAAAGACCAACGAAAAATTTGTTTAAAACTGAAGCGTGACAAACGAAAGAAAATGCTATTTCATACAAAACGCTATTTCAAACATGACGAAGGAACGAAAATCTTATTTCAAACTTAACCGTGGTTGACTACGGAAAATGCTATTTCTCACTTAAACTTGCCAGTCGAAAGAAAATGTTATATCAAACCAAAGCTTGGCAGCGTGAAAGCGTGAAAGATCAACGATTAAATGCTAATTCAAAATAAAACGTGACAGACCAACGAAAATGGTATTTCCAATTTAAGCGTAAAAGACAAACGAACATACCCTTTCAAACTTAATTATTACAGACGAAGTAAAATTCGATCTTGAACTGAACCGGGATATACTCAGGGCTGGTGGGACAGTTATAAAAGTGTGTGTGTGTGTGTGTGGGGGGGGGGTTCTCCTAAAAAGTGGAGGGGCCCGGCCCACATTGCGCCCAAAATGCCAAATATGGGAATAAATTCAATATCTTGACTAAAAATGATCGTCCGATAATGGTTGAGAGCTCGTTAAAAGCGGAATGGAATTCTCTTGGTGACAGAAAAAGAAAAATTCAAAATATTTCAATTTTCTGGCGTCTGGGCTCAAATTACCTTATTTTGGCATATTGGGGAAAAATCACTGTTTGGGGCATATTTTGGTTTGAAATGATCGTCTGGTAGTGGTTGATGGCTCGTTAGAAGCGGAATGGAATACTCTTGGTGATAGATGAAGAAACATTTAAAAAAATTCAATTTTTTGACGTCTGGGCCCAAACTACCATATTAGGGCATTTTGGACCAAAAATACCTTTTTGACATAATTTAGACATGAAATGATCTTCTGATAGTGGTTGAGATCTTGTTGGAAGCAAGTCGCTTTTGGTGAAAAAAGAACAAACAGAAATTTCAATTTTGGGGGGCCTGGGCCCAAATTACCATATTTGGTCATTTGGGGCCAAATACACCTTTTTGGACTTAATCTAGACATAAAATGATTTTTTTAACACTGCTTGATGGCTCATTTGAAACATGTCAGCAAGTCGCTTCTAGTAAAAATGACAAAATTCAAGAATCAATTGGTTTATCAAATATAGAGAATACATAAAGTTAAAAGTATTAACTGACAAGGTGCATATAAAAGTACAAAAGTAAAAAGTATAAAAGTTTAAATGTATTAAATATAAAAAGTATAAATGTATGTATTGGAATTGGAATAGCTCGTTGGAAGCGTATTAACAAGGCAGACTTGCATTATTTCTCTGTTCTTCACTTCAAATTGCGTTCATTGGACTTTGCTCAAAATATACTGTATCGGTTGTTCTGTGGACAGAAGGACTGGAGGGAGGATGGAATTAATAACTTTGGATATTATGCGGATCCTCAACAATGCGAAAAAAGAATGTATCGATGCAATCCGAAAAATCACCAGTATGTTAATCGATGCACCGTATGCGAGTGGAGGAAATACAAATAATGGCCCGCTTTGCAACAGATGTTTCAGCCCTCAAAATCGCTTTTACGGATGTTCTCTCATCCGTAACAGCGTCGATCGCGAAAATTTTGAAACGTTCATGAGTAACACCAACATCATCCTGTCTATCACCCAGTCTGTCACGAACAAATGTGTGCATGTGGAAGCATTGAAAACCTTGGGCATCGAGATAATGCTTCATCTCAGAATTGCCTTCGTCGATGAGAAGGCTAAACCATGGATTATGATAATCCCGAGCTACTATCAAATGTGTGCCCATAGTTCAAGTGGAATAACGGTAACTCGATAGCAAAAGGGAGTGAGAGTCCAGTAGAGTCTTGGAACAAGCACGTTCGGTCTTTCCTAAGTGGTCCAGCTGCATTGTCTCGGCAACTGTCCATCAAGGACAATATTCATGATATACTTCGACGAATGTTAATAATGTCTCACCCTGAAATCGCTTCACGACGCCCCTGACCTCAATGTAATATTTGTGATGAAACTGGACACACAGCAAGATCAATCAGACATACCAAGTCGACTGCTTAAACTATGGAACAAGCTCAAATAGATTCATTGTATTCGATCAAGAAATTGTAGCCGCAATGTTGAATGATTAAATGTTGCAGGAACTGTGTTCGTTAATTTAATTCGCTTAATTCCGGAATGAATATAAATATAGAAGTCATAGATAGAAATAGAAATAACGTAATCTGATATTTGCGGAAAATCATCGGAGTGAACGGCAGCGGTCATTAAGTCTTTGCGTATTGCTTTATATTATGTAGTAAATTAATACCAGGCAAATAATAAATAAGAACGGAGTCTTTTGTGAAAATGAAACTGTTTTTATTAGTTCCCGGTGTCGATGAGTGGAGTGACAGTACAGAATTGTTAGAGAGAAAAGTTTTTGCTACCACCTATATAGAGTTGGTTTGGCAGAGAGTCGTGGATGGTGGGCCAAATGTAATATTTAGTGTTTGTTGGTGAAAAATAATGAAAATTTACTATAACACGCTCGAGTGAATAAGCGTAATGAATTGGTGATGGATGGGGTTATTTTCCTATTAAGCAAATAATTACAGGGGAAAAATTCTCTCTACTTTATATATAAAAAAAAGAAAAAAAGAAGAAAAGAAGAAGAAGATTTTGTATAAAAACTCCTAATTCTGTTGTTCCGGTTGATTGTCTGCCGCTGTCTTCAAAAAGGGAAAACAAATAAATTGTGATTCACAGCTAAACTAAAGAAATGGCAAAATCAGTTTAATTCAAGTTTCACGTGTTTTGCTACGGGGTGTCGATTTTTTGGAGAAGAAAATGAAAGTCCGTAAATATACCTATAGAATAGGGACCTTTAACAAAAACTCACCCATTTCGCTTGGTTTTCGCCAAATTTGAGATAAAATTGATTGTTGGTCTTATATTGTCATCATTACAATATAAGACCAGCAATCGATAAGCTAATTAGATAAAATTAAACACATGCATATCAACTTAATTATTGATGACCGTAAAGTGATGGGGGGGGGGCAAAAAATGAGGGGGGCTTGACCCCCCCTGCCACCCCCGGTGCCGCCGTCCGTGATACTAAAGTAAATGCTATTCCTCACTTATAATTGACGTTGGTAGAACAAAAGCCCACCGAACAAAAGCCTACCGGATAAAAGCTCACCAAAATAATTAAAACTCGGACAAAAGCCGACCAACGTAAAAAATAAATAAACTTTAAAATAATTTTTTTTTATATTTAATGTTTAAGAATGTAGATTGGGGGATCAGTTTTGTATGATCAACCATTTCCGACATGGACGGATTCTACTTTTTAAAGCGATTGTAGCAGTTTTCTACAAGCCGCCATATTGTTTGAATATCAATGACTTCTTAGCTGCCCGCTGATTGGTTGAAGCAATCTACTTTCTCCTTGGCTTGACCAAACAGTGGCCTTCTCTTAAGAGAATCTCGGATGGCTAGCATAACTATATAAACACTTGAGCGCCAGCCGCTCTTTCTCTTTTTCTTCTTCGGCACGAGAAGCCTCTTCCCTCTTTCCTTCTTTGACTGCCAAACACACGCCCCCCCCTCTCTAGAGATGCTACAAACATCTTCCTAAGCCTTTGGCCCTGGGTTCGACTTCGACAAGAAGACGAGAATACAAAATGGCTACTGCCTCATACACGTGGAATTAATATAAGACACACACATACTTACATACACACATGGACACGTCCTGACACCGTGGCCGGTGTACAAACATTCCTATATTATGAACTATTCTTTCTGCCCTAATAATGGGAAATTATAGTAATGGACTTCCTTTACTTTTGTCTTCATCCATACTTATGTTCACGTACAAACGAGGAGGACTCAATAAAGTTGTTTTATGGATTAGAAATGGACTTTGTCTCAGTTTCTATACGATTACGTGTTGTTTTACGACTTTGCCGGTCGGAAAAAATACAGATAAAGAGTTATTGATACATTTAAAAAAATTAAATATAACATTTTTTTTAATTAAAAAAAATAAAAATATTTTTACGTTAGTAGGCTTTTGTCCGGGTTAGAATTATTTTGGTGAGCTTTTGTCCGGTGGGCTTTTGCTCGCACACCATAATGGACCGATCAAAAATAATATATCAAAATAAAGCTGAACAGACCAACGTAAATGCTATTTAAAACTTAAGCGTGACAGACCAACAAAAAATGCTATTTCTCATTAGAGCATGACAGATCAACGAAAATTGTATTTCTTATTAGAGCGTGACAGACCAACAGAATGTTATTTCAAACGTAAGGCTTGCAAGACTACCATAAATCACATTCCTTTAATAACTTCAAAATTCTTGAGTCAATCCAACCCACATTTTAGGCACACATTCAAGATTATTGTCAGAATCAACATCTCAATTTTACATATAACTTGACCGTGTAGTTTTGAAAATAATAAGATATACTAGTTTATACCCGTTTCTTGAGCGGTGTTGGTACAGTACCTGGGTATGTCAGTTTCCATCTTTACCTAGTTTCTCCCGCTTTATAGCTAGTACGAAGAAAAATATTTGTGAAATTTCGTGAAAAAATAGGTTATTTGAGAGAGTAACTACGATGAATGTATTTACGTATTGTTTTTATTGGAAAAAAAAATCAGAAATTATGTTTTAAACAAAAATAATTCGCTTTGAACTAATGCCGAATCCCCTTTATAACTACTTTCTTTGCGAATTATCAAAAAAAAAATGTCACTTAGTTAAAAAAATGTAACATATTTTTATATCATTGTGTTATGGTATTTCTTTAAATTTATAAAACACGTATCCAGTTAAAAATATCTTAGACTTACGTGAGATTCGAACTCGGGTATGAACATCGTATAAAGTACTGCCTTAGTAATGTGTACTCTGCCTATTCCTTTTTTATCAACCAATCGTATTTTTATATTTGTGTATGGACAGACACACTCCTAAAACACCATCTATATAATAAGATGCTAAGTCATTTCGTATTGGTACGTACGTTATCACCTTTTACGCACATGAGATCGTCTGATCAGCAAAGATGGTAATTTGTGATTAATTGGATATCATTTAGGTAGAAAATTCCGACTTTATCGATTTTAAAATAAATTGTTCCAAAATCGAATTCTATCGTCTCGTCGATTAAAACAGTTAATTTTAAATACACACATTTTAAAAAGTGACATTCGTTTTATAGATGTGAAGTTGACAATTAGTTTACGATAAGAAAACAGAGAATATTTACTGTTTTAAAAATAGTTAAATTGCTAAAATTTTAGATAAATAAATAAAGAAAATACATATTCGGTTTATTTATTAAAAAAATATTTAGCTGACAATTATTTTTATGGAAGAAGAATAATTTTCCTTAATAGTATTGACTCTGACAGACATTTATTATTTCAAAAGGAATATTATTATTAACAATAAATTAAAAATTTATCAAGAAAGCACCGTAGATTTTCTACAGATCTCGCTAATCAAGATATATGTGGAAAAAATTAAACATGACAGACTGACGGCCAACGGACAAAGTCTCACGCCGAGATGCGAGGTCGCATCTGAAACAAAACATTTAAAAAATATTCTTCTTAAGTTCAACTTCCAACACTTCCAACAATTATAATTAATTTGACCTTTAGCATCTGCTTAACAGACACACATTTATTTTGAGGAAGGCGACATGGCCAAATAAGCAAGTAATAATAATAATAAAAAAAATCCTTGATTTATTTATAAAAAATATTTGTGATTTCAATTGAGATTTGAAATATTTTCTCTGTTATGATGTCCGTTAACTTAAAAAATAAAAAATAAAACAGAGAAAAAAACCTAAGACTTTTCTGCAATTAGTCCAGAACCATTAGCATTTGACTTGTTAGTAAATGCTAATAAACTGATTATTTTCAGAATGATTTCCTTAAGTAATATCTCAATATATAAAATAGAGCCAGTTTTTTCTAATATCTTTGTGATAAGTAGCTTTTTAAATGCAATATAAATACTTTATACTGCTTCGTCAGTCATATAATGCAAGTATTGGTCTGTGTTATAAATTGCATTTCCAATCGATTTTAATATTTAATCCTGTCGATATTTAATTTTTGATTAATCATACATAAAAGAAGGCGACATGGCCAAGTAAGTAGGCAATAAAAACACTTTTATTCCAGGGTTTATTTATAAAAAATATTTTTGGTTGTTGTTAAGATTTGAAATGTTTACTTTGTTATGATGTATGTTAACTTAAAAAAAGAAGCCCCCCCCCCCCAATAAAGAACGAAGACTTTTCTGCAAATAGTCCAGGACTATTAGCATTTAACCTGTTACTAGCTAACAAGCTGATCATTTTCAGAATAGTTTCCTTAACTAATCTTATATATAAAACTAGAAGAATACCCGTCTCAGGAGAGGTAAAGTTAATTCCTTAGATAGCACAGTTTTGTACCAGTTTTATGGCTCTTTACAAAGAATATATGCTACTAAATTTTATGTCTAGAATCCTTATTCCAATTTTGATCAAAATCCATTACATAATTTTGATTCTAGAAAATGTCTAAAATTTAAGTAAAAACTCAAAGTCAGAAGTCACTGTCACACAAAACACCGGTAAAAATTTAATAACAGACGCTTTTTCGATATTCACCGGTACAACGAGAGAGGGAGATGATGTGGAGAAGGGGAAAGTAGAGAGAGAGAGAGAGAGAGAGACGCGAGAAAGAGAAAGTAAAGAGAGAAAGAGAAAGAGGGCAGGAAGGAAGAAAGAAAAACGCACGTTCTTGTTTTATGTAATTAATAGCATCGCTGTGTCTTAATTGTTTAGATGGCTCAGTCGGTTAGCACGCCATACTTACAGACAGAGGTTGTGAGTTCGAATTTCACCCAGGGTATGATCACTTTTACTGTTATTTTGTCCCAACATGATCTTAAACATTCTAAATTGCAATATTAAGCAGATTGATAGTTCTTTTTCTTCTGTAATCTACGTAATTTACGAAAATTGGGATGCAGAGTGGCGCCAGGTAGCTGCGCTAGTGAAAAATAACATTAAAATGTCCATCTTTATATCCATTACACTAAAAGAAATTATCGTAGATAAGTTTTCTGAATGCGTTTTAATATGTGATTCATAACATATTAAATGTTAAATAAAATCCGACAACGGGAAAAGTAGTATTTTCAAGATAGCGTCCAAGATGGCCGATTGTGAAATCGTTGAAAATTCTTGTAACGTGTTTATACTAATTCTAAACAAAGTTTCAGAATAGTCATTTTACTATCAAGTTTGCTTAATGAACTATTAAGGATCTAACATAGTATGGCCTCCCGTGTCTACTACATATTTTGAACTTTTTCAAATAAAATGATAAAATAAAATTAAAAACCAATACCACAGGACAGTTATTTATGAAAAAGTAAACATTGATAAATGTATTGCAAATGAAATGTACAATGACTACTGTTTAGGTATTTTAAAAACTGTATTAAGCAATATTTCAGATACATTGGGTGTATTAGTGAAATGACCCTAATCGTTTGGATGTTAACATGGATGTGCAAATTTTGCATTGATCCTCACTGTGAAAGGGAAGGGTAGCTTCACTTGGTTATTTTTAAAGGAGTACAGAATTAATAGTTGCTTCCCCCTTTAACTCTTGATTTTATTTAAGTGATGGTAACCTCTCCTGCTACAAATTAAAAAATTGTGAATTTATAAATTTGAAGGCGCTAAAGTCAACCATATTGAGTCTACCTCATACACATATCTACACACCTTTCTTCATAGTTATATACGCACACACCCTTAGTCATACTCACATAACCCCACATATATCTAAGCCGCTAAGAACGCTTTGCGTCATATGGCATACATAAAGAAAATACTGCTTCCCATTACAATTAATTTTAATTCAAGGAATTAACGATTTACATCTTTACATGATACCCTCTTGAGTTAGCAATTTAAAGGTGTTGTGGTCTCTCTCTCTCTCTCTCTCTCCCTCTCTCTCTCTCTGTCTCTGTCTGTCTCTCTCTTTCTCTTTCTCTATGTATGTAGCGAAAACTAGCCATGAAAACGTCACAAAGTTTATGTTTTTTCCAACCCCCAAACCCCCGGTCACATAATATCGAAGAATTGGATCAAAACATTAATTCATTCGTGACGAACGGACACTAAACGAGCAGGAGGGGCTTAAATTTGTTCGTTTTTGGATATCTGTTCACACTACGCATGCGCAAATACTTGGGCCACTTCCGTTTTCCTAACACTACTTTCGCTACTTTCATTATGCTAGGACATTTAACAAAACTTTTCAAGACTAAAAAGAAAATAAGTATATTTGAAAATTATAGTTTACAAAAATATTATCAGTTCATGTGAACTTAAAATAAACACATTACATAATAATAATTTAATTACGGAATCTCGCGAACATATTGAACTGAATAGGATAGATTTGTTTACTAACAAAACTTTGTAACATAAAACATTGGTTGATGACAAAATAATCATTTTGTTTACATTAATAAAAAATATATGATTCATGATTGATTCACATTATTCTTTTACAAACAAAACTTTGTTAATAGAAAAAAATATGATTCGATCATTTACTACTTCGTAAAAAAAATTCCATTTCGTCAAATTAAATGAATAAAATATCCATTTTTTAACGAAGAAATAAGTAAAATGTTTTTTTTTTCAACTTAACAACCTTTTTTAATAAAATATTTTTAGCTGCGTACAAAACATTGGATGAATTACTTCGTGACCCTTAGAAATTGGAAAGGAATTTTTAAGCATTTAAACTGTCGAATAGATGAGTGTCTGCTAAAAATTAAATAATATCATGAATAATAATTTCAAAATGTAAGTGATATTGAAGACGAAAAAAAACCCAAATATATTTAGTCAAATTGAATGAAAGAAATTTATTTTTTTAATGAAGAATTAAATAAAATGTTTTTTTTAACACTTACAAACATATTTTAATAAAATACTTTTGTTTGGTGGGCTTATCTTCAGTGGAGTTTTGTCCGCTCAACGAGTAAGCAGCAGAATTTATTTGTTTGCAATTTTGAAGAATTAAAAAGACCAATTTATAAAGACCGAAAAGTATAGTCGCTTTCTTTATAAACAATCGAAACTTTCTACTTCCTACCATAATTGGCCTTTTCGTTAGAAGTAAAGTGTAGTATCCGTTTTGTGTCTTGATACTACACCCTTTATCTGCTCTGATTTCGGGCACGGGTAGCGTGGAAATCCTTCGAGACTGAGGCAATTTTTACTTTCAACTCTGGTATTATTTTTTTAAGTAAAAAACTTGATTGTCTGTTTCTGTATTTGTTTTATTTATTTTTATACTAAAAGACAAAAGTAATTTCGCAAAAAAATTTGTTTGTTATCGGAAAAGATACTACACTGTGATCTAAGTGCGAGAATAAAAATATTTTTTACAATCGGGACACGAGGTAGGTCGGACACTGATACGGCACTTTTGTAGAGGAAAAAAAAACTAATGTTATTATTTTAACCTTTTGTTAGATGTGATTATAGTTTATTATTAGGACACAGTACAGAATAGTTAACAAACCTCCTCTCATTAATAACTAGTTTCGGAAATTTATTTCTATTTTGGGCATGAGGGGTGAGGGAGGTCAACATGTTGCCACTGTACATATATGTGTGTCAACGTTAGCCGTCTGGTTGCGTGTTGTTTTCCCGGGTCTTTTTGTTTCAGCATCATCATCGATGTAATGAAGTCTAGAGGTGACGTCATACCGGTGTAGCACCGGTGCTAATTGTCGCCTTTTTATTCAGTGCCGACTTGGGAGCAGCAGCGAACAGTTCAGTTCCTACGGACTCCGTCTGTTATGAAAATGGACGTAAAATATTTGGATGTTTTCTACTCGTTCTTAGAGTAAGAACGTTTTATGTGGAGATTCAGGGTATCTGAGAGACCCTAATTTTAAAGAAATATATTTTCACTTGAAGGGATAACCTTATGTCAAACGTTTTTTTTTGCTGTGTAAATACAGGTGTGTCTTTAAATTTAAAGAAAATTACGAAACTGAAGGACGTTTCAGGAGAATTTCATTTGAGAAGTAATTTCAAGAACTTGGAGATCCTTGAAATGAAAAGTGTCGAAAGAAAAATAAAGAGGGACATTTGAAACGGACATTTCAATAGAAAAGAAAAAAACTAGTCCAAACTATACCGGAGACGATACGTCAACCAACTGCTACGGTCCTGTATATTTTGAGTTTTATTTTATTGTTTTATGCCCTTTGAGACGCCTTTGTTGAATTTATAATAAGATTTATTTAGTCTTTATTGTATGTTTTTATATAAAAAAAAGGAATTAATTTGTTTCCAGTTCGTTGTGCCAACGAACTTTATCCCTATGTGATCTTTCAGGTCATAAGTTTCATTTTTATCTTGGTTACCAAGGTTAACGTGGTTAACCTAGCTTTGTGAATTAAAAGCAGCCAGCCCCATTTTTATGTTAATAAAACTCTATTTTAACACTACCTAACCTCTTATTTTATCTTTGCCCTTGCCATGTTTTCTTTTAAGCTGTGTTTTTAACCCCTTTTGTTACCACCAAATTAGGATTTTGCAAACAACCACAAAATTACGAAACTCTGCTTTTAAGGTTCTCAGTTCGTTTGAGTAGACGTGCTTCAAACGATATTTCAAGTAACTTTGTTTTTATTATATTTTAAGCACTCTGCTTTTAACTTTCCAGAAATCGTGTGCTCAACTGAGTACACGATATTCTTTTTTCTTCAATTAAAACTGCACTCTGCTTTTAATATGACGTAATAATTGGGGCCAACGGGGATCGTGCACCCTGGGAGGGGCGCACTGGCATGCATCTTGGCGATTATGTTGGGCCTCACGTAGAGACGAAGATGGAGATCTAGGGACTAGTATATATTTCACACGGAATAAACTATACAAAACAAACTGGAAGGATGGCGCCGAAAAGTCTGGAAGGGTTCCTTAAGTTGTATATAGCAATTAAGTCTGTACAACGATGAGTTTGAACAGCTGGACAATTTTGGTCAAGAATCTCTTAGTCACTGATGAATATCAGCTCGTGGGGAGTCGCGCGCGAACGCCTACCCCATAGAGACAGAGAAAGAGAATGAGTGTTTGTGATAACAATATAGCCTAAGCGAGGAATTGCAATTGCCGTATCGCGCGCCCCCACCCAGCTCCGAGAGAGAGAGAGAGAGAGAGAGAGAGAGAGAGAGAGTGGGTCCGCAGCGCGCACCCACCCACCCAGAGAAGAAGAGGGATGGTTGAGAAAGAAAAAGTATGAGTTATATGTTTTTCGGTTTTGTTTGCAGAACGAGATCAGTCACACGGTCAGTCAGAGCTGGGATTCAGCCCGTGTCGGGTACCAATCCTCGCTGCTCGCGTTAGCCGGAGCCCCCCCGTGCTCAGCCATCGTTTTCCAACAGAGATCAATGTCTCAATTAAGGCACTTGCATCTGTAAATGGAGTCACCCACACACCAGAGAGAGAGAGAGAGAGAGAGAGAGAGAGAGAGAGAGAGAAAGAGAGAGAGAGAAAGCGAGAGAGAGAGAAAGCGAGAGAAAGAGAACAACGACGAAATAGTTTAGTAAACAAAGATATGTTATCAAAATAATAGACTTTTTTATTCGACGTTCAAAAAACCATTATATTATCTTGTTAATAATTATTTCATACGAAAAGAAATCGCTGAGTTGTTTGTCATTATTCCTATTGTCGCTTGTTCTGCTTGAATAACCTTGCCTTCACAGAATCAACGAAATCATCATCATCGCCGTCATCACGACCTTGGAGGGAATTCGACACATCTTTGTTTTTACTGCCCCTAGAACGATCATCGGCCAAGAGGGTGTTCACAGTCTGGCAAGATTTCTGCGCAGAGAACCAGATGTGTGAGCACAGAGATAGAGACACGAGTGGACCACCTATGTTACAAGTGGTTCAGTGACACCGGATCAGAGTGAGGTATCTGTTTTACTCGGCACCACTACTGGGATATCAAACACCTGTGTGTGAGTGGCCGACAACGATACACACGGGGTCAAAGAGGCATGTGGGGTCCTATGTCACATTTGGTTTCGTGAGGCAGGATCGAGTGGGGTCCTATGTCACATTAATGGTCTCAGATTGTTTGCAATGTACTCATTGACAACGATATACCCTTACATTTTTCTTCATAATAGATAGTTTTTTTAAATTTCTTTACGCGTGCGTCCTAAGTTCGCACCTAATATAATTACAATTTAAATAGTGGAGGAAATTTCGCAACTCTGCTTTTGTTGTTACCGATTCTCGTATGTGCGAACGGGTACATCGAGATTCTCTTTTTAATATTCTATTCCTCGTGTGTCGCTACGTTCACACATGATTCTATAATTTCCCCATTTGTTTAATTCTTGAGCGAGGTTCAGTGTTTTGATATGGATTTTTGCTGGCTGATTTTTTCATTTTTATGTATTTTATTTTGTGGCATTTTTTGTGAGTTGACCCCCCTATTTCTGTCCAATACGCATGGCTATATTGTATTTTCCCGCCCTTTTGAAGACGCCATTTTGAATTTTTGGTGAACGCTTAAAAATTGAATATTTTTGCGTAATTATTTTCCCCCTAAATATTTGCATTAAATGGCAAATTAATTTGTTGTTTGATGATTTACATTTTGAATTAATTTGTTTAACTGTAAATCAGCCTTTCCCCCTCCTTTTTTTAAAGACTTGTACTTTGATATTTTCCCCGGCTTCCTTTTTCCCGCCATTGGGGGGACATTTTCGCTTCCTTCCATTCTTTAGCCTCTGCCTTGGACGCCATCTTGTATTTTCGCACCAATGTCGTCTACCCCCACGATTAGTCTCCTTTTGAAGAGGTGAGATTGCGAAAAGATGGAAGTAGACACTATTCTTGAAGTCCTTGGGGCTGGCGAGGGGGTGAACCGTAATTTTGTTTCATCCCAAAAGGCTAGAGTGAAGGAGCTTTTTGCTTTTATTGATACATTCAATGAGCAAATAACCAGTGCCATCATCGAGAGTGAGGCTCGCGAAAAAATGTCAAATAACCGGCGGAGTGAGGCATTGTATCGTATTCATGTGGAGCTATGTTTTAGTGAATTTGAGAGCTCCCCTCCTCGTACTGCGGCGGTGGAGGAGTTTAAAATGTCACATTATAATGTGACCCCCCAAGCTTACATGTCCGGTTTTTGACCCTGCAAGTTTGGATGACGACAGGCTGGCATACCTCAACTTCTTTGAAGAATTTAAAAATTGTGTGTCGAGCGTTCCGAGTAAGTCCACGAGGCTGATCATTTAAAAAAATCACCTCAGGGGCTATGCTCACAGGATATTTCAGATGCCAATTTTGATGCGGCTGTGGAAATCCTGGACCGGGAGTTCTTAGATAGGAAATTCATAGTGAATTCCATTTTTAAGGACCTTAATGCCGCTAAACCTCTTAGGGAGTCTGATGTTGACTCCGTGAAGATTTTTTTAACTAAAGTTGAAGCTCAGGTATACGAGCTTAAGAATTCATTTGGATTGGATTTCCTAGAAGAGGATGCCCCCGGCAACCAGTTGTTGAGTTGCATCATTTTTGGAAAGCTCCCTACGTCGTTGAGGTGTGAGCTTATTCATGTAGTTGGTAATAACTACCCCTCTCTGGGAGAGATCCTGGACCATTATTCCAATGTGATGCATACATTGGAAATCACAAGACCTGGGGTGGTTAATTTAGTAAAGCCTGATGCCAAACAGAGAACCTCTGGTTCTTATAGATTCAAGCCCACTAATGTTGGCAGGAAGCCCTCCACATTGGAGAATTTTTTTGTGAAGCATGAGCCTGCTTGACGTAAGTGCTTCCTCTGCAGTGGTGACAGTCACATCACTTACTACTGTAAGAAGTACCCCACACTTAAGGATCGTTTGCAACGATGCAAAGTGGCTAAATTGTGTGCTCGTTGTGTTAGCCCTTTTCATACCGCTGAGTCTTGCCCGGGTAGAAAAGGTCGCCTCCGCCAGTGTTGGAGGTGTAAAAGTTGTGAGCATGCAGGTGCATTGTGCCCAGACTTAGACAAGTCTCAGCTGGATACTAATCTTTGCCTGCAGATGGGGGACGTGAATCTTCTATTGCCGATAATAGAAATTGGCATAGTCAGTGGTGAGGTGGAAAAGACATTTAATTGTCTATTAGATTCGGGTAGCCAGCACTCTTATTTATCGGATGGAGTGCTGGATATTTTGAATTGTCGTTCTGCTCCGATGAAGAGGAGGGACTTCATTATTAAAACCTTCCTGAGGAGTCTGAATGAGCTCGAGTTATGCGTCAAATTGCCAAACTCTGAGTGTGCGATTCCCTTTCTGGTGGACGAGGGCTTGGACTTTCAGTTTCATGTCAAGGATCTTTCTACCGCTGTCGAAGGTATTTTTGCTGGTGGTGGGAAGTTGGCTGCTGACTTTTCAGGTATTCATAATGATTGCATTACGGTACATAGATTGGTAGGCGTGGACCTACTGAAGTACATGGGACCCATGAAACTGTCTCCCTTTATGAATGGGTCTGCCTTTGAGTTCCCTCAAGGTATAGTGCCTTTTGGTGATATGTCGGATTTTGTGTGCCCGGTTGTGGAAGAGACGGATGCCATCATTGGTGGCGTTAATTATAGCCAGGTTGTTTCCGAATATTCTCAGTGTCCTATGACACATGTTTATTTTGTCCTCGACCCGAAGTCTGAATACTTCGATACTTGTCACCCATTTGACAAAACAGGGTCTGTATGAAGACTACTGTCAGGTTTTCTTGGATCAAGAAAGGGAGGATATCATTGAAAAGGTGCAGGTTAAACACCTGAGCCCCATATTCCCCCTACTGTGTATCAGACAACTGCAAATACATATTTACTTTTAGAAACCCCTAAAGAAAATTATGTCACCACCACACGTAGTGGTCGACGAGTACATGGGCCCAAAAAACTGTCTAAAACTGTCTATATATAGAATGAGCCTTGTACTCTATTCTTCAAAACATACTTCTCACATTAAGGATCCACACTTCTCCAAAATTACTTTTTTCAAAGAGAAGACAAACTCTTAAATAAAAAAAATATATATTTTTTCATTAATATACAAACATTTCCTGAAAATACTTCTTGCAGAAAAGACTTTTCCCTGCAAAGCAAAAAACCCCCCAAAAAACAAAACTTTTTAAACATTTGTTGATTGACAGATTTTGTATTTTTGTTATTTCCCACTGCTACACTTCCTTTTATTTCCTGTCGGCTTTCAGCCTAAGCAGGGGGTTATGTAGCAGTCACCAATAGAGACTACTTTTGAATGCGTAACACTGTCCCTGTGAGCTGGCTTGTCCAATCAAATCACAGGGAGCAGTAATATCGTTAGTTCTCTAAGGGACTACTTATGTTCCCTTAGGGTTCGAGGAAAAAGATGACACGACCTCCTGGCACCAGCTTGGACACATCGCAGAGATCACCAGCGAGGAACGAGGAAACGCTCTCTCTCCTGCTGCCGGCGCCCACTCGACGACTACTACGGCAGCCCTAAGAACTCTTATATTCTTCCTCTTCCTCAGACGGACACTGTCCCACTCTCATCTACCTATACCAAACGGTATAGGTAACCTTGAGTTAATAAAACCCCTTTTTGTTATAGTTACAGAAATACTTTTCGTTGTTCTGTTTCTTTACGAGAAGATAAAAGGATAACCCCTTTCATCCTCTCATCATCACCTTATAAATCCGGAGGATTCTACCCATTACACTTGGATTCCTCACCGACCGGTTGTTAAAGCCGATGTTAAGGCCGGTGTTCAACTGTTCTTTGCGAACAGGTGGGGCCCCCTCTCTGAACGACTGTGTTTATCCAGGAATTAACCTCTTTACGGATATGCTAGAGTTATTATGAAAGTTCAGGATGGATCGTTATGTCCTTTTGGCAGACGTCCGTAAGGCCTTTCTCATGATTCGGTTGGAAGCCGACAGGGACAAGAATCGGTTTTGCTTTTTTGTGAAATTTGACGATGAGCTTGTGTGTTATCGTTATAAAACACTAATTTTTGGGTTTGTTGCCAGCTCATTTATCCTCAACTTTGTTATTAAACACCATGTTGAGAAGTATCCCCCTAGTTTGTGTAAGGATATGCTCCTAGGAAATTTTTATGTAGATAACCTTATAAGGACCCACAATTCCCCTAATATTTTGCTGGACTTATACCAGAATGCTATGAGCATCATGCAGGAAGGTAATTTTTCTCTGAGGTCCTGTAACTCAAATAGTGAAGTTTTGACGGGTCGAATGAGGACTGACGGCAGTTTTGTTACCCATGATTCTCCCTTGGAAAAAGGTGATGGGATATTTGTATGATCCTGCACAGGATGATTTGCATGTGGTAGTCAATTCCTTGGAGGTTGCAGCTGATACCAAGAGGGGCATACTGTCTCAGAATTCTTCCATTTTTGAACCATTGGGTCTTTGTTTGCCTGTGACAGTTAAAGGGAGAATACTCCTCAGTGAGATTTGGAGGACCCAAGTAGCTAGGGATCAAAAGATACCAGTGGAGTTGCAGCTCGTTTGGAACAAGCTGTTTCCAGATCTAGTTCGTCTGCACAGTTCGAAGGTTCCCAGATGTGTTGTGGACTCCTCTGCACCTGCATCGTTGTTAACCTTTTGCAATGCTTCTCAGCAGGCCTTTGGTTTTGCAGCCTACATTTTTCAGAATGGGGCGGCTAAACTGATATTTTCTAAGGCTAAAGTGGCTCCCTTGGCAAGGAGGACCTTGCCTTCTCTTGAGTTGTTGTCCGTCTTTCTGGCGATAAAGTTCATCCCTAACATTTTGAAGGTGTTTCCGCGGGATGTGATGAAGAAAGTTGTAGTGGCTGTAGATGATCAGGTGGTGTTGTCATGGATTTTGTCGGAAACTATTAAGACAAAGTGCGTGTTCACTCGAAATCGTTTGAGGAACATTCGAGAAAGAGTTGACAAATTAAGTGAACAGGGATTCGAAGTAGTGTTTAAATATGTAAATATTACTGACAATCCAGCTGATCTGATCATGAGGGGAATCACTTTGGAGAAGTCCCAATTGCAATTTTGGTTGTCTGGGCCGGAGTGGTTGGTCGGTGAAGATTATTCCTGGCCTTTGAGTGATCTGAACTGTCTGAGTTCTGACAGTCAGAGGATGGTACTGATTAATACCATCACTGGCTCTCCGGTGATTCGGGATGTGATTCCGGTGATGAATTTCGAAAAATTTTCGTCTTTGGGAAAACTCATGAGAGTTTTGTCCTATGTGTTCAGATTTGTGCTGAAGTTACAGAAGTCTGTGGAGGAGCCTGGGCTGGTGGCCAGAGTTTATTTGATTAGGTTGGAGCAGTCGTTGCTCCTTTCCAAAGAAAAATCCTTTCTGTTGAATCCCTCCAACCATGAGATTCCTCCGCTGGTTGCGAAGTTGGATATTTACCTAGATGATAGAGGTTTCATTAGGTCTGGGGGAAGGATTGGTAAGTCCAGCCTCTACCCTCAGGAGATTTTGTACCCTATTTTGTTACCGCGATATAGCCATGTCACGGATTTAATTATTATGGACTGCCACTTCAAGTGTAAGCATTTAGGCATTGCGGCTACGTTTGTCTGGCTTCTGGATACACAAGTCCAGGCAGGCGGTGAAAACTGTTATTAATTCCTGTGCTCTGTGCAAAAAGTACAATGCTATATCTTTCAAGTACCCCAAGGTTACGAACTTACCTAAGCACAGGGTTAACTTTGTGAAGCCTTTCCACCATACAGGCATGAACTTCATGGGTCACCTGTGGGTTGGGGAGGGTAAGGAGCTGAAGAAGATGTATATCTTGCTTTTTACCTGCTTCAATGTGAGGGCGGTCCACTTGGAGTTGGTGAGTGATATGTCCACTCATTCTGTGATACTGGCACTAGTTAGGTTTTTTAACATATATGTGGTGCCTTCCCATATATATTCCGATAATGCGAGGTCATTCATTGCTGGGTGCAATTTGATCAAGCGGGTGCTTGTGGCAGATGAATTTGAAGAAAGATTTAGCACCTTTGATATAAAACATTTAACTATACCCTGGTATTCTGCCTGGTTCGGAAGTGTTTGGGAGCGTCTTGTTAAGACGGTGAAGGGTTGTCATTACAAGTTGGTGGGACGACAGAAGCTGAGTTATTTCGAACTTCTCTCAGTGTTGTCAGATATACAAAATGTGGTTAACTCTCGCCCCCTCACTTACCGGTGTTCTGGGGATGCTGGCTTGGATATCATATCCCCCAATACGTTTATCCGCCCTCACTATAACAGCACATTTTTTATAAACTCTAGCGAGTGTTTTCTTGAAGATCCTCCCCCTTCCAGGAGTGACCTTTTGGAGAAGTTGGCCCACAGGGATCTCCTCTTACAAAGATTTAAGAGTTTGTGGTATGAGGAATACCTGCTCGGATTGAGGGAGCTGAATCGAGATTTGTACCAGACTGATTTTGATGATGTCATATCGGTGGATGATGTGATACTCGTCAAGAACCCAGCCAAATCTCGCCCATATTGGTCCTTGGGCAGAGTGATTAAAGTTACTCCTGGTGATGACTCCCATATAAGATCTGCCCTGATTAGGAAAGCTGATGGCACCACTCAGGAGCATTCATTGAGGCACCTTTTTCCTTTAGAGTTATCGATTACTCATTCGCATCAAACCTCGGATTCCTCCGATGAATGTTCCAATTCAGGAAATCCTGGAGAAATTCCGGCTGACGCTGTTGTTGGAGCCTCTGCCACAACCTCCGATTCTAGGCCCATTAGAACCCGTAGGAGGGTTAGTGATCAGAATGAGGACTATTTGTAGTATTGAGATGAACAAGGAGCATGTAAATAAAAACAAATTTTTTTTTCTTGTCCGGAGAGTGTCTGAAATTTATTTCTATTTTGGGCATGAGGGGTGGGGGAGGTCAACATGTTGCCACTGTACATATATGTGTGTCAAGGTTAGCCGTCTGGTTGCGTGTTGTTTTCCTGGGTCTTTTTGTTTCAGCATCATCATCGATGTAATGAAGTCTAGAGATGACGTCATACCGGTGTAGCACCGGTGCTAATTGTCGCCTTTTTATTCAGTGCCGACTTGGGAGCAGCAGCGAACAGTTCAGTTCCCACGGACTCCGTCTGTTATGAAAATGGACGTAAAATATTTGGATGTTTTCTACTCGTTCTTAGAGTAAGAACGTTTTATGTGGAAATTCAGGGTATCTGAGAGACCCTAATTTTAAAGAAATATATTTTCACTTGAAGGGATAACCTTATGTCAAACGTTTTTTTTGCTGTGTAAATACAGGTGTGTCTTTAAATTTAAAGAAAATTACGAAACTGAAGGACGTTTCAGGAGAATTTCATTTGAGAAGTAATTTCAAGAACTTGGAGATCCTTGAAATGAAAAGTGTCGAAAGAAAAATAAAGAGGGACATTTGAAACGGACATTTCAATAGAAAAGAAAAAACTAGTCCAAACTATACCGGAGACGATACGTCAACCAACTGCTACTGTCCTGTATATTTTGAGTTTTATTTTATTGTTTTATGCCCCTTTAAGACCCCTTTGTTGAATTTATAATAAGATTTCTTTAATCTTTATTGTATGTTTTTATATGAAAAAAAAAGGAATTAATTTGTTTCCAGTTCGTTGTGCCAACGAACTTTATCCCTATGTGATCTTTCAGGTCATAAGTTTCATTTTTATCTTGGTTACCAAGGTTAACGTGGTTAACCTAGCTTTGTGAATTAAAAGCAGCCAGCCCCATTTTTATGTTAATAAAACTCTATTTTAACACTACCGAACCTCTTATTTTATCTTTGCCCTTGCCATGTTTTCTTTTAAGCTGTGTTTTAAACCCCTTTTGTTACCACCAAATTCGGATTTTGCTAACAACCACAAAATTACGAAACTAGGTAGTAAATTAAAGTCATATTATGCGATTACAAAATATGATTTTCTGTTTTTAAAATTATCTTTACACTTTCGTTCTGTTTTTGCTTACAAAACAATTGAACTACTATGAATTTTTTACTATTTATTGTATCTTTTTTGTCTAATATAGTTTTTACAACAGTGTCGTCAGAGTTTGAATTCTTAATCTACACCACCCGTCATTTCGTCTTCTTCTTCTTCCTTTAGAGGAGGGAGGGGCTAATTAAAATTTCGACAGACTTAATTTTAATTGTTTTCAGACTTCGTTTAAATGACTTATTTTTTTATTATTACTGTCTTCTGTAGTCGTGTTGTTGTAAGGGTTTTGTCCATTACCTAAAGCTTTAGCGTGCGATCCCAATCGAAATCTCGAAGTTTTTTTTACTTTTTATTTTTTAATCTCCCTTCCACAGCGATGCAATGTGACACAAGGTCGTGTCCTTTCAATGTATGAAAAAAACAAAAACAAAAAAAACTTGCAATTTTCTTGAAAGGACAACACTCAACGCCCTACAGTAGCAGCCTCAGGCGATAAGCAATGAACTAACCCTTTCTCAACAGGTGAGAAAGCAAAACCTGGGAAGGTGTACCTCCTAGAACTGCACAGAACAACCCTGACATCGGCGGAATGAGGGCACAATGACCAAGACGGTACTGGTCTAAGGGTGTACCATCCATCCCAACAGATACTACACTTTGATTTTTTTATTTGCAAAAAATATAAAAAGCATTTACACTCAGGACAAATTTAGCACAAGGCCATCACAAGTGTTGGTCTAAAGCAGGGGCGGGCAACCTTTTCAGAGTGAGGGTCAGATGTGACTTTTGGAAGGAGATCGCGGGCCGGAGTGAAAAACGAAATCTCAGAATAACTATATTTTGTTTACATGAATAAATTGTACGAAAATTGCATTGAACACTCTACAAATCTGATATTTTTTCTCAAGAGACTTCTGTATGTGATGGTATAAAAGGCGCCGACGAAGAGCCATTTTGGAATCATAAAAAATAATGATGGGGAAGTAGCAAGTTGATCAGCATTTGTTTTGACACACCTCACATAGGTTCTATGTTTCATGCCCTTTCCTTGTCTCACGTTTCCTGATTGCCTCTCTCTCTTTTTCTATTTTCATCTCTTAATAGTTAAAGAAAAATGAAATATACATGCATCATCGCTCGCTGATATTTATACATTTTCATCCGACTGTAAATCTTAATTGAAACCTACTTTTACGTCTATGTCACAAAATGATATGAGTTTTACTGGGAGGTCCGCGGGCCAGATTGCAATAATAAAGCCTAGCAGGGTGGCGGGCCGGACACTAAGCCTTTGCGGGCCGGATGTGGCCCGCGGGCCGCAGGTTGCCCGCTCCTGGTCTAAAGTAATAAAATTGTCTACTCTACTCTTAGCTAGAATTTTCTAAGTTACCACAATACCACATTTGCTCGAAGTTAACTTTTACAGAATTTGAACCGAATTAAATTAGTTTCATTAATAGTTAGGATAATCGTTACCGGTCTAAGAGATGTAGCATCCATCGGAACAGATACTACATTTTAATATCAGCAAAAATGCCGAGAAATACTTTTTTTTTAATCTCCCTTCCACAGCAGTAAGATTTACCACAACGTCTGAAACTTTGTGGACAGTATATTAGAAATTGTCCTTCCAAATTATTAAAAAAAACTGGAGATAGACTACCATAACAATATATATTGTGAAAATGCAGTACCTATGGTACTGGGATAAGTATATTTCATTTTAATCTCAGGGTGGGGGCGTACAAAATTATATCGTGGGGTCTGCCTCTGCACAAAACAACTTTTTTATTTATACCTTGAAAATTGAGATATACTTGGGGGGGGGGGCGTATAAAATTATATTGTGAGGTAAGCCTCCTTGCCGAAAAACTTTATTTTATGTATAACTTGAAAATGGAGATAGACTACCATAACAGTATATATTCTGAAACTACAGTATCTGTGGTACTGGGATAAGTGTATTTCATTTTGATCCGGGGAGGGGGGCAACATTATATTGTGGGGTCTCTCTCTGCGCCAAACAACTTTTGCCCCGGGCAACTAGATGAAGAGGGGCGGCGAACAGGTGTGGGGGGAGAGGAGGCGACCCGGAAGAGACAGCTTTTGCTCCAGGCTACAGGGAAAGGGGCAACAGTAAGAAAGGGGCTGTGAAATGGTGCGCCTAGGGAAAATGAGCCCCGGGTAGAGATACACATAGAATGCGCACCGAGTAGAGATACATATAGAATGCACACCGGGTAGAGATATATTTAGAATGCACACCAGGTATATATATATATATATATATATATATATATATATATATATATATATATATTATACAGAGAGGGAGAGAGAGAGAGAGAGAGAGAGAGAGAGAGAGAGAGAGAGAGAGAGAGAATGCGTACAGGGTTTATATATATATATATATATATATATATATATATATATATATATATATATAGAGAGAGAGAGAGAGAGAGAGAGAGAGAGAATGTGCACCGGGTAGAGAAATATATAGAAAGCACACTTTGTCATGGCTGCCTATCTGACATTAAAAAAGCAAACGGGTGTTAATAAAAAGAAAAATCCTACGTTATATTTTAGGACAAATGTTTGTTTTCACAAATAAAAATTTATTTTCACGAATTTGTTTAATGGTAATATACAAGGTATCCACTTGGTCATGGCCGCCTTATCTGACATCAGAAATTGCAAACAGTGCTAATCAAAAGAATTTGTTTAATGGTAATATTAAATATATCTTCTTCCTCCTTATACGACCGTAGTAAGGATATTTTGCTAGGTCTATGATATAAAGGACAGTTGTCTATGTGTGTGTATGTGATTATGTTTGTATGTCTGCAAAAAACTGACGAGATACTTGACAGAAATATCGAAAAAAGGCAAAAAACATCGATTCCTTTGCACCAAACTGACACAAAACTTTTCGGGGATACTAAAGTTCTTTGTTTTCCAGTCATCTGTACATTGTGCACATGTGTTGTTTGCCAAAATAAAAACCACAACGTTAAAGTGACCTATTTTCCTATAGATTTTTTCTCTGTGTCCGTAGCATAATGGCTACAGATTAAGAACACCGACCAAGCGGCCGAGTGTTAGAATCAAACTGACCCGTAAGAATTTTATTTTAACGATAACTTACATATACACCGAAGGTGGGGGGGGGGGCGAAGACGGAGAAGGTACTATTTTTATAGAAATATATCATACTTTTGCCCCGGGCAACGGGAAAAAGGAAGGAAAAAGGAAGGGTGGGGAAGATGAGGCGATCCGGGAAGAGACAGCTTTTGCTCCAGGCAATGGGGAGAAGGGGGTATTGGGGAGAGGGAACGGTGAAATGGAGCGACCAGGGAAGAGAAAGTCCCGAGCAATGCCGGGTAGCCCTTACTAAAACATCACATTTGAACAAGTGTTTCTGTGCCTGATATCATCAAGTGCTGCGGTTCCTTTTTTATATATATATTTTTATGTTTTGACACAATTACACATTCTCAAAAGAAACAAGACACATTGAAATAAAAATCACCCATTTAAATATAAAATTGTTTTTGTTTTGTTCATTATATTCTTGTTTGAAAGTGGTGGACACACTGTTGAAATAAATGTGTTCCAATATATTGAGCAATAAAGTGATAATTTTTCACAGAAATATGTTAAGCACACTTTTTCACTACTGTTTTCTTGTTCATGCTTCGGTTTATAATCTGAAACAAACTCGGGAGCAATAAATTATTACAGCAGTAGGACACTGTCTAAATGTTATATGCTGTATAAAACACTGCTCAGTTCACTAGATGCAGCAGGTGTATGCAATAATGCAGTAGAACACTTGAAACGTAGTAAATGCTGCATCCGGATGTACTCAATACTCTAGATAGAGCAGGTATGTGTTATAATATAGTTTGCCTCTTAGTATGTCTTATGTCGAATCTAACAGTGCACAATACCCTAGATGGAGCATGTGCGTAATTTACTAATGGATATATACGGAATCTACAACTGTTCAATATGTTAGATAGAACAGTGTAACATTTGGTAAGTTGTATCTGTTTAATCTGTCGGTGCTCATTAGCCTCAATACAACAGATTTTTGTAAATTCGGTGCCATAGCTTTCAAACTAAAGGCTCAGTCGATTTCTCACAATATTACATTAGGGGAAGGGTGCAATAGAAAAAGCTAGAGACACGTAAAGAGATAGATGTTTAAATAGAAATATGTCACACTATTTAATATCTTCTATTTGTTTATTTTATGGCCCCGGGCAACGCCGGGTACACTTGCTAGTATATATATATATATATATATATATATATATATATATATATATATATATATATATACAGGGTGGGCCAAAATAAGTGTCCTATCTTTAAATTTGAATAACTTGAATTTGAATAACTTCCACAAAATAAAAGTTAAACTCACCAAACTTTATGTGTGTGTAGACTGACCCTTCCGAGATTTTTTGAAATAAACAAAACAAATTTTAGCCGAAAAACACTTCTTAAAACTTACAAAAACTAAAGTATTGTTTTTTACACTGTTTTGAGTGTTTTAAGCAAAAATAATGTTTTCTAAATGAGGGTACGTTCCTTAGGGCTAATACGGCTCATGCTTGCTTCGGAAGGGGTCCTTTACTTATTCTTAAAAAAAAAAAAAAAAATCAATAAATAAAAAAGTTATGAATTTTTAAAAATAGGACCCTTATTTTTGCCCACCCTGTATATATATATATACATATATATATATATATATATATATATATATATATATATATATATATATATATATATCAATGTATGTGTGTGATGTTTGTGTGTTCCATATAGAAAGGAAGGTTAGAGAATCTAAATAAGACCTAAAAGTATATTCCGATGTAAAATGTACTGGTGAAGACAATGGAAGTGTTCCCAAATATCTAAGTACACACCTAAGACAGCTATGAGAGCATACACCTTAAAACTTCAAATACATTTTATTTTTATGACATTTGGATCATATGTATAACATTTTCTGGGAAAGACAATGGAAGTGGTTTTGAATCTCACAGCTCCCTTAGGTTAGGAGGGCTAACCTAAGGGAGCTGTGGGGGCTGAAATTCTATTAAGACTTAAAATATATCATATCTTGATGAAATTTATATCATATGTATAAAATTCTCCGGGGGAAGACAATGGAAGTGGTCCCGGATCTCAACGTTATCCTCTATGTGTCGAATATCTACGTTCCCCTACCTTTAAGTGACTCATGGTGACATAACCCCCGAAAAACTTCAAATACGTGTATCCAACTTTAATGAAATTTAAACCATATGTATAAAACTAATTAAGAGAGTTTTCCAACATTTCAGCTTTTTCTGAATCTATTAGGGGCAAAACTGGAGGAGGGGACAGTAAAACCAAAGAAATGAGCAGAGTGAAAAAGTAGTGATCCTCATTCAATCCTGAGAAACATCTGGTCTTCTTGCTAGTTTATATATAAAACGCACGCATTCATAACACCGACACATGCATATATACACAACGTGTACCCACATTCGTGTCAAAAACTCACTCAAGTTTAACCGTGTATAACTCCAACAATAAGTTTATTTTAACTTAGTTCACCCCAAACAAAGGAAGTTGGCACGGTAAACATAAGGGCCACCGAGAATTTGGGTGAAAGTTTGGAAGGTTATCCTAAATGGGGAGCTCTGCAGCGAAATGTTTGTATACATTAGTTTTAAACCTTTGCATGTCGGCACAGTCTGGGAAACAGGGATCAGAGAGGGAGTTCCAAAGGCCGGCAGCTCGACGAAAGGAGCTATTAGAGTAGAAGGCTCTTCGGCATCTGGGAACCTGCACAGTGAATGGATGGAATTTAGCTGATTGTCGGGTTGGTCGAGTGTATTTACGTCGAGGGGATACCAGAGCAGCAAGTTCATTGGAGCATATTCCATTGAAGTACTTGTAAAACAAGCACAAGGATGCAACATTGAAGCGATGGGACAGGGGCTTGGTTCATATTGAGGTACTTGTTATTCAATGACCGTATATTTTGATTTTACGTGTGGTCCAAAGATTTGGAATTATATGACCACAAGCAGTCATAAACCTGTTAATATTGACTTCTTATTATAATCATTCTTTCACAAAATATTGATGAATTATCACAGACGGGGTAACCCTTGTGATTTAAATTTTTTTAAAGATTTTTTATTAGAATCTTTAATTTTTGCTCTTATGTCATGAATTCACTTTTTAATAGTAATTTTCTTTTCAAAATATGGTGACATACTATTTTGAAAAGTTGCCTAGTTATCTCATAAACTGTGTTAAAACATTTCAGATAGTCATTTTAGGATTAACATGTCAATACAAATACTTCAGAATGATCAAATATGATGCTGCATTTCTTGACATGTGTTTTTATCCTTAAAATTAAATGCTTCAATTGAACCAAAATTAAATGATAAGGTATTACAATTGTTTTATTATCATTAGATAAACATGGAGAGTACAAGAAAGATGAAAGCACCAAAAGTTGTTGATTAAGTAGAAAATGAAACTGAGAAGAAAAATCTTCACAGGAAGAAGAACAAAGTTCTTTTGGGATATCCGTGATGAGCAAATGCCATCGTAACCTGAAACCAATCATCAAGTCTCTATTAGAATTAGAGAATCAGCAACAATCTATTTTGAAACTGAGATCTGGTGCATTCCAGTCTGATTCTTCACTACACAAAATCTGTTGTTACCATTTGCTTCAACTTCGTGATGATTTTGAAATAAAGTATACAAAATGCTGCAACATCTTGAAGAGGCATATCTATACATCAACAAACAGCAAGAAGAAAAGAGGTACTCATATCATCACCCTAGAGATTTTCCTGTTGGTTAGAAAATGGAGTTACTCTGTTGTTCCAGGCTGGAAATTATGTCGTACATGAATGAAGAATCAGAGTCTGATACAACACTGAGTGAAAATGAGGTAAATCTTGCACAAGATTTTGAATGAGAGGAGCAGCAGATTAAGTTGAATGCAAGTTTGGGCATTTTTGGTATTTCACCATTAAAGTCCCACGGCCAAGCCAAGAGAACACAGACTTCTGCAACATTGAACAAAATTGAACAAAGTTATGAGAGGCAGAAAGAAACAGCAACAACAGTGTTTGAAAGTCCCGAATTCAGCACTCCTACTGTTTGTGGGATCTGTGAAAAAGAAGTTCATAGCAAATCAGCTGATCTAGACCTTTTGGTCGCATTGATGAAGGATAAGCTTGAAGGAAACTTATCAACTCGTGAGAATTTAAACCATGAAATTATCCTTTTGAAAAAGAAAATTACCATTAAAAAGTGAATTGCCCAGAATCTTTTTTATGGAAATCACCCCAGACAAGGCATGAAGCCACTTAATGTAAGGAGCTAAACAAAATACTACTTGAAGGTCAAAAACTATCCAAAGATTAGTGTTAGATGAATAGATTCCGACCTAGAAAACAGAAATTCTTCCCCCTTTGCCAGAAACATCGCTCATGGAATGTGAGGACTAAAGGACAAAATAAGGGAAGCGAGAGTTACAAGGCTGCCGAAAGTAAACCCACATTCCACTTCTTACTCTCCTTAAATATTCTCTTGGACTGTCGCTTTCGCATGGCTGTTAAATGATGTGATGTAAACTTCATTATCTCCCCCTGAACTTGGAACTCTCCAAACAACATGGCGACTTATTGACCTAAATGTTTTTTGAATCATATGACCGGGCTTCCATTAATGCTCTATTTATTATTTTGCTTAATTTCAGTGAATTCATTTACTCCATTGCAGAACCATTTTCGATGTTTGTTTTAAAGGTATTTCAAGGCTGCTTTTCTGATGAGAGAGAAATTATATTCTCTTAGTTCGGCTGCTTTTAGAAATTGTTGTTTTTTTGGCGACCTATTTAATAAATTTTCTCTCAAAACGATCATACAACATCCTGTTTTGTTCGAAATTTTCAATTTTGAACCTGGTTTAAATATGAAAGTAAAATTAATTCTCCGAACAGAAGAAGAGTTTTGCAGTGCTTTTACGTCCCCTTACGAAAATTAAGATCAGGATATAATGTAATGGATTTTCTATCAAAATTAGAATACGGATTCTAGACATAAGGCTTAGTGTTAACTAAGCCTTATGTCTAGAATCCGTATTCTAATTTTGATAGAAAATCCATTACATGATTTTTTTTCTAGAAAATGTCTAGAAGTTCAGGCTTAAACTAAAGGGGTCTTAAGAAGAAATTGCAATTCAGGGAATTTTGCTTAATTTGTGTCTAATGACTATGGACCAAATTCAAATTAAAAAATTTTGAAATAGAAGGTTTTGCTCCGAAGAAAACCTTTAAAATATCCCAAAGAAACTAAAATTTGGGGAATATTTATTAATTGATGTCTCATACGTATTGTTAAAATTTCACAGAAATCGAATGTATTTAAATTTTCATGAAGGTCCCAATTTTTACCTTCTTTGCATAAAACTAGATGAAATATAGCCCACATTACGACCACTTACACCTAGCAATTGTGCTCCAAAATTAATAATGATCGGTTAATTAGTTTAGGAGTGAATCCTGTAATACAAATATATAAACATATGAATTTTATGTACATATAAAAGGAATTCATAGAACCTACGATATTAATGTTTTCAGTCTGGCGTTTTACCACAAGACCACAAACACGTGTCCATAGATTCCTTTTATATGTACATAGAAATTAAATAATAAATATATATATAACATGAAAAAAATAATTACAAGTCCTATTAAAAAGGGTAACTTCTTTACCGGAAGTAGAAAATACTAGAAAAACAGATATGTTTCTATCGCTATTAAAAACATTAACAAACACCACACACATATATATATATATATATATATATATATATATATATATATATATATATATATATATATATATATATATATATATATATATATATATATATATTCAAAAGAAGCTTTTAGTCCTTTATACACCAAGTAAAAAATGAAGTTTAAATTCTAGAAATATTAACTAAATCGCATATATCAAACTTAGAATTTGTATAAGTCGACTTACTGCTGGAAAATTCACACACACAAAAAGGAATCCAACTATATCCGTAGTAAAACATAAACAGGGCACCTTACCTTACATCGTGAGATAGAAAAGGGGAATCATCAGCTATTTATAATGTAACTGTTTAGGATATTAACAAAACAGAACAGTTATTAAACTTATAGCTTTCCAGCAGTATTGATCAAAATACCACCTTTCCATAACCAAATAGAGACACAATTCAGTTATTATTTTATTAAAGCAACACTACACTTAGCCACCATGCTAGATACTCGAAGCTCCAACATGAAAGGAAATATCCCCATAAAGAAACGGGAACAGACATGCCAAGACTTAGCTTGTGATCTGGTAGTAGCATATATATATATATATATATATATATATATATATATATGAATAAATGCTAAAGATTTTTCATATATAACTCCTATATTACCATAAAAACGACTCACAATTATTTAACTCAATGATAGAACATAGTCTTTTTAAATACAACTATTTGTATGCCTAATTTCCATACCTATTTTTTAAGCAGTTTATACCAAATTAATGTTTGGTGTTATTCATTTGTAATTTTACTGTCCTATTTCCCTGAAATTGTTACTTCCCTGCACTGATGAGAGCAATAAGCTTGAAACGCTAGCGTCTGTAGGTATAAATAATTTAATATTTATTTATAAATATTATACTAAGCCCCTTTAAGAAATTAAAGTTGAGCACTCTCGGGGAAGTTAAAAATAGACTGTCAAAAAACTCTAATGCAAAGTTCCGAAACGTTCGTCGAACACTCTCGACTAGTCTTCTATCTGTGCCCGCTTCTAGGTACATATAGATCTTAATTTCCCTAAATTACGTGACAGTTTCCGTGGGCCGAGTGGATATGGCTGACTCTGTGTACCGGGTTCGCGCCTCCCGACTGTCTGAAATTGTTACTTCCCTGCACTGATGAGAGCAATAAGCTTAAAACGCTAACGTCTGTAGGTATAAATAATTTAATGTTTATTTATAAATATTATATATATATATATATATGAGTATATGAAAGGATAAAAATAATCCGACGGTATGAAATTAAAAATGGAAAAGCGGAAGACCTTTTCGCTCAACGTTTCGCCCAAATTTCACGTGGGCTTTAATCAAAATAATACACAACAAGTCAACACGTCGAATAATTGAATCTGCCCTCATAGCCCTTTCCACAAATAAAATTAAACAAAGAATGGGCTTCTACAATATCTCCCCCAACCTATCAAAAGCAATCATTAGTGAAAACAAGATAATTCTAGACACCGGATGATTCCCTGAGCTTTAAATTAAATATCCTTTGGACCCCTTTCTGCTCTTTATTTTCTCATCTTCTTTTCCAATGCTACTTCTATGTATATTTGATATATATGTATGTATATGTGTTATATATATGTTTCGATCACATTTATGTGCATATATATATATATTTATTTCTATTTTTTAATTTTTATTTTTTTAAATTTTTTTTATTTGCATACCCTTTATCTCAACATGAACCCAACCACTATATATATTCCCCATAATTTACAGACTTTCTCGTCTTTTGTCATTTTTGTATTCTTCGTCCGCTCTTGACAAAGCCCACGTGAAATTTGGGCGAAACGTTGAGCGAAAAGGTCTTCCGCTTTTCCATTTTTAATTTCATATATATATATATATATATATAATATACTAAAAATATGTAATTTAAGTTTTATATTTTCATATTAAAAATATGTAATTTAAGTTTTATATTTACATAATAAAGATATGTAATTCATGTTTTACATTTTCATATTAAAGATATGTAATTTAAGTTTTACATTTTTATATTAAAAATATGTAATTTAAGTTTTACATTTTCATATTAAAGATATGTAATTTAAGTTTTACATTTTCATATTAAAGATATGTAATTTAAGTTTTACATTTTCATATTAAAGATATGTAATTAAAGTTTCATATTTTCATATTAAAGATATGTAATTTAAGTTTTACATTTTCATATTAAAGATATGTAATTTAAGTTTTACATTTTCATATTAAAATATGTAATTTAAGTTTTACATTTTCATATTAAAGATATGTAATTTAACTTTTATATTTTGATATTAAAGATATGTAATTTAAGTTTTACATTTAAAAAGAATAATTAGAGCTAGATTCATAAACGCCGGAAACCGAGTAAAATTTTTTTCTTGTATGTTTATATATTTAGAAAAAGAAAATTGAGTGATCTTATTTTCAACGGAGAAGTTGTTAGTAAATATTTTACAACGAAGGCTGGATACTTGTGTCGAGCTTAGAATGATCAATTTCCTTTCGTTGGTGCATCTTCCTCGCTCCCAGTCTCTGTCTCTCTCTCCATCTCGCAAATATAATTTCAAATCTGTTTAAGATTAAGCCAGTCAGTTCGTCATCTCCGTCTGTTCATGCTTATCGATATCGGCTGCTTGGTAATAAGAGATCGATGACGATCAAGTATTTCTGGCTCATGAAATCTATCCAATATTTACATAATATATTAAATTCAGTTCAAATGATTTGCGGTCGAAAATCGACACGTCGAATTGAATGAATATAGAATGAGTTCGGTTCTTTCTAATGATAGTGGTGTCATCGAGAAATACCAGTTTTCTTTGGTTTAAGAACAAAACTAGACACAGTGCTCTCAACGATATCGCCTGACGGGCCCTAGATATCGCTGACTTTCCGTCGAATCTCGAACCATTGTGCCACGACAGAGGGGATTGCAAACAGCCTAATGGTATGGCAGAGTTTCTCTTTGCAAACGGCAAGCTGCCTATATGGGATGCAACTTGTGTCAAAACTTTTGCGCCCTCGCCAGTAACAATCGGCGACAAACTCTGGACATGTAGTAGCGTCAGAAGAGAACAGCAAGCAATTAGAATACGCTGGTATTCGCGACAGGTTTGTGTTCCAACCGATCCCCTGTCGAGACGAGTGGAGTGATAGGCCCCGCCACACGGGACTTCCTCAACAGTCTTGGTCTGTTAATGATGCGTCATACCAGGGACTATTGTGAATTGACTTGGTTTCACAAGCGCTTTTCCATCGCTACTATTCGAGGAAACGCCTTGAGCCTGCTCTCGGCCTGTCAAGCCAGCAAGATATCCGATAAAACTTCCTGATATTTGCATATTGGTTTTGAAAAAGGACATTTTATCAATCAACTATTATTTGTTGTTATTTAAAGCAAAAAAATACCACAATTTTCGAATTTGGCCTATACATTTTTATTCTGCCAGAATTTATTCTCGAATTAACAGTTAGAAAAGCTTCAACCTCACTTTGGAATTTCCCACGACCACGAAGAAATCGGCATGGCTGTTGTGACGTCATCAATTAAGCTGACACATTTCCAGTTATTAGCATGCACACACTGGACATGATATTTTCTCCCTGCCATACGAAGGGAATTGAGACATAAGGTCGGGAGTAAGGGATAGAAAGGCCAGCGCACCAAAAAGAGATTATAAAAGGGATCACACACTTTGGCTTTTGTAGTGCGCTCGGCGATAAACCAATCCCTTCTCAAATAGTGAAGGTAAAGTCTGTGAGGGTGCAACTACTAGGAGTGTAGAGAACCATACCTCAGTCCAAAAGAGCAGACCAACTAGTGCTGCAGCGGCCCACCCTGTCAGGCAAATTGTTGAGGACGCACGCACGCACACACACACACACACACACACACCCACACACACACTAAAAATCAGTTGTTATCCTGTTATCAGAGAGAGTTGACTTGTTTCATTCTCGCTTATCGAACCCTCTTTTATAAAGTTGGTTCATGAGACATGGAAAAAGTAACAACCAACGGAAAAAATGCGTTAGCTGTGAAATGAGCAATTACTAGACTAAGAAATTACGGTATTTTTATATAATCATTTTCGTCTAAAAAACGTTTTTTTGTACATATTTTTTTGGGGGGGACTTTTGCCACCCGCACTTAAGGTTAATGGTAGGGTTAGGGAGAGGACGTTGCCACCCTGACTTATAAGTAGTGATTTTTTCTTTGGAGACGGGAGTGGTTCTATGAAATTACCGAAATTACCCCATAGGAACACCCAAATTCACTACAACAACACATCTTTGATACTAATGTTGTACAAAGTCAAACCTAGACTTGCACTACGCATAGAAAAATAACCGTTTAAATAACAGACTTTGGTTTTGAACTCAAATATGAACCAGAAAGACAAGAACGAGATCGATTAGACTACATATCGAGACACGATATCAGAGAATTACTATGGTAACACGGGAAAGTGATAAAGCATATTTCACGCCAATAAAACGCTGAAACTTGAGATCGAATGAGGACAGAGACAAAGAAAGATAATTGGCATCACACATTATCAACAATGATTGGATCAAAACCGAAAAGCACCCAGAGATATCAGCGTATCAAAGAAGAAATCAGCATAATCGAAGGAATACTATAAAGAAGAGATAATTATTCCAAATTCACTACAAAAGAAAAGAAGCGAAAACAGACATAGAAGAACAAACATCAAATAAGTTCCATTTTGTGTGTTTACCTTTTTGGGTTAGGTTGTAACTGGCACGAGTCGTGTTTCTTGGTGTGAACCCTGGCTTGGGTTCGGCGCTGATTGTTGTTGTTGTTGTTGTTGTTTCCATGGAGAGTCGAAACACGCTGTTGCATCGCGCACAAGAACTTTGATTTTAGGTTATTGAGTTCACTGTTTTTATTAGATTTGTTCACTTCGCATAGGCTTGCTAACTCTGTGGCAGCAATACTACAGACAACAACAACAGCAGCGACAGGTCGCGATTAACGATTTTGAATCTATGCTTAATTTTTAAGCTCGGCGCATTTAACTTCCTTTCTGGCTTTCCCAATCAGAGGCCATCTCTCAGGTGACAAGAAATTATAAAAGGGATCACACACTGTTTACGTTTTCTTATGTCCTCCTTCTTACCCACTGCCAACAACTCGTCCACGTTGTTCAGACCAACCCCCAAACTTCTCTCTTGGGACGCAACCAAAAACCCTCTGGGCCGTTTGGCTTTGGGTTAGATTTCGACAAGAAGACCCTAGGATCCAATATGGCTACGGCCGCACACCAAGGATCCAACATAGCCACGGCCACACACATGTGGACCCCGCCTGACTTTAACACGTGCGTACATAAAACTTTCTCATATATGAACTATTTTCCGTTCCTTACAAACAGGACATTTATCCTACTCATGGACTTTCTAACCTTTTGTCTTCGTCCATATGCATGGACTTTTATTTACACCGCAACGAATATGACCCAATATGCCGTACTTGTGGCAATATGCTCACAACCTTTTGTCAATTAAAAAAAAGAAGAAATTAGAAACCTAATAAAAGAAATAAACACCTGGGCCGTACTTCTAGCAATATGCTCAACACCTTTTGTCAATTAAAAAAAAGAAGAAATTAGAAACCTAATAAAAGTAATAAATACCTGGGCCGTGCTTCTCGCGATATGCTCACGACCTTTTGTAAATTAAACAAAAGAAGAAATTAGAAACCTAATAAAAGAAATAAACCCCTGGGCCGTACTTCTGGCAATATGCTAACGACCTTTTGTCAATTAAACAAAAGAAAAAATTAGAAACCTAATAAAAGAAATAAGCCCCTGGGTCGTACTTCTGGCAATATACTCACGACCTTCTGTCAATTAAACAAAAGAAGAAATTAGAAACCTAATAAAAGAAATAAACACCTTGGCCGTACTTCTGGCAATATGCTCACGACTTTTTGTCAATTAAACAAAAGAAGAAATTAGAAACATAATAAAAGAAATACACACCTGGGCCGTACTTCTGGCAATATGCTCACGACCTTTTGTAAATTAAACAAAAGAAAGAAATTCGAAACCTAATAAAAGAAATAAACACCTGGGCCGTACTTCTGGCAATATGCTCAACACCTTTTGGCAATTAAACAAAAGAAGAAATTAGAAACCTAATAAAAGAAATAAACAGCTGGGCCGTACTTCTGGCAATATGCTTACGACCTTTTTTTTCAATTAAACAAAGGAAGAAATTAGAAACCTAATAAAAGAAATAAACACCTGGGCCGTACTTCTGGCAATATGCTCAAGACCTTTTGTAAATTAAAAAAAAAGAAGAAATTAGAAACCAAATAAAAGTAATAAATACCTGGGCCGTACTTCTGGCAATATGCTCACGACCTTTTGTCAATTAAACAACGGAAGAAATTAGAAACCTAATAAAAGAAATAAACACCTTGCCCATACTCCTGGCAATATGCTCACGACCTTCTGTCAATTAAACAAAAGAAGAAAGTAGAAACCTAATAAAAGAAATAAACACATGGGCCGTACCGTGGCCACCGAGAGTTACTACAGGCCGGTTGGCTAGAAAATGACGTCACTGCATTGCGTGTCAAAACAAGGACCGTCGTAATGACAATAAGAAGGCATTTCGACTTCTCTATTCACTAAATAATCCATCAAAATTCAGGAAATCAACCAATTTTAATGAAATTTTCAGGATTTATTAATTAATGATCACAGAATATAATAAATCCATTACTTTATTATAAAGCTTGGTGCAAATGTATTATTTCTTGTAAACAAAAAACACCTTTACTAAAGTTATTCAAAATATCAAAACATGTTGAACATACGATATTGTAAATATTTAAAACAAAGCATTAGAAAACTTTAAAAATTGCATGTAAAAAAAGAAAAGAAAAGAACACGATTCGATGCATCTTGAAACTGATCTTTATCCAATATAAATTTAAAGAAAATAATAATTCACGATCAAATACTTCAAAAAACTGAATTATGAATTACCATTATCTAAACTTCTAACCCAATCAACCGTAAGTAATTCAGACTTTGAAATTTGTTTAAAAATTATACAAAAAAAAAGTTCAATGTTAACTGTCTGTTTAATAATGGAATCACCAACCCCTATCTTGCTATTAAGAGATAGGTACGTGCAAAATCAAAGGCCGATCCCCAAAATGTAAAAACATTTTGACCCTCCCTTCACTTAAAAATTCACCAAAATTCAGGAAATCAACCAATTTTAATGAAATGTTCAATATTTATTAATAAACAAGCACAGGAGATATAGTGAAACATTTTTAAAAAATCTTAGTGAAAATGTATTATTTTTTTTTTAAACAAAATACACCTTTACTAAACGTATATTTTTATATATATAAAAAAAATCCATGATTTTTTAAAATGAAAATAAGATCTGTATATGTTTAAAATATTTTTTTTTTAAAAACTATTTCGTATATATTACGGAAAATGCCCCTACACTCTTGTTAATAAAATCAGTATAACTCGAAGAATTAACGATATTATCATTGAATAAAGCATTGTTTAATTAATATTTTTTGTGAAAATTTTTATTAAATATGATGTTATTTCATTTATTTAATCTACAAAAGTAGAGAAAAGATAAACTCTGCTACACTTAAGACATCGAAAAAAAGTAATAAAAAAAAATGGAACACTACTTTTTTTATCAAATAATGAATAAGTAATTCAGACTTGATTTTTTATATAATTAAAAAAAATTCAAACTTACTACACTATATTTAGTCGGTGTAAACATTATTACGTGTATCCATATTTGCAGTAATTATTTCTCTTTTGGAAATCCAAACATATGCAGTAGGCATTTTAACTTTGTGAATTATGAAATGGAATTTTTAAAAGCGCGAAATTATTTTAAAATTGGTTGATTTCCTGAATTTTGATGGATTATTTAGTGAATGGAGAAGTCGAAATGCCTTCTTATTGTTATTACTACGGTCCTTGTTTTGACACGGAAGTCAGTGACGTCAGAGGGGGGCAGGAAGTTAGTTGCTTGGCCTGTAGTAACTCTCGGTGGCCACGGCCGTACTTCTGGCGATATGCTCACGACTTTTTGTCAATTAAACAAAAGAAGAAATTGGAAACCTAATAAAAGAAATAAACACCTGGGCCGTACTTCTGGCAATATGCTCACGACCTTTTGTCAATTACACAAAAGAAGAAATTGGAAACCTAATAAAAGAAATAAACACCTGGGCCGTACTTCTGGCGATATGCTCACGACCTTTTGTCAATTACACAAAAGAAGAAATTGGAAACCTAATAAAAGAAATAAACACCTGGGCCGTACTTCTGGCAATATTCTCACGGCCTTTTGTCAATTAAACAAAAGAAGAAATTAGAAACCTAATAAAAGAAATAAACACCTGGCCGTACTTCGTGCAATATGCTGACGACCTTTTGTCAATTAAACAAAAGAAGAAATTAGAAACCTAATAAAAGAAATAACACCTGGGCCATACTTCTGGCAATATGCTTACGACCTTTTGTCAATTAAAAAAAAGAAGAAATTAGAAACCTAATAAAAGTAATAAACAGCTGGGCCGTACTTCTGGCAATATGCTCACGACCTTTTGTCAATTAAACAAAAGAAGAAATTAGAAACATAATAAAAGAAATAAACACCTGGGCCGTACTTCTGGCAATATGCTCACGACCTTTTGTCAATTAAACAAAAGAGGAAATTAGAAACGTAATAAAAGAAATAAACACCTGGGCCATACTTCTGGCAATATACTCACGACCTTTTGTAAATTAAACAAAAAGAAAAAATGGAAAACCTAATAAAAGAAATAAACACTTGGGTCATTATTCTGGTAATATGCTCACGACATTTCGTCAATTAAATAAAAGAAGAAATTAGAAACCTAATAAAAGAAATAAACACCTGGGTCATTCTGCTGGTAATATGCTCACGACATTGCGTCAATTAAACAAAAGAAGAAATTAGAAACCTAATAAAAGAAATAAACACTTGGATCATTCTTCTGGTAATATTCTTATGACATTTCGTCAATTAAACAAAAGAAGAAATAAGAAACCTGGATAAAAGAATTAAAAAACTAACGAGTATGCACTTAACACTACAATCAATGGATTATGTAGATATACTCTATTTAAAAATCATAACAAGAAAAGACAACTCGCGAGAACTGAAGATTGTGTAGACAACCGAACTTGGATTGAAAAAACGAAACAAAATGGAGACTTTAAATAATTAATGTAATGATTATGCAACTGAACATGGCGTATATTTAGTAAATCTTTTATACGTTTATCTGAAAAAAAAAACACAGGAAAAATATTGTTGTGAGGTAATATAAAATACTCACCACATCGATAAAATATATAAAATATGGGTAAAATTCAACATGTTCAGATATGAGGGGAATATATTTATGGCAACGCTCACGGTATAAACGTGACGTCACATGTTATGGTTGTGTAATTTAAAAGTTTGCAGAGATTTTCTAATTGTTGCTTCTATATCAGTAATAGTATTATAATATACTAGAAGAATATCCGTCCCAGGTACGAATCGGATGAGCTGAAGTTGGTTCCTTCCAACTCACCAACCTAGAATAGAATCTACCAAGATGCGTAATATTTACTATTGGCTGTTTTTGATTCATTTTCAGTGTTACCAAAATAAACAGTTTTTTCTTACAATCTCATCGTGTACTCTTTCTTCTATAAATAGGCGGGACATTCTATTTAACTATTTACAACAAGGAGTCAGATGGACCGTAACCCAATTATTTTTCACTCATTTATCTATTATAAAAATGGTGATCCCGACGTGATATGATCAAGCAACTTTGGACACGTTAGAAACGCCACTGACTCCCTTTACATGATAAATGTGAAGATTCACTCAATTATATCCAGTTTTCACTCGACTACACATATTTTTCTTCAATTTTTCATCGCTATTTATTTTGGCGACGAAATATTCAAATGCTCGACAGAAAAATGAAAACAAGATTCACATACGTCTTTTTTCTTATTCAATTAATATTTTAATAGAATATTTGAAGACGCACACGAAGACATGGTAACTTTTATCGCCAAAGAAACGTAAATCACCGAAAAGAAAAAAAGAAAAAAGAAGAACAAAATCATGAGTCCAGACATTTTCCATCTTAAAGATTTATGTGATGTATTAAGATTTTCGCTATGAAAAAGATTTATTACAATTTGAATGGGGAATCTTGTGCGCTGGGAGGAGAAAAGGTGCGAAATGCGGAATTGTTTTGTTTATAGAAAAGACGAGATATTATTCTCTTTATGCTGATTTTCTTATCAGCAATGGATTTTACGTGTTTCGTTTTGGATGGAAACCTTTTAATCGTTTTTATTTTCAATAGCTGTGCATTCAGATGTCGTTGCGGTTTTAATGTCAATAATTAAATACCGATTCCTGAATCGGTTCTTATTTCCTGTCTTAAAAAAAGGAAAATAAACATCGTTTCTTTGTTACATAACGAGGGCCGTGTTTGAATGGGATAGTCAGCGGTGCCCCCAGACGGAAGTCGATGAAACTAGTTGACTTCCGACCGGGACTTTCTGTTATTTTGGTTGGCGAGAATTCAAGCAGAAAAGATGTGTCTGAGTGCAGTCCTAAATGGGGTGGGGGGTGGGGGGGGACAGCGTGCACAGTGTGGACAGGTGTAGCGAGACGAACTCTCCGTCTGTCTGTCTTTCTCTCCTTTTCTATATCTCTCTCACGCGTATACAAGTAGACTGTTTGTGTGATGTTTTTTTGTGACTGTCTGTCTTTTTAAATATACCTTTTTTCTAAACCCACGTGTCGTCTCGTCTTTATCTTCGATTAAATCACAAGACACCGGTCTTCTTTTTGATAGAGGCTTTATTTGCGTGAGGAATACATTAAGCCAACAATTACAAAAAATCAAAAAGAGAGAGAGACATATATATTCATTCGACCAAGAGACAGAGATAGATAGATAGATAGACAGAGAGGGAGAGAGAGATATAGATAGAGAGGGTGAAGAGAGAGGCAAGCATTAGCTGCTCTTATGCTAGGCTATTACATTGTTTGCTCGTCCTACCCCATTATGGTTTTCGGACGATCATCGGCTTTCTGCGTCTACTTGCTTACAAATCTGCCAACAAAAAAGCCACAATGCACTTCGGGGGAAATGACGTTAGATTCTTAACTTCCCTTGATTCGCTTGAGTCACCTTCTTACTCCACAGCTCTCAATCGTTCCTAGTTTGTTTCTTTCGACCAATCCGCTATTCTCTGATCCTCATTATCTACCATGTTTATTTACAATTTGTTTTGTTTTCGTTTGTTTAAACTATACCGTTCTTCCAAAATATATGTTTTCCAAACAAAGCGAAGTAACTTTGTATCAATAAATACAGTTATGTCACCCTCTTAAGATGGCGTTCGTATGGAAATAATTCCGAGTATTTTCTGTAAGGAATTAAATAGAATTCCATTTTATTGTTATTAACAACATGCCGCAACGAATCAAATATTAATTTTATAGGAAGAAAGCTATCGATGACAAAAATCGAGGAAGCGTTTGACTTTACTTTATATACTAAAAGATGAAAAATATAAATAAATATTCATAAAAATAAAATTATTATTGTTAAATCACCTTCAATATTTTACTCCATGTCCCTGAACTATAACCTAGTTTAATAGTATTAAATTCGCAGTGACAATGGAATATATACGTCTAATATATAATACCAGTGTACACCTTTCGTCAAAAATGACTGAAAATTATGCTTTGCCAGTGTTCGCACTAATATTCATATAAAATCTTATAATTACGTAAGTAATTACATTTTTCATATGTAAATTATTATTATCATTTTTCATAATAAGAAAAAACACTAACATTGACTTTTTATTTAGAGTGGCGGGTTTTTCCTGAATTCATTTAAAACGGTGGGGGTTGTCTTACTTGTTATTTGCTTTCTAATGTAAGTCTTTCTAATGCTTTTTAAATTTTTATTTCAATAAGATAATTAGGGACTGAACTATCGCGAGTTGAAAAAAAATACGAGTCATTTCTTATGACCCAAAGAAAAAAAATGCTAATCTAGACTTTGCTTTTTTTCTCTTCCTTATTTTTTTTCCTTTGGTTATTGGGGTGTAAGTGTGAGCCGGCCAGACATAAAAAAATGACAGCGGGAATTTTAACATCAAAGACGCAGACGAAAGTGAAATGATTAACGATGAAATTGAAAGAGAACCATCGTCGCTCGCATCGACATCTTAACGATTTCACCCCCAAAACTTACTCACCATTTATGCTTCTTGACTGTTCTAAGATACATTAAACAGAGAAAATAAGAACGAAAACGTCTAAAACTGGAAAGTTTAAAAAAAAACAAAGGAAAGAAAATAAACGTATAAATCGGTATAGAAAACAGAAAGAAAAAAGAAAGAAAACGCCTGATTATGGAAATATATCTGCGTTCTCCATTCTTTTAATTGTTTGGAAGACTTTTGTGTGACGGGAAGGATATATAGTCACAAATAAATACACATCGCTCTTTATTATAGAGTGAAGGGTAGATTAAAAAGAAAATGACGCTAAAACTGACGTTCATAAATAGAAAATCAAACAAAAGCAGTCAACGACGAGAAAAGGAACAAGTGAAAATACTTCTATATCACATTGAGAGGATACGTTGCTTCTATTGTTGCTGCTGGTTTACCATTCTTAGACTGTGACAGTGTTTAAGGAAGCTGAATGAACATATGATTAGAGGGTATTAAGACTTTCGTAAATAAAACAGTATATTTAGTAAAAGGTTATGGTCTGTTTTATGATTTGTTAAAATACGAATTATATATATATATATATATATATATATATATATATATATATATATATATTTAAGAAAGCTATATCAATGCATATATTGAAAGAAAACAGGGTAACAAAGTGTTAGGAGGGCAAAAAACAATATTTCGGAGTAATACATCATTATGAAGTTAATTTACCTCCTCCCCAGGAGGTTAGACACAATGTCAGATGTGGTTTAGCGAGTAGAGGATCTTTTCTGTAACTTATTTTATTCCTTTCTTCGTATCTATTGTTTTTATATATCCTGTAAGAATTCTGCGTCCTAAAAGCTGAACTTGCTCAGTTGCAGGGATAATTCTTCGAAGACAACAGAATAAGTAGACTAGCGTATAAAGAATAGAGTGTTATAGACTAGGAATTGTGCATTTTTAGAAAGTCATATTAATGCATATATTAAAAATGAAACCCGGCAACAAGATCATAAGAGGAAATTGATTTCCATAAATAATTACGCGTTGGTAATTTACAATTATTTCTAATGAACATTTTTCTATAAGCAATCCTATTTAGAGAAGGGAAATTTGGAGCAACGTACCGATGAAACTCTTGATAAAATGGAAGAAGTGCGGTGTCAGGAATCATCCGCAGTGTGCAGTTCTTCTAAACCACAAAAGTCCAAAGAGTCACGTAATAACATATCATTTAGTTGCGTAGCATGTCACTTTCAATGTTGGAGCTGATTTCCAATAAAAGCAGGGCCGGTTAACTTCTTAAATTTGTAGGAAGTTAAAAACCCCGATGTATTCATATTTAGATGAATAATGTTAGAATTAGAAAATTTCTACATCAGTTAAAAATTAAGTAAATGAATGGAAATTTCCATTAGAAGTTAAGAATAGACTTGAGATATGTCTACAAGAAACTTGAATCATAGACGGAAGTCCGAAATTAGACGTAAGTGGAAAGTATTTTATCTTGGCAGATAATCTGATTGGGTGTAGTCACAGTTTTTCGAAACTCTGTTTTTGTTTACCCCACTCCTTCGGAGGCGACGAGAGGTTTATATGTAATCTAATGAGAGAATGAAGGAATACAATAATCAAGGGACATGCGCCATTGATAAACACTGTTTTTAGAGTTTTTTCTCGCTCTTTTATGCTGTACATAATTGCAACTTATGCTGTACATAATTGCAATTTTACCGAAGCAATTGCATGTCTTTGTACGTACAAGGACATGCAATTGCTTTGGTGGAAGAAAAGGTTCATGTGCCGTTCATCTATCTATAAACTATTAAAACATTATGGTGTTTTTGAAGTTTGTCTGTTCGTACGAAAATATAAACATGTGATTGGTGGACAAAAAAGGAATAGGCAGTCTACACATTACTAAGGCAGTACTTTTTACCCAAGTTCAAATCTCACGTAGGTCTAAAGGCTTTTTAAACTAGATACGTGTTTTATAATTTTAAAGAAATTAATATAACATAATAACAGAAAAAACATTACATGAATATTTTTCAAACTAAGTTATCTTTTTTTTTGATAATTCGCAAAAAGTAGACATAAAGGGTATTCGGCATTAGTTCTATCACACATTATTTTTGCGTAAACACAATTTCTAATGTTTTTTTTCCAATAACAACAATACGTAAATACATTCATCGTAGTTACTTACTCTCTCATGTAAATACTAAGTAGTGTATTTGGCCATGAAATTTCACAAATATTTTTCTTCGTACTAGCTATAAAGCGGTAAAAGCTTGGTAAAGATGGAAATTGACATACCCAGGTACTGCACCAACACCGCCCAAGGAACAGGTATGAACTAGTTATGCAAGAATTTATAAAAATGAACAATTATTCTTAAAACATAAAGACCACGATTGTCTACGACCTTCTGCCAACAAGCTGTCAGCTTTCGGATTTGGTTAAAGTACTAATCCTTCCGTTTTGAACTGAAAAATTCTTGATAGCTTCTTCAACCTCATCGAAAGACTCAAATCCTTCATAAAATGTCACATTATTCGAAATAGACCGTAGTCAAATAGAGCAACGCCTAAACTATAGATTGGATGCGACCGAACTTCCACACCATCCAATTCTTCAATTTTGTTGCTGGTCTTTGTGGTGGTATGCAACGTTGCATTGTTTTGTTGAAACAAAGTGCGTTTTCGACGAATAAGACTTGAGTACATTTCAACCATAAGATTTTGAAAGTTAAGTGGTTCGCAGTATATTGGAACACACTCATTAATTGGTTAGTGTTGTCTCCCTTATCTCTTTAAAGATCTCGTGGATTGGCCAACAGGTACCTCAATCACTGCTTCCTTATGGGTCATGTGAACAAGTCTATATAAACCCAACGACCTGGGCTGTATTTTCCACTATTTTCCTCTTATCAATCAGTCATCGGTTGACCTCTTGGCGACAGAAACCTTCAGAACTTAGCCAACCCACTATTTCTTTACATTCGTCGTTACCCATCATCTTAGACAAGGTATGACTATATCGTGACAAAGTTCTCAGAAGGTAGTTGAGGGCAGTAATTCTTCTCTTTTCAGTTTTCCCACTTTGATTGATATTGGCCGGACTGCATTTGCAACATGTCCACTGAAGGCAGTTCGCAGGCAAACGCCATTTCTTACGCCATGAAAAGAGTCAGAATCAATAGAGCTTAACGTGCAAGCAGTTACCAAAACATTCTTCCATTAGATAAATTATCGCGAAGGCACGTATTCGCGAAGCCCCTACATTTACTATTACTATTTTTTGTTGTGTACCATTCTTCATTATTAGCACAAGAAAAATTATTAAATTATATACACTGTTATTTATCCTGCTCTCTAAAAGCTGTCATTCCAATTTCAAATTTCAGCAATTATCCTGGAGGACTATTCCTACATTCTTACGTGCCAGAACTGAAAGTTCTATCGAGAATAAACGTATCCACAAGTAGAGTCCAGCGTTATTGGCGACTATTAGGCACAAGTTCAAAGCGCAAGGTTTATTTCGAAGTTCCACCAAACAAAGATTATCAACTTCATTCCAAATTATTTTCACCTTTCGCTTTTTTTGCTTCATCATGTGCTACTTGGTTCCTTTCCTTACCTTTTCATTTCTTTCTATCTCTGCTGTACCAAAAATATATGCAAATCTCATGTAACCCTAATAAGGTCGCAATGACGGTCCAAACTTGAAAGGAACTCCTGCTCATACAACACCGTAACAACACTGACAAAATTACCAACATTAATGTTGTTCTGCAGCTTTTTCTGTCACACGTTTTACGCAGTCCTTTGCATTAGTGTTGTACTCTGCAAGATCTTTCAAGCTGCATCGGTTGGGCAGTCGGGGCCAGACAAGGCAGTGTTGCATCGTATGGTTTTCCTCTCCATATTCACAGATGGTTGGGCCAGTTTTGTAGCCCCATCTAGTCATAGCAACTTTTGATCGCCCCATTCCCAGGCAGTTAAGTGTTTTCCACTGAAGCCAGGCTACTTCTGAACCGGGGGAGAGGGTCTCAGAAGGAGGATTCCAATTTCAGTAGGAGGGGAGCCACTCTCTAGCTGTCTGGTCCATAGCTGTCTCTTCCTCAGCCATGTCGAACCCCTAACAAGGGGTTCGACATGGCTGAGGAAGCTTAGACTGTTATCTGCTCGTCTGCGTTTAACCAGTTTTCTGTTACTTCAGTTAGCCTCTGCACATGCAAATCAGTTGTCCACGCATGCAAATTAGTTTTAACTACATAAATCCACAACTATGAGCACTAGTTTGTTTTCCTTCGAAAATGGCCGCTCGACACGCAAAACATCTTACACACCTTTAAACCGTTAAGATTTTGTCTATTTTTACATATTAAAAAAAAAACTTACATTTTCTTTTCTCTTTCCACCCATAACATTTAGTTACATAAACTATTCTTATATTTATAACATACATATTACTAATAAAATATACCAAGCGTTCACCGAGAGCCATTCTGCTTTCATTTTTGTTTCGATTTAAAAATAAACTATGTCGTATGTTTGTTTTATCAAATTACTATTAAAAAAAACGTTTTCGAAAGTTAAATTTATTGATTACGGTATCGTTTGGTCGGTAAATTATTTAAACCACATTGCTATAAAATTGTACCCAATTTTGTCAAGATAGTGTTGTTTTAATCTCTATTCATAAAATTATTGAATGTAAATAGCTTCCTAAAATCAAATCTTTAAGTACATGAGGGTGTGCTAAGAGTTTTAATGCTGGAAACGACCGTTTAAATGCTTTCAGATCTCGAAGGCTCACGAAGTAATTTATTCTTTTTTTCCAAAAAATATTAAAATATTTGACTTGTTTACGAAGGAACCGAAATGTATTATGGTAGATTTAATGTTGTAATTAAATTATTTTTAAAAATGGGATTTTAAAAGATTTTTTAATTTCATGATATTGCATTTTTTATTTCAATAAATAAGCGATTATTAGTAAATAAACATAAGTATTTATAAGTCACGTAGAGGCGAGAAACAACCGTACATGTACATATACACGAGAAATGGTCACACCATTTTATTAATATAGAGCTAAAACAAGCGATTTTTAAAAAAATATTTTAAGATAGTTTACTTCTAAGCGATATTTTAAATGAGTTATTTTTAGTCGGTGGATTTTTGTTCCTATATGTTGAATTTGAAATTGGATTGTGCAGTTTCTTTGAGAGTGGTGGTGAATGTGGTGCTTAGTCTTTTCAAAAATGATGATGGATGCATAAATAAATACTTTGGCCAGCGATTGTTCAGCCGACACGCATGCGCACATCGCAGCCAGAATAATAAAATATGACGTCCACTCGTTTGTATGTTTTGAAAAATGAGATTTTCGTTTGCTTCCATTTCATTTCTGATTAATTTCTCTAAATTAAAACAGAAAATCAAATGAAGTCAATTAAATTCTTCCTTTGGGACCAATTCATCAACTGAATACAAATTAAAAAATCTGTAACTTTTCATTGATTTTTGATCCAATCGATTTGATTCGACAAGCTATTGATATCGATTGATATCAGTCTTTATTTAGTTTTTAAACCCAAGAAAGAATTATCGTTTCGATAATTCAACACAAATATCGAAATGGATCATGCGACAACCTCTGATCCTTACTACACCAACTACCTCCCGATAATTAGAAGATTGATCGCAAGTCGAGAAAATAATTAAAACAATATGAAAACAGGAAAATTCTGTTGCTTTTAATAAAACTTACGTGAGAAAGATTTGCTATATATATATATATATATATATATATATATATATATATATATATTATAAGTTCATGTATCAACATAAAATGTTATAATGAGATATAATCTTTTATGTGTCGATTTTCAGTATTTACTTGAACAGTGCTCAATACGTAGGTAGTAATTTATTTTCATTCTCGTAGGAAATCGTCAGGCTAAAATGCCTTTTAGTCTGACGATTCCCTTCGGGGATGAAACACGGAAGCCTCTGTGTAGCTAAATTGCCATAAATATATTTTCATGACTTACTATATATATATATATATATATATATATATATATATATATATATAGTAAGTACACTGTAAGTCCACACAACATCAGACGCCACTTCAACAAGACCAGGAAGAACTCTTACGAAAAAAAAATGCAGTTAATACCTTTTTATTTGTTTAAAGCTCTGATGAGGCTCGTTGTACCGAGCGAAATAATTAGAAAAAAGGTCAAGATAAAAAAAAATAATTTTAATAAAAAAATATCTGCATCTAACACATGGTTTTTTGAATACATTTTGCCTCTTTCTTTAAGTTTCATATATTTATGTTTTTTTTTACAAAGAGTTGCGTACTCTCTATATATTTCGGAGCGATGCCAATTATTGTAAGCTCAATGAGCTCCGGTAACAGGAATCAGAGCAGGTATATATGTTACCAAAACACTTATTCGCTATAGATCCATCAAAACAAAGACTTTTTTCCGTGTGTGTATATTTATTTATTTGCATGAAAAGAAATGAAACTATGAGATATCTTTTATAACATTCTATTTTCATGACTAAATATTGCAAGTCACTTTACTTCTATGTCATTCTTTTATATTACTAACTCACTAGGAGTTTTCAAATAAGTCATCATCTGTGATTGCTTACTGACAATAACTGGTGGTGTTCCTGGAGTTCGAGTGGCAACAAGTCTCCACAAATTTCCAGTATTCTCCACTTGTTTCGATAACCATTGCAAATTATTTTGCGTTATCGCAACAGCTGCTTACATTTAAGTTCTCGTTGACAGCAACCATTGGTCATAACTGAGGTTTCGGTGGCAATAAGCCTCCCCAGAGCCCCAGTACTCTCCGCACTTTCTAGTCAAGGTCGGCTTAGTACTCTCCCTTCACGGCCTTTCCGATCTTTCTTGCACTTTCATGGCTATTTTGTGTCGTATCAGCCGAGGCTAGTGCCATCACATTGTGTTTTTTTGGGGTGGTTGGGTGTGTAAAAGAATGATCCACGCGTCTTGTGATCTGCGCAATGGATTTCAGGAAACGGAAGGTTCAGACAAAGGTTAAGGTCATGACCCACCAATAATGAACAAAAGCTAGGGTAGGGTTAGGGTTAGGGTTAGGGTTAGAGTAAATCACCAACGAAACTGAAAGACATTTTAAAAAATAAGACTTCTTTGAATGATTGCAAGAAAATGTTAATAAACGTGGGTTGATGAGTTGGAGTTGGTCAGAATTAGTTGTACGGCTAACCTTTTGCGAACCAAAACTGGAAAAGGTCAGACAAGACATCGCAATGAGTGCACTGATAATCAAAGGGAATAAACTGAGTTGAAAAGCGAAGATTAGAACTGCGCAGTTAAGAAAATGTATCAAAAAGAAATTCAATTGCACAGTGAAAATAGAATTTCAGATGGAAAGAAAAACTGAATGCATAAAGGAAATTGACGGCGAGTCACCATTCACTAGTGATAGAGTAAGGGGCGCGAGACTTGCTGACACTAGAATGACCGGGGGATAGAATCGAGCAGGGTTTGTATATAAGGCCTGGCGCAGGCGATTGAAGGCAGTTCGACTTGGAAACCCGACAAGCGAGTTATCCTGTAGAGAATAACCCCACATAACGAACTCTAAAATCTTTCTTGAAAAACCGTAAACCCTGAAATTATTTCACCAAGAAAGGTACATTTTCGTCGACAAGAGTTAATCGTTCGACGTTTTTCTCTAAGACTTTCGCTGTAAACACTTTCGAATGGAACGCACGATATCTTCCCGATTAATGGCCAAAGGGAAATTATTCTACTCGTCGAATAAAAGAAAGATACATTTTCGCCAGACAAAAGACTTTTGCCAAAAACCAACAGAAACAAGTATTCAACTTTTTCGCAAATGTACGCGTCTTATTTAAGAGACGTATTCGAGAAACGACATCGGAGTGAATAAGATATAAAGAGACGCTGTTTGTAAAAGAACCACAAACAAAGACTTTTATTAAGCACACAAAAAAATTCCTGTCCAATCTTTTTCACAGGTGTACAAGATAAAAAGAAGAATAAAGATAATAATTTCGTCATCTTGCTGCGACCACGTCTTTTGTAACCTGTTTCCTGTTCTCACATTTCCCGAGCGACAGGGTATCGCAACAGGAAGAGAGCAGTTTATTATTATTATTATTATTATTATTATTATTATTATTATTATTATTATTATTATTATTATTATTATTATTATTATTATTATTATGATGATGATGAGGAGGAAGAGCAGGAGGAGGAGGAAGAGTATTATTATTATTATTATTATGATGATGATGATGATGATATTGATGATGATGATGATGATGTTTATTCATTAGGAGTTCCAACACAGGCCACCATCAGTGATTGCTCACTCATAATCACCAATGGTGTTCTCTGGAGTCCGAGTGACAACAAGTCTCCCCAGATTACCAGTGCTTTCCATCTCTTTCTATAACTACTGCAAATGAATTTACGTTATCACAACATACGTTTACCATCGGTTTCTCATTGGCAACGACTATTGCCCTTCTCTGGAATTTGGATGGCAATAAGCCTCTCCAATGCCCCAGTGTTCTCTGCGCTCTTCCAGCAGAGGTCTGGTTAGTGCTATTCCTCTTCTGTCTTTCCATCTTCCTTGACCCTTCACGACTGTTTTGTGTGGTATCAGCCGGGGCTGGTGCCATCACTTTTGTTTTTTTTCGGGGGTGGGGGGTAGTTTATGAAATTTTTTGCAATTTCTGTTCCTTGAGTTCTAGTGGTGTTCTTTATGTGATTTTGTTTTCTTCCTATTGCACCTTGCATGTGATTGGTTAGTCTTTGTAGCTTATGTGGAAAGGTTTTTGCATTCAAGGATTTTCCTTAAGATTTCAGCTGTTTTTATCATTGCCATCCGTTGTATGCTCTCAGTCTTCCTTTTGATTCCAATTTCTCTCAGTATTTTTGAGGTTCTTCGGAACTATTCCTAGTGCTCCTACAATTATTGGTATTATATTTACTTTCTTCATACTCCATATTCCTTTCAATTCGCTGGCAAGTTCAGTGTATTTGCTTCGTTTTTCGTCTTCACCCTGTGGCTACGATTTGACAGGATTTTTCTTTCTTGTTGACTATTATGACATTCGGTCTCCTTGCTTATATGAGTTTATCTGTTTGTACAACCATATCCTAAAGGATTTTGTGTTTTTCGTTTTCGTGTACTGTCTCTGGTTTATTTTTGTACCATTTGTCCGAGTGTTCGAAATGCGTTTATTTGCATAGATCACAGTGTACTGCTTTCCTCACGCAGTCATGCCTATATTTTATATTATTTTATGGGCCAGTTTTGGGTATTTACTTATCCTGTGATTTACTGTTTCGTCTCTTTGTCCACACAATCTGCTTTTACTGTTTTCCTAGGTTTTAATCTATTTTAGTTTTAATGTAGTTGGTCCTAATCGCATTGTTTTGTGCAACCGTCAGTAGGGATTCCGTTTCTCTGTTCAGGTGTCCTTTTCTCAGCCATGCCCAACTATTTTCGTGTGTCTCTTTTATTATTATTATTATTATTATTATTATTATTATTATTATTATTATTATTATTATTATTATTATTATTATTATTATTATTTAGAAGTGTTATTATCTATATATTAATATGATAGCGTGTGTGTTCGTATGTCACGCTGACACCAAAAGCTCTGCGCATGTGTGCCGAACCTAGATTTGGAAAAGCATTCAAGTCACCTAATTTTCGTAATATATTTCAATTACTTCCCGTTGGCGAAACGGTTAGCGACGTAGGATTTTGACGTCGGTTTTTGAAGTCGGCCCGACTGGTTTATAGTTCGATCCCAACCAATCAACTTTTTTCTACATCGAATGGGGAGGGATGTAGGGAGGGACGATCGGGAAGACACGTATTAATACGATAGCATGTGTGTTATGTTGTGTGTCACGCTTACATCAAAAGCAACGACCTTCTGAATTTTTGTATGCTACTCGTGAATTGGAGCCAAATTTAATTTAATCTAAAGCATTTACAAAGTAAGGTTTAGTCGTCGTAATCGAAATTAGTCGATCGATCAAATCGAGAAATATTGTATATAAAAAAGTTTTGTAAATTGTTTCATGTATTGTTAATTATTTTAAATAAATATACAAGTCAAATCTTATCATATTTTATTCAAACATGTATAGGTTAGGAACAAGATAATTAGTATTGAAATCATCATTTCGTGTAATTTACACGGGTCCCGCTAGTTCGTTATTATTTCATGTAGAAGTAACAGATTTATAATTTTGCCATCTTATTTACATACGCGTTTGTGGTTTGTACAGACGCATGTATACAAATTAGATTACTATGTTGAAAAATGAAAGAAGATCACTCTTTATCTTAATGCTCACAGAGACATTAAACTATTAGAAAGTGGTTGAATCAACATAGAGTGAGAGGGGCGAGAGAAATGCTAAGAGAGAGATTGGTAACTTCTCAAGTAATAAACATTTACAGCTGAATAGAACAATTAAAAGAGAATCATTTTCAAACGTAACTCAGTCCCAGAACTAAATTATATTTTAGTAAGTTTTTATGTTACTAAAGCATATATTTATTAAAGTATACGGGAAAAGTCGTTGATTAACTCACATTTAGTATAATATATGTCTGTAGATTGAACAAGGGTTCACGAGATGCATGGTGAGGCGGCGTGATAGGGTAGTTGTTGTGAAACCAATGTAGCTATATTATCATGTGGGTTACATTTTCTGAAAGTTAATTTAAACTTATAGACCACATTGCTTCTTTATTTGTGTTTTTGGGGGGTTGGCGAAGGACTGTTTTTGACTACACGATTTTGGTTTTAAATTTTTTATAGTAAATAATTAGTTTAATTTTACTATTGTTGTCTGCTGGGGATATGTATTTGTGTATGATATTTTTTGTAACTTTTTCTTGTCTGAAATTTGGCTGCATTTGATTACAGTAGTATATGTTGATACAGTTTCAGTTGTGATGTTGTATATTATTATTATTTGTAGTAGTGACTTTTTAAGTTTCAAATCATTAATTTTATTTTTTCATCAACGATGCAGTTAGGAAATTCATTGTTAATAAGTACGTGTTCTTCCATCTTCCTCCGCCTGTATATCTGACCCACTCATTCCCTTCTCCGTTCCTCGTCGACACACTCACTCAAAACCGCTCCTATCCATACCGCTCCCATCATCGCCATCTCAATTCATTACGCCCCTATTCTTACGTAGAAATATCTATCAAAATCAAATACCCACCTATTCCTCTACCATCCTTTCATCGTCTCCTCTCCTTTTATATCTGACAACGTAACACCGGGGCTTCCACCCACTTACTGGATCTGTTTTAATGTATTTGTATAAATAGGAATTTCTTTTTTTTTTTAATAAATTTCTTTCTACCATGAATAGGGTCTGACTTAAAAACGGAAATCTCGATGCTCTAAATATGTGTTTGTGTCATTATTTTAACTAGTTTGTTCCATGATTATCCAATCATTCCATATTCTAACCATACTTTCTATATATTAACCCTAACCCTAACCCTAACCATACTTCGTATATATTTCTATTCGATTAAGACGTCTTGTTTCCTTTCTCACAACCCTATTCAATATTCCATTATAGAGAGTCTTGTAATCCATAGCAACGAACGGCTTCCATCGGAATGCAGTACACAACCATTCTTAAGATCTGAAACAGTACAAAATTAATACCTTTTTCTAACTATAAGAGAGAAAGAAAAACACAGAATAAATGAAAAAATAAAAATAAAAACAAACAAACCTAAAAACATATTGAAGAAAAGATATCATTTTATTTATAAACAAAAAAAAATCAAATCAAATCATGTCGTAAATAAGTAAAAAAAAAAATCGTTGATTAAAAGTCCTTGAATCTTTTCTCCTCCTTTTTGCCGAGAGCGAACAACTTGGATAGATAAAATGGCGGTGAATATGACGCCATATTTATTTATTCCAATCCCACGCGTTTCTTCCGAGTCAGCGTCCTTGGGTGTTTTTTTCTCGTTGCGTCTTTCGCCATCCCAACCCCCGCTGACTGTTTATTCATTTCTTAGTTTGTTTTAAGACCAAAAAGAAAGTGTAGCGACCAGGGTTACTATTTAAGTAGCAACCAGGGTCGCCATTTATGCAGCAGCGCGGACCTTAGCTTATTAAGATGTTGTATCGTAGAGAATGTGCTAAGATCCACGCTTACATTAGAGTTGTAAGAAATGTTTAAAACAGAAAAACAGATAAAAACATGCATGAAAGTTGAATGAAAGAAGAATAGAAAAAAAAGAAATATTTAAACAAACACCATATATATATATATATATATATATATATATATATATATATATATATATACTAAATACAAAACATTAATTGTTCAGCGCTTCTAGGCCTTTTGGCTTAGAGCAAAGTGTAGTATCTGTTCCGATGGATACTGCACCCCATAGACCGGTATTGTCTTGGCCTTCGGAGCTTGATTTCCGCCTGTCTATGGGTCTGTTCTGTGCAGTTCTAGGAGATCCACCCTCCCAGGCTTTGCTTTCTCACCCTTTGAGAAGGGATTAGTTTATTGCTAATCGCCTGAGGCGCCCTACCGGGAAATGCCGACGGGGCTACCCAGACAATTTTTAAGGGTCATAAGTACTCTTTCTCTAGGGTACTGACTTATAAAATCCCACTTTCCGACCTTGTGTCACATTTTACCTGTGGGAGGTAGATAAATAAGGCGCTTCTAGGCCTTTTGGCTAAGAGCAAAGTGTAGTATCTGTTCTGATGGATACTACACCTTACAGACCGGTATCGTCTTGGCCTTCGGGGCTTGATTTTCGCCGGTCTGTGGGGTTGTTCTGCACAGTTCTGCGAAGTTCACCCTCCCAGGCTATAACTTCTCACCTTTTGAGAAGGGGTTAGTTTATTGCTATCGCCTGAGGCGCCCCTACCTGGGAATGCCGACGTGCGCTGGTTTTAAATGTCACAAAGACCACCGACCCATACCTCCCCCCTTCCACAACGGGCGCTATGCCTAAGGTGTGGTGCAGTCCGAGGGATGTAATTTTCATTTAATATAGAAATGAATGTTTCCGAGGAATGCACCAGCCTAAATAAATTCTTGGCCTTTTGGCTAAGATCCAACTGTAGTATCTGTTCCGATGGATACTACACCCTATACACCTGTACCGTCTTGGCCTCTGGGACTTGATTCCGCCGGTCTGTGGGTTTGTCCTATGCAGTTCTAGGAGGTCCACGCTCCTAGGCTTTGCCTTCTCACCCTTTGAGGAGGGGTTAGTTTATTGCTAATCGCCTGAGGCGCCCCTACCGTGGAATGCCGACGGGGCTGTCCAGGCATTTTTTGTCGGCCAGAGTGCCCTTCATTCTCTAGAGCGCTGGCTTTTAAAATCCCACTTTCCGACCTTGTGTCACATCTTACCGCTGTGGGAGGAAGATAAATACTATTAATTGTTCATTTCAAATGTTCAGTTAGAGAAGTAATAAAATGTTTATTCCTGTAATTCATGAGTGCATAGTTCTACGAATGTGTGTGTATGTGTGTGTGCGCGCACGTGAGTTGAGATTTGAAGAGGTGCGTAAGTGTACGGCTGTGTGTGCGTGAGTGAGAATTGAAAGGTCGTGTAGGCATTTGTGGATTTGTGTGTGGCTTTGTCGGCAGTGTCTTTAAGCATGTGTGTGCGAGTTGAATGGTAGTCACCCGAGCACAGTCTTGAAACAGTTCCTCTGTTGAGCGTTGAAGTAAAGAGAGAGGAAAATTTTGTCGCGACGTGATACTTTTATATTTTATCACGCATGGTCGCACGGACGTAGTAATGAGCAGGCCACGTGACAGCTATTTTTGTTTTTTTATTGGTAAAAATGCTAAGTTGGTCCTGGGAGCTGATTTTTGGAAACAAAATTCTGATTTTGTTTATAGCTGGAATTTGGAGCGTGGGTTGTATTTTCGCACGCGCCATCAGTCGGGCGGTCAATTTTATAGGATTGGCATAAACGAAGCTTTATTTCGCATCTATCAAATCTGCTATCTTGAACTCTCATCGCGATTGATTTGCACCATTACACGGCTTAAAGCAAAATGATTCTTCCCTCATTGATTCTTCACTCAATTGAGTTCAGTTTGCAGTTAACAGCACGTGAGACGGGAGGGTTTCGTTCACATGCCGACTACAATGGACTGATTTAGTTTCGCAGCTAGCGCAGACCGAGAATGTTGCGGGGATAATGTAGCGGCATTTGGCTGATTAGATAATTTTATAAAGCGAAAATTTCTTTTTCATTTTATCTACAGTCATTTTTTTTTAGCTCGCAGACTCATCTCCTTTGTATGATCCAAGACGCTTACGACAACGCTTTCACTGAGAGAGGCAAAGAAAAGATGGTAACCAAACCATTTACAAAAAAGTTCGTACACAGCCCCGCCAATACACATTTTTGCGTATTTTAATTCACAACGTGGACGCAGACCTATTAATGAAGCAACTATTTAGAATTCATGCGACACCCGAAACACCCGGAATATATCCACAGCACAATAATATCACACTTGAGGCTTCAAATCCAGATAAGAACCTGGGATATCGCGACACAGCACAATTTGTTCACAAAGGTGCCGTGACTTGAAACCGGACTATGTTTAGTACTGAGTCACACAGAATACGACACTGAGTGACTCCCCGGGCAACGAGTTTGTTTACAAGTTAAGGAAACGCGTCATCGCTAGTCAAGAACACTTATTTTCTGTATTCAAATGGAAAAATGTAGTTATCCGTTCCCGAACTTTGTTTTGGGTATCAGAGAAAATATTAATAAACACAACGGGCTGAAAAAGAAAAACAGTGACACAGAAGATTGCATAAAATATATAATTTATTGACATGGACATCAACAAAACAGGTACGGCAAGAACAAGATAATGGCGAGGAAAAGGGATAATGTTCTGGCTTGAGTTAAACAGATTAAACATTTTAGGACGTGAGCATGGAAAAAGTAATGTTTGGTTTGGAATGAACACAGTCTCTGTGAATAAAAAGCGACTCAAAAGGTTACTTATGTTTTTGGCGAAGATGGCGTCGTCCGATTGAGAAATTCATATTTCTTTCATCCGAAAGAAGCTAAAATGATTACGTAGTTGAAATGATCGCCAACAGAGTATATACCAACAGAGTATATACCAATTACTAATCAACATATCCTTACATGTGTTTTTTTACAACAGATTTACATGAACTTGTTTGTCCGTTTTTTGCAGCCCCCTTCATAAGATAAACCCTTTTTCTCTTTATGCAAAATAAGCACGCATTATTTTCCACCTAACATATAAATTTATCGTCTGAGATTTTTAAGTTGAACCAAAACAGCATTCAAGCTGACAAAGCAATTTTTTGATTCTAACTAGCCAATTTCATGTGTTATTGTTGTACCATGTTATTATACTTTGCTACAGTTTATTTAAAACAAACATGTAGTCTCGCCCAGCCAACTGCCAATATGACCACATTCTTCAATTATGATTAAAAAAAACGTTTCCGTTATTTTTTAAGGAGCTGATAAACATTTAAAGCCTCGAGCGTACCGATTGAAGACGTCGGTTTGGTAGATATACAAATGTTATATTTATTGAGAATTTTAATGTTAACTAATAACAAGCTTCTGAGATTTAACTTCGGGGGTCGGACTATATAATATTTTTCCTTTTGTTTGAGTTAAAAGTAATTGAAATGTCCCCCAAAGTAATTAGTCACGTGAGAGAAAAAAGTTTCCGTTATTTTTTAATTTCGACCGAACGTTTAATAACTTGGCATCAATTTATCAGAAAAAACATGGGAGCGGAATCTTTTATATTATTATTTTAGAGTATACTAGAAAACTTATACTAAGTAATTAGGTAACACATACGCACATATATATATAATTTATTTATTTATTTATTTATTTATTATTATTATTATTATTATTATTATTATTATTATTATTATTATTATTATTATTATTATTATTATTATTATTATTATTATTATTATTATTATTATTATTATTATTATTATTATTATTATTATTATTATTATTATTATTATTATTATTATTATTATTATTATTTATTTATTTTTTATTTTAAAAATTTTATTAATTTATTCATTTTTTTATTAATCTATTTATTTATTTATTTATTTTAATTTATTTTAAATATTTTTATTTAAAAAATTATTTTCGTAAATGTATGTGTGATAGTACACCTTGAACTTTATGAAAATAAGAGAAACACTATCCCTGTGACAGGATCACAGGTAAACCAAGCCTGGGTGTGGTGTTGCCATAAACACCAAACCATGATAAATGTCTATAAATACAAATATACGCCGTGGGACTCGGAAGAAAGATCTGAGTGTCACGATGGCCAACATGGGGGACCCAGTCTGCATCCTACGAATGTCTGTTCCTTTCACTTCAGGAACAAGATCACGGACAAAAACAGGTAAGTAACCCATCAAATTCCAGGTATGACAAGGACACGGACCAAACACAAGAAAGCAAGAATGAAAAGAACAAACCAAATAGCCATATAAAGAAATGGACTGAGAACAGACTGGCAATGGAATGCTACTATAAAAGCCGCTACCTCATAGAAAGCATTTCGAACACTCGGACAAATAGTACAAACATAAACTAAAGACAGTAGTCGAAAACGAAAAGCACAAAATCCTCTGGGATATGGAAGTACAAACAGATAAACTCATACAAGCAAGAAGACCGGATGTCATAATAGTCACCAAGAAAGAAAAATCCTATCTGCTTTTGTAAACTACCTTTTAACGTCATGAATTAAACAGTAATATTTGAATACCTAAAAAAATGATTTTTTCTGTTATAAGTGAAAATATAACAAGCAAAGAAATAAGGAAAAACCTAACATTATTTTAATGGAGCTTAATATAGAGAGTCAAATTGCTCCATATAAGACCCCTTAGACAAAAATGCTGGTTTCAATTTCTGACTCAAAACTTTGGCTGTAATGTGTTGATGCCTTGCTTCAAAACAATATACAGTTTGTGAAGCTTCTGTTATTAACTTAACTGCCCGTTCCACACCCTGAGAATGTGAGGGCAAATCTGGCAAGTCAAGCTTGGTTCCATTCATCAACGATTCTCGAAGTTCAGATTCAGTAAAATCTTCCGTCATTGGTGGTTCAAAAATGCCGCATAATTTTAAATCTATTAATTGTGTCCAATGTGTGGCATTAAAATTAATAGGTGATATTCTTTTTAATCTTTTTCTGGTTGACTCCTCACTCCTGAAAGAACAAATTAATTAATTGAATTATTAAAAAATTCCAATCTGTACTGCTTTAATAATTATGGTGAAATTAGATAAAATCTTTAAAAATCATTCTATAAATTGGAATCAATAATTGAGTCAGAGATATATGAATAAATATTACTTACCTAATGGCCAACATTCTTTTTAAAGCTTCTTCTCTTACTTCAATCTCCTCAGATTTAACCATGGAATATAGAAAGTTTTCAGGCAGTAAACAAAATGTATTACCTTGTATATTTCTAAATATGATATCTTGGATTTCCTGAGGCTGCTCCTTAATCCTCTGGATCATATTAAAAATGTGCACTTGCTGATTGTGGAATTTACTATTTCTTTTAATTTCAAACCAAGAAGTGGCATACACATTTACAATAACATTTACTACATAGTGTAGTTTTGTTGTGTGCCTTTGTGGGTATGCACCACGAGTCCATAAACACATGAGCCTGATGGCCAAAGTTAACCATCTTGCTTGGTTTAAAGGACCAATTTTCCAGGAGGCATATCTAGAGTCAACCTTACCTCTAGAAATACCTACTGTGTATTCATAAAGGAGTCTTTGGTCAGAACTAAGATCATGTATTTCATCAATTTTAAAAATTGACTCTAGAGGATTGCTAATAGTGGAAAATGATATTTGGGGTAAATCATGGCAATCATTTGAGGTCAGGAAAGTGGGATGAGAAAGCCAGTGCTCGAGAGGTGAGCACTCTGGCCATTTAAAAATTGCCTGGGCAGCTCCGTCGGCATTTCCCGGTAGGGCCGCCTCAGACCGTAAGCAATAAACTTACTCCTCCCCAAAGAGGGAAGGCAAAATCTGGGAGGTGCACCTCCTAGAACTGCACAGGACGGACAAGCCCCAATAGACGGGCGTGAATCCAGACCCAAAGGCCCGGACGATATCGGTTTATTTGGTGGGGTAAAAACCCCTGGCTGAACTAGTTTTTATTTATCTAACTCCCACAAGGTAAGGTGTGACAAAAGGTCGGGAAAGTGGGATTAGATAAGCCAGCGCTCGACAATTCAATATATATTTGTGATAATTAAATGTGTAAACACAGAATCAACACGTGAATTCAAATTCGCTCGTTGAATTTTCAACCGGTGAATACCATAAAAATATCCAATAAATAAAACGCCTATGTAAATAAATAATTATTTATATATAAAATTAAATATTACAGTGTTTTATTCCTTTTTAATTTGAATATGTACATTTAATTTCTTAAGAAAAAGAATAATAAACTTTAAAATATTTATTATTAAGTAATGTATTACTTTTTTTTGTTAAAACCCGGGTTTAATTTAAGGCGACACTTATGCTGGTGAAATCTGGACCGTGATAAAAGATCTCGATTTATTTGATCTTAAAGTTGCAATGCTCAAATAAATACAAAGTTTTGAAGAAAAATATTTCTTGTGGTAACTTTTGACATTATTTGGCAACTTTCTTCGAGTGCGATTATTTACAGTTTCAAAATCGACCTCCCCTAATATATATATATATATATATATATATATATATATATATATAATGGAAAATGAATAAAGGAAAACAATAAATATAATTTATTTCAAGACTTTTTCGAGATGATTGAATCAATGATCCCGTGTAAGTGCTGAAATAAAGACGAAACGTTGATGAATACATGAATAATAGTTTTTGTTTTTCTTTTTCTCATTTCCATTATGTTTAGATATTATTTATATTATTATTATTAATAATAATAATAATAATAATAATAATAATAATAATAATAATAATAGTAATAATATATATATATATTGCCGATATAATGAGGACTACGAATTCAAGACAAAATATATGCACTGGCAGTTCATATGTAAATTAAACTGTGTTAATTATGATGAAAAACGCGTGCGTAAACACGCAGACGTTCAACTTTGAATAACTTCTTACCGTCGCACATAATTGTCTATTTAACCATTCTTATTGGTGATGCCATTCTTCTTCTTCTTCTTCTTCTTCTTCTTCTTCTTCTTCTTCTTCTTCTTCTTCTTCTACACAATTATACACAATTATACACACACACACACACACACACATATATATATAATTAATTAATTATGTTCAAATATTAACAAAATGAACAAAACCAATAATTTAGTAAAAGTACTCAATATATAATAGAGTTTTTTTATATTAAAATAAACATAGTTTGAGTATATGACAATTGTTTACGAACGTCTTCGGCTCCTCTTCCGATGAACAAAGATTAGATTTGCCAATAAATCATCATAAAAAATTAAAAAAACAAACAAACAAACAAATTACATTTTAAATTATTCAGACGAGAAATCCCTTGCGTAAGATGACATCCTGACACCTATCTTTCGATACTTAAGAAAGTCGGTCAACTCAAACTATAGGCAGGACAGGCTAGAAGCGGTCAATCTCCCCTTCCCTAAATACATGCAAATACACCCAGACATGCCCACACGTACACATACACACAGCCACGCTTATACACAAACACTCATACACTCACATACACACATACACACCTATATACATAAATAAATAAAAACATATATAGATATTTATCATACGTGATGTTTTAAGGGATTTTCATTTTTCATTTTATATTCTCTTTCTTATTAGTCACAATCTTTATAAGCTGCTAAATTGTTTGATATATATTAAAATAATCGTTATTTATTAATTAATTTAAAATCTTAATTAATTACAATCATATTTACCTACGAACTAAGTTGATCTAACAATAATATTATCCCCCTATTAATTTGAGAATAAGAAACCAAGTTTTTAATATCGACTAGTTATTATGTTTATCTAGTTCTTTATGATAAACTATTTAATACTTTACTATGTGTAATAATTTTGCGTTATGTTTTAAGGGAATTTACTTAATTTTTTTATCTTAGATTAATTATATTCTCTCTCTGAAGTGATCTTAAATTTTGTATCCATCTATATTGACTTAGCCTTACGGACGTTTAATTGGTACTAATTTAAGTTCATTAATTTTATCATTATGTTCACCATTCAATATATCTATTCTTTCAATATAAAGTCTCTCTGTCTCTTTCTCTCTTTCTCTCTCTCTCCCTATATATATATATATATATATATATATATGTAAATTATATGTCATCTGTTCTGTGCTAGATTTTTATCCATTACGTTGGAATATTAGTTCCATTTTTTTATAACGGGAAAGACTCTTGACTGCGAATCAGTGGCGATTTGTGATCGGAGTCTCACTTCCTGCACTGAAGATTGCGTAAACATGAAACATCGATGTCTGTAAAAGAAACTCGATTTTACCCGTCTGTTTCCAGAACCCAATATGTCATTAAACACAAGCGCTATATAGAATTCCAATATGGTAACGCTTTATATCAAGAATTGCTGCGTATTTTCGGAAATTATGAGTCAGTTTCATTCGATTTCACAATTTCCTAGATTAATTCCGGCAAACATATCTCACTCACACAAGTCATACATACAGGAAGACGAAGTAATCTTTACTCATACGCAAACATCTAGTACAGCAGAGATGACTTGCAGTATACAAAGGAGCGCAAAAAGGTCACAGTTTAGTTGTTTCTGTTTACTTGTTTACTAGGTGGGTATAAAACAATGATTTAATTTTAAAACAACTATTAGCAAATCACTTCTGAAAAATAATCAGAAAAGGAATCCAATTATAAATGTTTTCATATACCACATCTTTTTATTTGAAGATTTTCGAAAATCGTGAAAGCGACATTAGTCTGCAACAAGAAAACATATTTCTTTTTCCGGTCTTTGATCATTCCGATTCTTCTGATTATTCCGAATAAACACATTTCGTAAATACTGGTGACATTTTTGCAAGTAAACGCAAACAAAAGAGAACAAAGTTTACTTTAAAATCAACGTGCTTTTCCGCTGCCCCAAAATACTGATATTTTTTGTAAGAAACTTAGAATATTAATGTCTTCCCCATGATAAAATAGAATTAAAAAATAATTTGACTATTTGTATTGATATTAGCAGAGTTACCCAGCGGCGCTTATGTATTATACACAATTAGTTGAAGAATGAGAATATTGGAAATTCTCATTCTACTAAAATAGGCAACGCGTGGTTATGAAATACCAGCGAATCTTCTAAACACATGGGGGTCGGTACCTATGCGTACTGGAAGCAAAAGACAACAAAATGGCTGGTTAGAAAAACATACATTTATTAACAATTTGCCTTCATAAAGTATAACACAACAGAAAATAAACATACAAGGCAGATTGTACAAACAGTTAATGCACATTCCAAAATTATTGAATCAATTGTAACTATTGAAAGGAAGTCGTGTGAAACACACAACACATTACTTACAGTCGCGCCATGGGTGTTCATCTGTAGGAACTGGGGTTTGACACAGTAGTCTTGTTGCATTAGTGCCTACCTTCGAACGTGGGTACCGGGTTCGTCTCCGCCGTTGGCTGGTGTATTTCGGCTTTGTCACTTCTGTCAAACTCATCATCGACAGAGATACCACGAGGACGTCGCTTTGGTTTAAATTTTTTTATTCAAACATTAAAATAAGAGAGAGACATTGAATGGCTTGTACGGGAGAGAGGGAGAATGAAGGACTTTACTTGGAAAGATACCTTTTCACTTTTTGCCATCTGTGTCCACCATCCGCGACCCCCCTCTCGGGTTGGCGAGGACTTCAAGATTTTCACGTCTGATCTATCTGCTGGTTAGCGATCGAGGGACAGAATCAGCCCCGAGCGGAAGTGACGTCATTTCCGATTTCCGTTTTCACTTCTACCACCTTTCAGAGCGTTCTCCCACTTTTGGCAGACCACATTATCTAAAAGTCGGTCTAGTTCGGCGAACAGCGATCAAGATAGATAGATAGATAGATAGATAGAGATAGAGATAGAGATAGAGATAGAGATAGAGATAGAGATAGATAGATAGAGAGAGAGAGAGAGAGAGAGAAAGAGAGAGAGACGTCAACTTCCTATCTTACTATAACATGATCGTTTTGAAGTCTAATGTTAGCAAATTCTTGTCTAGCCGTCTACTTAAATAATCAAATTCTGACCATTTCACCTATCGTTTCCAATCCTGCCATAGTATTGTTCATCATCAACTAGCAATCACATTGCACTTTATTCCTCGGGTGTTTTTTGGGGCCTTGATAGATGGTAACGCATGAGTATGAAAAAATTTTTGTGTCACACCCTGACAAATTGTTACGTAGATTTATCGGCGTAATAAACTACTGCTCATATTTTCATAGCGAACCTCTTGTCTTCATTACAGCCATTAACAGAACTACTACAGAACAAGACTAACCACAACTCACTCAAAGTTTTGATAGTGGTCAAGACAGATTAATCAATTTTACGGAAATCTTCTACAGAAATATCGAGCAAAACACGCTTATTATTTTAACTGTAGCGACCCCCCCCCCCCCCCCCCATAGGGCGGTTAGAGCAGTGGTTGAATAAGAAATCGGTACGGTCAGAAAACCCTTTTCTTTTCGTTCGTTGAAACTCAGCTCAACAAAGACAAAATATTGTACATTCTCAATAGAATTGTTAGCTATTTATATAGCAACTAGCTATACCTACTCGGTGTTGCCCGGAATTTGTTTTGGTACTTTCATTTTTGTTTCGCGTTCTTTCTTCTTTTTTAAACTATGCTGTTTGTTTATTTTACCAAGTTATTAAAAAATATATTTTCAAAGTTACATTTAAATATTACAGTTTTCTAAAAAAAGAATGATAAAGTCTATCCATACACAAATTATAAATTTGTGCTACTTTACATACCCCCCCCCCCCGGTAAATACACTACTTTAAAATCAGATTTTTAGAAAGTGTTATGTTGACCCCCCCCAAAAAAAAAGACGGTTACCAACTCATTCCGCACCACACATTAACTCTTGGACTATTCCAGTACAGTTCCCTAATTATATGAGGATGTTCTGCTCCCCAGATTCTCACATTATGTCTGTTTATTTTCCCCAGAACATGAAAAGTTGCTTTGTCACTAAAACAAACTCGCCTGAGGAATGTTTCATCCTCAGAAATTCGTTCCATCATGTAAACTACCAACTCACTTCGTTTTGGTTCATTATTTAACGCAAGTTAGTTCTTGTGTAGCACCTTCAGCACTGTTGAGTGTGGTAATTCCAATTGTCTGGCAACAGCGCGGATGGACTACGGACGAGGACGATCAAAAGCTTGTCTTTTATGTTCGATGGCTTTTCTCAGATGTTCTTAGTCACCCACCCCTCCCTTTATCCAACAATGAATATATAAATTTCTTGTGCCATTCACGAATTGAAGGACGCGATTGGTGGATCTTTTTCATACTTAGTTCTGTCGTTTCGTTGAGTCTACACATCCGATTTTGTCTCAGTAAACCAGAGAATACATTGTGCCTTGTCCTGAGGAGAAGACATTTTAGGGGGTCATTTAGTTCACTTGTCCTTCCGGTAACAAAATATCTGAAATACACAATCTTGTTTTTAATAAAAACTTCAATAAACACTGATTAAAACAAACAAAAATCTGCTCAAGATATTTCATCAACTGTTGTCGACATCCTATATATAAATATATATATATATATATATATATATATATATATATATATATACATACATACATATATATATATATACATATATACATACATATATATATATATATATATATATATATATATATATATATATATATGAGATAAAATACTGTTTTGTTTTTAAATTCCTGAAACAGTTTTTCATGGTAAACAACTGATGATCCCTTAAATAATGTTAAGACTAGCGTAAATTCTTGGAAGCTAACTAATATAGTGACTGTAAAAAGTCAAATAAATTTAAAATCTTCACTTTTTCTGAAGACGTCTATTGATCCGAACGAAACCGGGAAAATCTCTCGTTTTCCTTTGATGATTTTTTTCGTGTATTTAAAATTTGTTTTTCCATTTTTCAATTCCAGACCTGCCTCCCTGATCGTGTGGACCAGCAAGGCTGTTATTTCCGCCTTAACAAAAACCCGTTCAATATGTAACGATTACATTCTTTATGCGTGCGTTAATCACGATAGTAGGGTCCAGTCGTATCACTGGAAAGATGGAAAAATGGACAATATGATTTGCACATTTACCAGTTTCGACCAGACAAAAGACAATGTTAAATATCTGCCACTTTTGCCCCGTAATTCACAAAGAAGGGAACCGCTACACACTCAAGCTAAACTAACTTTTAAATGTTTCAATAGTTCTTCTCTTATGGATTGTAGTGCTTGAAGTTATGACCTAATGTATGTTATGCCCCGCTCTTTTGCTTTTCTTAAAATGCGAATACTGCTGTAAGATGTGTTCCCCTTCAGCAAAAATGAAGTGTTGAAACAAGAAAGTTTTCGCATAGTTTACACTTTATTGTGAACGAATGCCGACATTCTCTTGGCACACTTAGCTTTACATATCTTGTCAGCTCCTCAGCTCCCGCTGAAGGCGGAACGTCCGCTCACCTCAAGTCTGACTCTCCTGTTTTTCCCAGATTCTCTCTCTCTCTCTCTCTCTCTCGATCGGTGACCGTAATTCTGAAGATTTTTCCTTCGCACATTTATCGTTTCATTTTCCTCTCAAACCTGAAATTGCAAACACAACCACAATCGCATTCCGAATGCAACCTCTACTCACACACCGCTCTTGACCTACATCTTATTACCATCTGGATTATAATGTCTATTCACTATCGTGCTTCTCCGATCATCCGGGTTATCTCTTTACACTAAATTGGCTTGGAACATAAGTTTTAGTGAAATGAAACTTAAATATGGAATAATTTCTTACCCAGTAAATTAGCAACTTATGTTCAAGGAATTGTTTACAAAAAATCAGTTAAACGGTATTGTGCCCCGTTCTTTTACTGATCCTAAAATACAAAACTGTTTGGAGACGCATTCACGTTCAGCCCAAATGAAGAGTCGAAACAAGAAATTCTTTTCATAGGTTACGTTTTATTCTGGTAGAATGCTGATATTCTCTTGGTACACTCAGCTTTAGATATACTACAATCAGCTTCACAGCCCTGCTAGAGGGAGCAACAGGCGGAATGGTCACCGTCAACAAATGTGGCATTATACCTCGTTCTTTTACTGGTACCAAAATGTGAAAGCTGTTTGAAGCCGCATTCTCTTTCAGCAAACATGAAGAATCAAAACAAGAACCCTTTCTCATAGCTGACATCTTATTGTGGCAGAATGCCGACATTCTCTTGGCATACTCAGCTTTACATATACAGTCAGCTTCCCAGCCTCCGTTTGAGAAAGCAAAATACGGACATAAAATAAAACCCCAAAATGAATATTTCCTAAAACAGACCAACCACAAGAAACAAATAAATCGTTTCCAATAAGTATTACATTTCGGCAGTAGATAATCCCAAATGGGTTGATATCCCGTAAAAGAGATCAATCGCACAAACTAATGGTTCATTTCCAACAACAGGTATTTTGTTTGGTCACTAAATAGTAAAAAAAATGATTTGATATATCGTAAATTAGATCAATCAAACAAACCATTGACTCGTTTCGAATAGGGATTGTGCATCGTATAATTGGAAAGACTTACTACTTTGAATCGAACGACAGCCGATATTTCTGTTTCTCTTGAGCATGCGCATACGTGCCCATGCAAGCAAAAGGCGACTATATCATCCGACCTCAACCCAATAGGGCATTTAGTGGAAGTCAAGCGAGTAAGGTACTGTAGCTTGCAGCTTGGCAAATAAATAGGCTAGTAAACGTGATACATTTCGATTAGGCCTGTAGAAAACTGAGTAAACAGCACGGATATGAACGAAGAGAATCACATTGAGCTGATCGGCTGCCGTATCGATTTAAACAACGAACATTTCAATAACACTCCACTTGCCGTCAAAGTAGGATTCACGGCGGGAAGAAGTTATAAAAGACCGACCTTAATCCTCTGCAAACAAAGCCGGCAATAAAACACGTGACGGACAGAAGAAGACGAAATGGACGCTCTTAAGATACGTCCATTCAATATACGCGTTTAGCGATGGAAATGTGATTTCAGACTGAAGATTGACAGACGAAGAAAATGCGGTATTATTGTAGATGAGGAGATTAAGCTTGTTCACCCCAAAAGAAAAATGAGATTTGGCGATTATGTGTAAAACCCTAAAAAAAACTTGACCGTAAAAAATAAAAAAAAGAATTAAAATATTTTAAATTTTAGAGTAAGGGATCAGTTTAGAATAACAATTTAACGTCGAATGATGACCACTTTCCTACCAGATAGCGTTTGAACGACATGTAACCATTTACTGATTTTAGGTAAATCTTAGATGTAACCATGTTCTGGTTTTAGTTAAATATTATATTATTTATATATTTTTTGAGAGCGGGTCTGTTGCCATCCGGACTTAGGGTTAGTGATAAGGTTAAAGGAGGTTTTTGTTCGCAATGTTTTTCAGGCTATTTCCTAGACTTTGTTGAACTTTGCCATTTATTAGAATGATTTACTTCACTATTTTATGTTTTTCTCTTTCCTAGTTTGTCTTTGATAAAATAAACGACTGCCAATAATAACTAATTTTTTTAAATGGTGAAATGTATGATTTTTTATTACTAACTTTTCAGCATGAAATTCCATTCTTCTAAAAAAAACACGCAAACTTTATCATCCTTAACACAATACTGACTTCTGGTTATATACCCTTAAAACGCTATCCGGTTTAACAGTAGCCCATAAATGGGTGATCATTTTACGTTAAATTTATATGCAAATCTGATCACAGCTCCAAATTCTGATATATATATATATATATATATATATATATATATATATATATATATATATATATATATATATATATATATATTAATTTGTTTTTTCGGAGTGTTCACGTGTAATCTCCTTAGAAAGTAGAATCATATTTCTTTTGTGTGGAAGTGATTTAGCTTAAGGTATCATATGCAAATTTATCGAAAATTCTACGTGAAACTTTAGCTTGACAGACAAACTAAAATACTATTTTAAACTTAAGCGGCACAGACTAAAGCAAACGAAAGACAATGCTATTTTAGACTTAAGCTTTACAGAACAAAGAAAATGCTATTTCAAAGTTAGCTTGACAGACACAAATGCTGTTTTATATTTAATTATGGCAGACTGAAGAAAATTATATTTAAAACTGAAAGAGTCCAAAGAGTATGCTATCTAAAACTTAAGCTTGACAGACCAATGCAAATGCTATTTCAAACTGAGGCTTGACAGACCAAAGAAAAGTCTATCTAAAACTTAAGCTTGACAGACCAATGCAAATGCTATTTCAAACTGAAGCTTGACAGACCAAAGAAAAGTCTATCTAAAACTTTAGCTTGACAGACCAATGCAAATGTTCTTTAAAACTTATGCGGAACAGACTAAAGAAAATTTTATTTCAAACTTAACCATAGCAGACCAAAATATTTTTATTTCAAACTTAAACTTGACAGACTAAAGTAAATGCAATTTTAAGCAAGCACAACAGACCAAAGGAAACATATTTTCAAACTTGAGTTTGACAGACCAAAGGAAATCTATTTAAAACCTAAGTTTGACAGACCAGATAAATGCTATTTCAAACTTAAGCATGAGAGATCAAACATATGTTCTTTCAAATTTTATGTTGACAAAAACAGGAATTTTATTTTGAATCTTTAAATTGAAAAACACTAAGATGCTATTTCAAACTTTAGCTTGAAAGATCAACTAAAATATTTATTATAAATAACTTAAAATCACTTGAGTAAGTTCAAGAGTTTTAGCCAATATTCACGGCTATTGTCAAATCAATCGTCGCACCAATTTTCATAAAACTTGACCGTGTGTTAAATATTGAGATTACGTCAGTTCGTAATCATGTTAAATCTTTATATTCACCGTTAAGTTAAGCCGGATGTAAAGGTTGGCAACGGGTAAAGCAGTTGACGTTTGGAACCATCGTCTCTCGTGGGAACAACAGGCGAGATTGGATAGGCGCGAAAAAGCAGTGAGTGTGATTTGGAGAGCCGACGCGATCGGACGAAACAGGACAAGAATCAATAGTAAACGAAAAGTAAAAGGCAACGCCTTTAATATTCAACCCCCAATCTTTCTTCTCCCCGCTGCAAGTAAAGATGGAAGCAACACAAACTGCTGTATAAAATGGCACTTCTTCAAATTTGAGATCAAGTTCTTTTTTATTTATGTTGTTGTGCTGATTTTAATTTCAGAGAGGAAATACCCCCCTTCCCGAAAGACAGCCACGGGAGGACAACGAAAGATCGTAAAGAGGATTTGAGATGGATTCTGGTCAGTCTCGGAGGACCGTTGTGGTTGAACATTGAAGGTACGAAGGATGATTTAATTTGACTTCTTATGACTTGTTGATGTGCATTGCAATAACAAACTGACATTTATTTGTTAGTGACATTCTGAGTTTGGAGCTCCGCTTAGAGGGGAGCTAATGGAACACGTGCAGTTTTAAAAATATTAAGATTTATTGATAAAAAAACAAAAAAAACAAGAATACTTTAGCGTGACAGACCAACCGACCGATAGAGAAAACAAACCTGCCATAGAAATGCGAAGACGCGTCTCAAAAAGAATGACTAGAAGAGTGCGGAGAGAAAAGAGAGTAAACATACAATACAATAAAAGAAGACAGAGAGATGGGAAGAAGAAGACTATAAGAAGAAAGAGAAAGATGGGAAGAAAAAGACAGAAAGGAAAAGAGAGAGAGATGGAAAGAAGAGGAAAGAAAGAGAAAGATAAATGGGAAGAAGAGGAAAGAAAGAGAACGAGATAGGCGAGAAAAAGAGGACAGAAAGAAAAAGATAGAGATGGAAAAGAAGAGGAAAAAGAGAGAGAGAGATGAGAAGAAAAGGAATGAAAGGGAAAGAGAGAGAGAATGAAAGAAGAGGGTAGAAAGAAGAATGGGAGATGCGAAGAAGAATAAAGAAAAAGAGAGATGGGATTTGAAGAAGAGGAAAGAGAGAGAAAAAAGAAAGAGGGGAAGAAAAAAGAGAAAGAGACAGGAGGAGAGAATGAGTGAGAAGAAAATATAAAAAGAAAGAGGAGGAGGAGGAAATAAAGAGAAAAAAGATTAGAAAGTGAGGAAAGAAAAGCGAATGAAAAAAAGAGGAGAGAAATAAATGAGTGCGTGAAAAGAAGGAAGTAGAAAAACGACGGTTTGAAAGATGAAATTATTAAATACTCCAATGAAAGCAGACGGCAAAGTTCAGTGAAACGCGTAGAACGGAAGTCAGCCATTTTGTGAAAAGCCGACAAAAGAATTTAATCACAATTGCAGTCTTGGCGGGAACTGCAAGTCTTCTGATAGAATGTTTTCATGCCGATGTCCATTTTGAATTAAAGGCATTCTTTAAAGTTTGCAATGAATAGATCAATGCTTTCTTCAAAAGAAACCCGTGACTGAGACCCAGTGATAAAAACGCGCCAGTCTGAGATTGGCGAGTAGATAGAGAGTGTTCGGGTGTGGCAGAAGAGGAAGAGACTTCCTCCATTACTGAGTATTTCATTTTATGGAGAAGCACACCACATGAAAGTCTCTCGCTTGTTTCCATGTAATATCGCGAGGATATCGGACATTGCTTGAGGTCGATTAACTAAATTATTTCGTCTCCTCGGTGTTATCCGTTTGTTTTTACATTTTTTTACTACCACCTTTTTCATGACCTTATTATTTCAGGGAACGCAAATGTTTTTGTTAGAATATTTAAAACTTTAATAAGACCTAATCCTCCACTCTATAATACACACCATGTGCATTTATATATATAGAAAATTATGACAATATAAATTAAATTCATATAGGCTAGATTGATTCACGAAGGGATCGAATGTCAATTACAAAAGACAGGCTCAGTATTTATTTGCATATATATTAATAAATATATATAGGCACCACTACACAAAATTTAGCGAGTAAAAAAACGCCCGGAAAAAAACATGTCAAGTGTTTAGGGGAAGAGAGAAAGAAAATAGGAAATACGACCCACCCTGCCGTCTAAAATGAATTCGAAAATAAACCATTCGCCCTGTTACCATAATGAGACGTTTTCTTTCTTTTTTCTGTACCGATTGATACGTTTTTTTCTTTTTTAAAACTTCCAAGTTTGATATGTTTTCTTTCTTTCTTTCTTTCTTATTTCTTAACTTAACCGACATCCTTTTTATGAATATGAGTGCGAACATTAGCGAAGTTCGAAAATAAGCACATGAAGAAGGTCAGAGGTTATATTACAAAAATAAATTATAAATCAACCTTAAGAAGATTACATAGTAAGAGTGTAATAGCCGCAGCTAAGAATAATTATACAGAGATAACTGACAATTCATTGAGTCGCAGAAATTAGGGACTCACGATTTCTGGAAAATCTATGATAGTGTGGTGAATAATGGCAATCAACAATTTCCCTGCTATACAGCTAACACGATGTTGCTTGTACAGCAACTGATGAGGCTTAACTGCTTTCCCAGCAGTTGGCCTTGAACTCCACATTGGACTCCACAAACAACTCCCTTCCAAATTTCCCACTGCAGACAGAAGCCATAGGCGGTGATTTGATCATCACCCTTCTCATATTCGGGATATCATAAAATACATTGACACCTCCAAAGCATGTAGGCTTAATCTTATCCCTGCTATAGTAATAAAGAAATATTCTGCTAAGCTGGCCCCTGTCCTCTCCAAACCTTACAACAAATTCCTTGCCGAATCTTGCTTCCCTGATAGCTGAAAAATTGCCTCTGTTATACAAGTGCTCAAAAGTTTTGATGAAAAACTGACCCGTAAAATTATCATCCCATCAGTCAACTCTCGCTTTTCGTTAAAATATTTGCATCTTTAATCAATCTAGCGATAGTCAACCACCTCGTTAATGTCAAACATCTTTCTGACAAACACTATGGATTTAGACAAGTCCGTTATACTGCGGATATCCTAACGGTCATCTCTGAATAGATATACCATACACTAGACAAGGAAGGTTAAGCTAGAGTGGTAGCACTTGATATATCCAAAGCTTTTGATAAAGTCTCGCATTAAGCTCTTCTCATGAAAATTAATTCGTATGGTATTGCTGGGCGAGTATTTAATATAATCAGACTCTTCTTAGCCAAAATAAAGATCCAGGTCGTTCTCGATGGCCGTACCTCCAAACAAAATGGCATTAATGTGGGTGTGCCCGATGGGTCGATATTTGGACCTTTATTGTTACTGATTTTCATTAACGACCGCCCTAATGCAATTGTGTCCCAGATGGGTATATTTGCTGATGAAATCACGTTCTATTCTCAACATGTGGGTAAAGCAAATGCACACATATCTAAGGCAATGACTGAATCCTTACAAATGCCCCTCAGTATGTAGTTGAATGGAGATATAAATGAATGGTAACATTTAATGCCACTAAGACAAAACTCACATTCTTTAACAATTATAAGAAACTTTTTCAACCACCAATTGCCATGGCTAATAGCACCCTATCTGAGAGCCCATCATTCAAACACCTCGGTCTAACATTCACAGGTAACATGAATTGGAACAAATACATCGAAGACATTGCCAAGGCTGCTGCATGGAAGGTGGGCTCCCTCTACCGTGCTAGAAAACTTCTCACATCTGCCAGTATCCTATATCCATACAAAGCAACCATTCGCTCATTCATGAAGTACTGTTGTCACATCTGGGCTGGTGCACCAACCACTAGTTCCCCTCTCTTAGACAGGACTAAAAAAGAGCCTCTAATCTAATACGTCCCACACTATCTACCAAGCTCCAGTATCTGTGTAATTGCCGCAATGTTGCATCCCTTATTTTACAAGTATTTTAATGGAATGTGCTCTGACGAACTTGCTGCGCAGATGCTCCCTTCGACGTAAATCGGCCCGACCAACCCGACAATCAGCAAAATCCCACCACTTCACTGTAGCGGTCCCTAGATGCCGGAAGGCTTTCTACTCTAATAGCTTCTTTCCTTGAACTTCTAGCCTTTCGAATTCCACCCCTGCTTCTTGTTTCCCTGACTGCATCAACATGCAGGAGTTTAAATGTAACTTGAACAAAATCTCGCTGCACAACGCCTCACTTAGAATGCCCCTGTAGGTGAGGCCCCTAATTCACAGTGGCCCCTTACATCTTAGTGCCAGTGTGCCTTGTTTGGGGTTAATAAAAGTAAAAGAATAAAAAAGAATCTCCTAATTCTCGGAGGGCCGCTGTGGCTGGGCGTTGAACACGCGAGCTATGATTTAATTGCACTATGATTTGTTAATTTGCGTTCGATAAGAAACGTATATTTTATTTTATCGTGACATACAAAACATTTGACCTCCCCAGAAAGTGGCCGATAGAAAAGCAAGCGCCTCCGACGCCTACAATTTAAAAATAGGGACTCCGACTCCTCGTATTCTTACGAATCCGACTCTGACTTTTAAGATTAAAAAAATCCGACTCCGAATCTGACTCCTAGAATACTAAAATATTCTACTCCGACTCTTTATTTTTAAGTAATGAAAAACATTATTACGAGTCCTACTTCGACTACCCCTGACTCCGACACCGTAACCTTGTTTTTGATAGAGTGACCAATTCATTGCCTCTTGGTTGGACCTAATCTGTATAGGGGAAACTATTAACGTTCGTTGATTCTCTTCCTCGGAGATAAAAAGCTGCATTGATGTAATTGTGGTCGGGGTGATGTGTTCTCGTTCGCAGGAAGATGAAATATCATTAAAGAAGAAAGACAAGATAGTCATTTCAACTTAACTATCTACATAATGCTAACATACTGAAAAGCTTATTTGCACTTTGAATGTTTCATATGGTTGGGGAGGGGCGAATGAAACGGGACAATGATGAGAAGAGGGGAATAAAGAGAGATGTTACAACGAAGCGTACAAGAATGATAACAAGAGGATGACGTAAATAAATAAATGACGTGTTTAGAAAAGGAAATAAGATACTAAAGCAGCAGTAGAAGCAGTGTCATAATAGAAGGAGAGTAAGAGGATGACGTAAATAAATAAATGTTGTAAATAAAGAAAAAAAGGAAAACTTGAAAAGTAATAAAACATTACAGAAATGGTAATATAGTGTTCAGAGCTGGGAGCTGTTATATTCTCGTGCCAATGCACGTGGAGATTTCTATCTAATATTACCTAAAGTGAAATAAAAGGAGACATTGATATATTGACTATTCACCGGATGCTAGATAAAGGTCTTAGTCCATTAATAGTTGTTTCAGAAAAAACATAATCAAAAGGAAACAAGATTCATATGGATTGGCAAAACACGAGTGTGTGTCTGCTGTGTTTTTATTTCGTAGCTTCTTACAGACATATTAGCACCGATCGGAAATACCCGGTGTCAGGCTACAAGTTACTATATTATTATAACAAGAGCAAGAGTACATAGATACTCTAATATATTAACGGGCAACGCCAGATGGGCTTTCTATGATTTTATTAAATATCTTAAATAATACGGATCTTTTCTCCAACTATTTGCTTCTTTATCTGGGACCATACGTACGTGTGTCTATCTCCAGACTCTAGTCAACAACTAACATTATTATCATTTTCGATTCTATCCAGTTAAGTCACCTGACTAAAATTAACCAATCAGCTCCGAAAGCTGGCAACTTAACTTATTAGACGACACGTAAGCGCACGAACACATACACATACACACATCCACACCACACAGATATATATATATATATATATATAAAAACACCCACTCATATGTATATTGTATACCAGTATGTGAGAGTATAAGTAAAATATTAGTAGTACAAGCATTTACGCATGTGTATATATGTGTGTGTGTGAGTAGGTATAGATGGAGGTACATTCTATAGTGATGCATATACATGAATGCAAGTCTGCAATCGTGTTTATAACGAGTTAATTCAAAAACCGTCAGAGTAATGATAAAAAGAAGTACATATATTTATATATATTGTAACATATTATGCTGAACTAATCAGTGGAAAAGGAGATGTATCCATTGCCAATGTATGTATGTATATGTGTGAATGGATGTGCATTTTTTAATCTATATGTATGCATGTGTCTATGTATATATGTATGTGCATGTGTCTATATGCATGTCTATATATATATATATATATATATATATATGTCGATATGTATGTATATATGTGTGTATATGTGCATATCTGTTTATGGATATACGCATATATATTTGTGTTTGTTTTATTTTATATATGTATATATATGTATGTCTATGTGTGTACTTGTGTATCTGAAGATTTGAGCGTACGTGTGTATTTTATATGGAGATCAGAGTATGTTGATATTGATATGTCTGTATTTTTGTCTAGAAATAAATTTGTGTATATATATGATGAAACATTTATGCGTTAAAATGTATGTATGTAGATTAAAACTTTGAAGTGTTAAATGGAGAAGAAAGGAATCCAAGCTAAGTGTGTAATAAAAAAGAAAGAAATAGAAAGAAAAGGTAGTTAAAGAAAGAATGATGAAGGTAATCAAAATAATAAAAAATATAGAAACTTATTGAAAGAGTTAACAAGTAAAGAATGTAATCCGATGCTGAGCTTGACCGATGAAAATTATAAACATATCCCATCCCCCCAAAAAGATTTACTTAATAGGAAAGTTTTCCAAATTCATCTCACTTCCTTGTCTTCTTTTGTCTGAAGAGATGGACTCTCTGTGAAGAGTACAACCGAAACATGTATGCACATATGTAACCAATAATGTTTGTATAAATAAAAATTTATACTAAAGAACAGCTCTACTTGTTATTGAGCACTTTTTATAAACACTGGAGTTTCTAACAGATATAAATCTACAGAAACTAATATAATACATGTACTATATATATATATATATATATATATATATATATACATACATTCATAGTTACATTAGCCACATTACCCCTACTGTACTGATCCATCCTATCACACGTACGTATGCATGCAGATTGTTAAGCGAACGTAGGGAGTCCGAATTCTCGACTCTATTGTTTATCCTAAGCCTCTAATCTGAACAACCAAACCAAAAACACTGATAACATTTATTCTTTAATCTTTGTGTAGATTTGTATATTCATTGATGCAAATGAGAGATTTATTGTTCATAAAGTTTAATGAATAACATTAAAAATGAAACAGAATTTCCTATTAAGTTTCTTTTGGTTTCTGTTTTGTTCGTCTGTTTATACTCTACTAGTAGATGGACCCGAGGTTCCCCGGTCGTAAAATACGCTGAAATATTGTGTTAGTTTTTTGATCACTCTCAGGTTTATTATTATTGTAGAACAACCACACGATGGATGCTCGTTTTCCATCAATTGAAATGAATGGCACCTTCTTAAAGTAGTTCCGTGCTCCTAGGACTGACTTTCACTCCGACCCTAAAATGGAAAACTTATATCCAATCTGTTATTAAGGCCGCTACAAAAATGGCTGGTTTATTTTACCGATTATCCAGAAACTTCCTGACTCCTGACGCAATCCTCCACCTTTATAAGAGTCAGATACGTTCTAAGATGGGGTGTCGCTGCCACATCTGGGAAGGTGCCGCTCATAGCAACTTTTCTTGCCTGACAGAGTACAAGATCGACTTTGAAATCTAATGCAACTTTTCCACAGAAGAGATGTTGCTCGTCTTTCTCTTTTACTATTTCTATGTTCGCTAGTCAACTGAACTCCAACCCCTGATTTCCCCTGTAAAACTTCCGCGACAAGAACTCGACTTCTACCGCCACTGCCATAAACTTTCCTTTTTTTCTGCATACCTAAAAACAAACCGAGTTTCCATAAAAATAGTTTCTTTCCTGACTGATTTTCGACTGACTACAACATAGTCCTCTTCAAGTCCAATATCAACAAATACTGGTTGAGCTGTCCTCTTACGCAATCAAAATTTTGTCATCCCCGTCCATGATTTTTTAAACTCTCTCAAAGTATAACTCAGCACTCAACTGAAAATCTCATTGACCCTTATCCTTGAGTGGCTTTTGGCCTGGTGTAAAGAAATTCCCGCTTGGCGCTAGGTACATGGGGTAAGAAATGAAATACTTTTTACGTTGTGGTAAGTAGACGAGTTCTTTCTGTGGATGTTTTACAGAGAGGAACTAGAAATCGGGGCTCGGTCGGTCACCTTCTATGGAAATAACGATAGAGAAGATAAGGACTAGCAACGTCTCTTCTATGAGAAATGGTTGTAGTAAAGCGATCACTTCAACAAGATTTCGATGTTGCCTTGAAATGTGCATCTGCCTTGTAACTTTTGATAAGCAAGAAGTCGGAACCACTGTCTGCGGTATTTAATGCAATCAACTAAAAACAGAAATGCTGATAGAAGTTATTATTAGTTCACCTTTATGTGAATGTTTATCTTTATTGGTGCAACTTTATTCTTGCTCTAACCGTTCAGTGAAGGTAATTGAAAAAAAAACAAACTGAAATGTGATACAAGGCCGAAAAGGGAGGCTGGTCTTATCTAACTATAACTAAGTTAGCAAGTTCCTATTTATTTGCCTTCCCAACGAAGGCAGAGTTAGACACAGGGTCGGTTTTTAAAGTGGGGGGAATCCATCTCCCAAAAAGGGCACTCTGCATTGGGACAAAAATTAAAATTGCCTCAGTCTAGAAGAATTTTTTCCTTCACTGACAAGAAAAAATGAAGTGTAGTATCAGAACATATACTACTCTTTGGCCCCAGTCAGAAAGCATTAGTCGTATTCGTTGAGCGTATCATCGATCAGCACATCGCAAGTAGTAGGTGTCGATCGTAGTGTTAAATAGTAATGCGTACATTGTTCGTATATATCTGATGATTTGGGTTTTCAAAGCGGTGTTCACACGTACACAGGATATCGGGGCCATGAAGTCAGCAAGTATGTACTCAAATTTCATCTCAACCTGGTAGCCAGAAGCGAATGTGTCATCACATGACTCAAATAATGATGGAGTGGGAGTGGTAAGCAGTCAGTTGTCAGCCTCAGAGCGATTTAGACGGGTAGAGATTACTTAAGATCGACGATAAACTAAGGGGCAAAATATCTGTAGCTCGGCATGCCTCTATTTTTTTCCGCTGGCAGAAGAGAAGGTTACGACAACCTCCCAATAAAAGATCCTTTCTTCAATTGGATGATTTCTTTGTTTCTTCATGCTGCTGTGAAACGGACGAGTGGACAACACGAGGAAGGAAGTAATTGTGCTTTGTGGTTGCATTGGTAAGAACCCATGTATTTTGTTTGGTTGTGACTTGTGAGACATTTGGACCTCCCCTTGGAGGGGAGGTAACGTAACAGTAGCGTCAGTTGTTTACATGTATATTCTACGCAACGTTACGCGACACAACTTATCTGTTTGTAACGTTCGATGGGTAAATCCATTCGACCCCCCAGATGCTCCGTAATCTTCTCATTGACAGAGAACAGCTGTTTGTCTCTCGTTGACACGTTGCAAGTAGTTGGCTTAATTGATAGTTACGTCTCGTTGTTAACGTAGTATTAGTAGTGATGTATCAGCAGAAGTTTCTCTCTTCCTCTTTCGCTTGTTCCTGTAATATGGTAACAAAAGATAAACACCAAAACAACACGTGCCCAATGGCATAAATCTCTTTGATCTTTTATTCTTTTATACCACTGCAAATTACACATTACATAAGCTTCCTATAGTCCGCCGACCGGAGAGGTTTATGAACGAAGACAGAACTTCAAAATAGACGTTCGAACCCAACCTACTTTTCTGACAAAGAAAATACTTTTCACTCTTCATCGTTACGTGTCACTTTGAACTACCTGTCCAAACACTGACACGTTTCTCTTATTCTAATCTAAAAGAGTGAAAAGTATTTTTCTTTTAAAGAAAGTTCCCACTACTCTAGCTTGTATGAGAAATGCCGTTTTTAACATTATTTTCCTACACCCGATCTTGCTACATTATAATCTGCGCCGATGCCCCCATTATCATTAAAAAAACAAACAAAAGGAATTGCATACTCTCTCCAGAGAGCTTCGCCACATGATTGAGAACAGAACTACTGCCCAGGGTGGGGGCGGTTGTTCCGTTGTGTCAACACATGTGTGGATTAGCAGGTTATACTGAATTACTTGTTGAAGGCTTTCTTCATGGCTTTATTTTTTGCAGAGAGGTTTCGCCGTCCTCCCATATACAGTTCTTGGTATTACCAAATCATCACCCATCTTGTACTGACCAGGTTCATTAGTTGCTTAACTTCGACAATGTTATTATGCCGTTGCTGACTTAGTATAATTAAACTGGGCTAGTGTTCAGGGGAGATCGAGAAACATAATCAATTAATTAAGTCATATGTAACTAGAAGTCTGAAAGCAAAAATACTTGTTCCAGCTACCGGCAGAGACGTATTTAATCAACGGCGGATCACGAGGGAGGGAGAAACGGTCAACAGCCATTGAAGAGCTCTGCAACATATTCACACCTTTCTTGTAAGCATAACGTGAACGAACACGTTAATTGAAACTGACTTTATGAATCCATTCTCAAGTGTCACGCACATCTCTGGGTTTGATGTCGATTTTCAGATGGAACAAAAGTCTTTTCAGTCAGAGATTGGCTGGTTGGGTGGGGAATGTGAGTTAGGGAGAGACAAACCAGTTAGGTTCCTTTTGAAGACAAACATGTTTGAGTTACAATAGAAACAGCGCGAAATTATTTTCATTGTAGTACTGTCATCAAATCTTCCAGCGCAGCCACCTAAAAAAACAAAAAAGAGTGACATCCAAAAACAAGGAAAACTGAATCCACTTGCAAGAATTGTTTAATGCCAAGTTGGCAGGAATTGGAATTAGTCGTGATAGTTGGCAGATGACACTGTAAAGAGCCACAAAATATGTTATTTTAACTCCAACCATCTATAAATAACTATAGTAACTATAAATATTCAATTTATTTATAGTTACTCGGCTAATGAGGTTATGTTTTCGGCCGGGTTTGTTGGTTTGTTACTGTTTTTTGCTGTTTTCAAATGCACCAGTCTAGAGACATCTAGCGTTGCCCGTAAATGAGTGGGGTCTTTTAGTTCTAAAACCCATGTTATAATTTTAATATTTTTATTAACTGTTTAACTTTTAGAATGAAGTAGAATGCTGTACTTTATGGATATACAGCACGAACGTATATCGCAATAAATGATTGTAAACCATTGCGTCAATATATATATATATATATATATATATATATATATATAAATGAAGGAGAGTGGAAAGGAATTAGAGAAAGCAAAAGCCAAATCAAAATTCAATTCAAAAGTTCAAAGCAAGGTATATTCCGCAAAAAGGCAATTTATTCAAGTTAAATTTTCCTTAAGCCAGGCTTTTCAAAGATCAAAATCTTATCATCAGAGGAAGTCGCTGGGACAGATAAGTTGGCAATGGCCAAGATTTAAAATTTGAAAAAATGAAATAAAATAAAAGTTGTAGGGAAGGAAACGTAGGGCAAAACTGTGCCAGGGTGCAAGCAAATGTCCGATTGCCAAAAAGTCCGGTGTCGAAGAGTCCAGCGGAGAGGATACGATGTAGAATGGTAGGTCGTTAGAGGCACGAGAAGTAATGAGAGAAGTTTCAAAGTTAAATTCCAAGAAGCCACAACTTCAGGTACGGCGAAAATGGAAAATCCAGGAAGGGTAAAAAGTCCAATAAGAGGTACATTCGATGATGCAGGCAGGCGTCAGAGGAGATTAAGATGTAAAATATTCGCCATTAAAGAAACTTCCCGGGCAGAGATGACAAAGGAAAATGTTTTAAAGTGGAAAAAGGGGCAGTGAGAATATTTAAAGTCTGCCCAGTTGAGAAAGCCGGCTATAAATGAAGAAAAGCAGAGACAGTGAGAACAGGAGTATAATATGCGACCAGTGGGCAAGGGAGGAAAACGGGTAAGTGGAATGTGGGAGGAGAAAGGGACGGGTACGAGGAAAGAGAGGGGGGAGGAGAAAGGGAGCGATGCGGTGAAGGAATGCGGATAAAACTAAGAGTGTGAAAGTAGGGGGGTGAAACATAAAGTTGAAATTGGAAGTTAGGCGAATTAGGATTCAACTAGAAAAGGGGAAGAAAGGAGTGGGGGTAAGTTAACGAATGTTAGGATAAGGGGTTAAAATATCAGAATATGTATAAGAACAGAGTTCGGGGGTTTAGAAGTTTAATCAAATGACCTTAGATATAAGCAATGAGGCAAAATATATATGAAGGGTAGGACTAGGAAAATGAGTTAAAAATTAAAAGAGTAAAGATAAAAAATAAAGATAAAAATAGTATAAAAAGTAGAAATAAGAAAATAAAAGAGTAAAGAATGAAAAATAGATAATAAGATTAGTCTTAAGCTCGCAGGGAAAATTGAGGATTGACCGAAAGAATAAGAAATAAAATAAAAAAATAAAAAATAAAAAAATAGAAAAATAAGATACTAATAATAGAATGAGGGAAAAGTCGATAAGATTGGAGCTCAAGAATGAAAATTAGAATAAGGAAAAAGAAAAAGGAAAACAAGACCTAGAGAGGATATCCGGAATGGGAGTCTCCAAGGTGGAAAAAAAATTTTGGGTTAGTAAATAAGCAGTTAAGGGATGCTAGTTCAAATAGATATGGGAAAATATAAACTTTGAAATTTTATTTAAAAAAAAGTTATATGGAGGTTAATTAAGAAAATTGTTAAATAGGTTAGTGAAGGCCGGAAGAAGTAAGAGATATACAAGGTTAAAACTAAGGGAAATGCAAAGCTAACGAAGTTTATGGGTAATTTTATTAAGTTAAGAGAAGGTTAAAGGGATGAGGGAGATATAAGTAGAGATTAAAGAACAACAGGAATTAGAACTATCAGAAAGGGGTTTCGAGATGTAAGGAGGGGAAATCCGAGATGAAGGGAGGGTATTTAATCAAATGGGGGAGGGGTGTCTGGGGGATTATTATGGTTGCTATACCTGAATTTACGTTTATGCCTGCAACTGGAGATAAGTTCATTCTTAGAATTAATAATATTTTTAGATTTAGTAGCAGTAGCTATCATAAAGGTTTCCAGAGTACAAAGTTGGCAGTGGGATGCTCCAGGGGTATATGATTTGGACTTTTTAAGTATTGACCAGTGAAGTGAATAGGGAGTATTTTTGAGATTGAGGTTTCTAATTAGATTGGAAAGTGAAGTGCCTGTGCTGTTATCGCTGCTATTTTTAAAGGAATATATATGGTTAGAGATCCGGGTCTTTATGGGGAAAGAGGACGCCCCAATATATGTGTGTATCTTGAAGGGTGGTGCTATAGATGCATTGAGATTACTAATGGTATTAGAAGAGATTTGGGTTTGGAGATCCAAGTTATGCGAGGAAAGTTGTTTGGAGAAGTGGGGTGGAGCGGATATGGGGGAAATGTGAGTTGGCCCATGAGCACTATTTATTATTGGGGGTGCTTGGATAGAGGTATGGCTGTATAAGCGGGAGTTTAGAGTAGAAGCGGATTGGGGTTGCGGGGAGATCCGAAGTTCGGGTGGAGTATGGGAACTGTGATTACTCACAACATTGGTGGAGCGAGGGAATTGTTTAACAGTACAAGCGTATATTACGTCCTACCTGCTCTATCCTGGATATTGAGCTGTATACTCTTCACAATAGGGTTTTACCTTTCCTAAAAGTTCGCTTTTAGTACACCTCTTTATATATATATATATATATATATATATATATATATATATATATATATATATATATATATATATATATATTACATCTCTCCGACACTAGCCCAATTTACAAACACCTAAAAAACATAACTGCCCTTCTCAATATAGACACACCATTGTTAATAATGCTAAAAATACACCATGATGCCAACATCAAAAGATTAAAAATTCTCGAAGCCCTCTACATAAAAACTAAACATCCCACAATCAATAATGTGAATTACGAAAGTAGCTACAACATTTTAAAGTGTCTAGCATAGTAATTATCGTTACCAAATTATTAGCCGTTAAGCAATCATACTTTGACTTTTGCACACGCTTAGAACGTAATCAAATTATTAGCAGTTAAGCAATCATATTTTTAAATCTTACACGCGCTCAGAACGTAATCACGTTCATATGTGACATCTCAATATTATAGGCAGTCTTTTTAAAGTTGTAAATTACTCGCCGTTAAAAGAAATCTCAACAGTAAAGACATATTTGTAAAGACGCAAAGACTATCACCGCCTGAAGATGATTTGATGAATCAAATCGAAAGTACTCGCGAAAAAGAAATCCACGACACTTACATACACCAATGTGACCAAAATACTAATTGGACTATTCGGAAAATTGAAAAAAACATCCGTTTTACTTGATAATGTTTGCCGATATATATATATATATATATATATATATATATATATATATGTATATATATATATATATATATATATATTTCTGAAAAGTGAGCTGGACCGAAACGTTTGTGTTTCATACCATCGAAGGAATTCGCCGGGCTTCAGTGAAATGAAGCATGTTTTTTTTGTGTATCTCACATATATATGTATATACTACTGCTAAAATCTACTCTTGTATCGAGCACTGTTGTACTCAATACTGAAATTATGCTGTTATGAATAGAATCTTTGTTTCAAATTTACAAAAGACTGACTTTAGTATTTTCGGAGTCCACTTTATATATATATATATATATATATATATATATATATATAATGTAATTATCCACGGACACGTGTTTCGTCGTTTACGACGACTCATCAGCGTGATTGAACCTAGTGAATCTCGAAACCATGAGCCCAGAGTCTGAAGGTCTAACTGAGCCAATCACCACTAGTGCTGGAATGAATCGAATGTTTTTTAATAAATGCCATTTATTTGTTTATTTTGATTGCGATACTTTGGAACAAATTCAGTTATTTATACGGAAAAGAATTTTACCTTTGTGCTATTTGGAGAGCGACACACACCTCCCCCCCCACACACAAACATATATATATATATATATATAATATATATATATATATACATATAAACTTAAAATTTATTTATATATATATATGTACACACACACACACACACACACACACACACACACACACACACACACACAAACATATATAATATATATATACATTTAAAATTTATTTATGTACATGTACACACACACACACACACACACACATATATATATATATATATATATATATATATATATATATATATAGAGAGAGAGAGAGAGAGAGAGAGAGAGAGACCCAACGATGGTATTGAATGAGGGATACTATGTCTATTTTTAGTATGCTCATAATAGAATATTACTTTCCTTATTTTACTGTAATTAAAATCGATGTATTTCAAGTTTAAAGGGGGTTCTGTCCCCATGGTTCCCTCGGGGTGGGGTTGGGGCGCGTGAAAGTCCACGTATAGATCCGGGATCACTTCTATTGTTTTTCCAGGTGAATTCTAGTAATATTATTTTAATGTAATAAAAATAGAATATACTGCAGATTTTAGGGTGTTTCTGCACACGTAGTCCTCCTTTGGGTGCACTTGAAGATTCAAGACAACTTCCATTGTCTTCCCTGGAAAATATGACATATAAATACACTTTTGTGGATGACTTCAGTTTTTCTTTGTGTTTTTTTGATTATTTTGTTTTTAAATACTTTTAGGTTTTCCTTGGTGAGACTTATTTAAACATTTTAAAAGCAGTAGAGTGTGTTCGAGTCGCCTTTAGGTATTGCTTGTCAAACGAGGGCTTATAGAATTTAGTAGGAGTGGATGAATTCAGTTTTTCTGTGATCTTTCAGACAACACACGTGCGTTCGTCACAATTCTGTCTAACACCTTGGGGGAGCGAAGTCTCTCTCGGCAAGTAGCACACGAATAACGAGAGACTTTCCCGGACTACTATACACTGTTAACCGAACACACCCGCACACAAGTTAGTACTTACACTTTCTCACTAACAAAACAGGCACGCTAATATGCACATACGCACCATTTTTTTGCAAACTTTGAGTTTGATTTGTTAGATATTGTCATTCCAATGAGAAAAGGTGTATATTCCGGAGATTCAATAATTATGTACTTTGAAAATTATTTATTAATTTCCGTTGGAATTTGACGATTCACAAAGGTTTCTTTTTGTGTTTTTATTGAGCAAATCATGTATATTCTTTATTTCACTGGAAAATTAAAGAATGAGGATTAATCTAGAATGTGTCGAACACAAAAATATAAAAACAGAAAAAATTAGTTGAGACAATAAAATATATTTGTAATTAAAATCGTTGTCGTTTTATTCTTCGTCAATATACTAGCCTCCAAAATTTAATGTCAAAATAAATAGCGACAGAGCGACAAAAATGCTCTTTCATATGTAAGCGTGACATGCAGACAACAATGATATTTCATATGTAAGCGTGACATGCAGACAACACTGATATTTCATATGTAAGCGTGACATGCAGACAACAATGATATTTCATATGTAAGCGTGACATGCAGACAACAATGATATTTCATATGTAAGCATGACATGCAGACAACAATGATATTTCATATGTAAGCGTGACATGCAGACAACACTGATATTTCATATGTAAGCGTGACATGCAGACAACAATGATATTTCATATGTAAGCGTGACATGCAGACAACACTGATATTTCATATGTAAGCGTGACATGCAGACAACACTGATATTTCATATGTAAGCGTTACATGCAGACAACACTGATATTTCATATGTAAGCGTTACATGCAGACAACACTGATATTTCATATGTAAGCGTGACATGCAGACAACACTGATATTTCATATGTAAGCGTGACATGCAGACAACACTGATATTTCATATGTAAGCGTGACATGCAGACAACAATGATATTTCATATGTAAGCGTGACATGCGGACAATAATGATATTTCATATGTAAGCGTGACATGCAGACAACAATGATATTTCATATGTAAGCGTGACATGCAGACAACAATGATATTTCATATGTAAGCATAACATGCAGACAACAATGATATTTCATATGTAAGCGTGACATGCAGACAACAATGATATTTCATATGTAAGCGTGACATGCAGACAACAATGATATTTCATATGTAAGCGTGACATGCAGACAACAATGATATTTCATATGTAAGCGTGACATGCAGACAACAATGATATTTCATATGTAAGCGTGACATGCGGACAATAATGATATTTCATATGTAAGCGTGACATGCAGACAACAATGATATTTCATATGTAAGCGTGACATGCAGACAACAATGATATTTCATATGTAAGCATAACATGCAGACAAAAATGCTCTTTCATATGTAAGCGTGACATGCAGACAACACTGATATTTCATATGTAAGCGTGACATGCAGACAACACTGATATTTCATATGTAAGCGTGACATGCAGACAACAATGATATTTCATATGTAAGCGTGACATGCAGACAACAATGATATTTCATATGTAAGCGTGACATGCAGACAACAATGATATTTCATATGTAAGCGTGACATGCGGACAATAATGATATTTCATATGTAAGCGTGACATGCAGACAACAATGATATTTCATATGTAAGCGTGACATGCAGACAACAATGATATTTCATATGTAAGCATAACATGCAGACAAAAATGCTCTTTCATATGTAAGCGTGACATGCAGACAACACTGATATTTCATATGTAAGCGTGACATGCAGACAACACTGATATTTCATATGTAAGCGTGACATGCGGACAACAATGATATTTTATATGTAAGCGTGACATGCACACAACAATGATATTTTATATGTAAGCGTGACATGCACACAACAATGATATTTTATATGTAAGCGTGACATGCACACAACAATGATATTTCATATGTAAGCGTGACATGCAGACAACAATGATATTTCATATGTAAGCGTGACATGCAGACAACAATGATATTTCATATGTAAGCATAACATGCAGACAAAAATGCTCTTTCATATGTAAGCGTGACATGCAGACAACACTGATATTTCATATGTAAGCGTGACATGCAGACAACACTGATATTTCATATGTAAGCGTGACATGCAGACAACAATGATATTTCATATGTAAGCGTGACATGCAGACAACAATGATATTTCATATGTAAGCGTGACATGCAGACAACAATGATATTTCATATGTAAGCATGACATGCGGACAACAATGATATTTTATATGTAAGCGTGACATGCAGACAACAATGATATTTCATATGTAAGCGTGACATGCAGACAACAATGATATTTCATATGTAAGCGTGACATGCAGACAACAATGATATTTCATATGTAAGCATAACATGCAGACAACAATGATATTTCATATGTAAGCGTGACATGCAGACAACAATGATATTTCATATGTAAGCATGACATGCAGACAACAATGATATTTCATATGTAAGCGTGACATGCAGACAAAAATGATATTTCATATGTAAGCGTGACTTGCAGACAACAATGATATTTCATATGTAAGCATGACATGCGGACAACAATGATATTTCATATGTAAGCGTGACATGCGGACAACAATGATATTTCATATGTAAGCGTGACATGCGGACAACAATGATATTTTATATGTAAGCGTGACATGCAAACAACAATGATATTTTATATGTAAGCGTGACATGCGGACAACACTGATATTTTATATGTAAGCGTGACATGCAAACAACAATGATATTTTATATGTAAGCGTTACATGCAGACAACAATGATATTTCATATGTAAGTGTGACATGCAGACAACAATGATATTTCATATGTAAGCATGACATGCGGACAACAATGATATTTCATATGTAAGCGTGACATGCGGACAACAATGATATTTTATATGTAAGCGTGACATGCTCACAACAATGATATTTTATATGTAAGCGTGACATGCAGACAACAATGATATTTCATATGTAAGCGTGACATGCAGCCAACAATGATATTTTATATGTAAGCGTGACATGCGGACAACAATTATATTTCAAGCTTAAGCATCATGGACCGAGAAAAAATTTCAAGCCAAATCGTGACAGACTAATGAAAATGATACACAAAACCTAATCGAAACAGACCGAAGAAAATGTTATGTCAAATTTAAGCATGACACAATGAAAATGCTACTTAATATTTGTAAGAAACATATATGTATGTTAATACACACATCTTTTGTACAACTGATGATCCAACTCCAAAAGGAACTCCTCTTCAAACAACACCGGAACACGACTGACAAAATTTCTAACACCAACGCCTTTTCTCAGCTGTCAACACCGAATTCGCCGACTGCTTTCAATCCGTCTTTTAAAAGTTGGTCTCTACACATGCAAATTCGTTGCTTGCACATGCAAATTAGTCTCAACTATAAAGAATGCAATTATGAAACCTAATTCGTTTCTATCTGGAAAACAGTCGTTCGACACGCAAATCATCTGATATGTTTTGAATCTGGTAAGTTTTCATCATTATAGTTACAATACTTAAGATCAACAGATCAATGTAAATTATTTATCAGATGTAAGTGCGATAGAGTAACGATGTTTAAAACTTAATAATTGAGAGATAAATGAAAATAATATTTCAAACTTAAGCGTTAAAAACAGATGAAAATGTGACTTTTAAATAATGGTTGATAGATAAATGAAAATAATATTTCAAACTTAAGCGTTAAAACCAGATGAAAATGTTATTTTTAAATAATGGTTGATAGATAAATGAAAATAATATTTCAAACTTAAGCGTTAAAAACAGATGAATATGTTATTTTTAAATAATGGTTGATAGATAAATTTAAATAATATTTCAAACTTAAGCGTAAAAACCAGATTAAAATGTTATTTTTAAATAATGGTTGATAGATGAATTAAAATAATATTTCAAACTTAAGCGTTAAAACTAGATGAAAATGTTATTTTTAAATAATGGTTGATAGATAAATTAAAATAATATTTCAAACTTAAGCGTTAAAACCAGATGAAAATGTTATTTTTAAATAATGGTTGATAGATGAATTAAAATAATATTTCAAACTTAAGCGTTAAAAACAGATGAAAATGTTATTTTTACATAATGGTTGATAGATAAATTTAAATAATATTTCAAACTTAAGCGTTAAAAAAAGATTAAAATGTTATTTTTAAATAATAGTTGATAGATGAATTAAAATATATTTCAAACTTAAGCGTTAAAACCAGATGAATATGTTATTTTTAAATAATAGTTGATAGAAAAATTTAAATAATATTTCAAACTTAACCGTTAAAACCAGATGAAAACGTTATTTTTAATTAATGGTTGATAGATAAATAAAAATAATATTTCAAACTTAAGCGTTAAAACCAGATGAAAATGTTATTTTTAAATAATGGTTGATAGATAAATTAAAATGATATTTCAAACTTAAGCGTTAAAAACAGATGAAAATGTTATTTTTAAATAATGGTTGATAGATAAATGAAAATAACATTTCAAACTTAAGCGTTTAAAACAGATTAAAATGTTATTTAAAAATAATTGTTGATAGATAAATGAAAATAATATTTCAAACTTAAGCGTTAAAAATAGATGAAAATGTAATTTTAAAATAATGGTTGATAGATAAATTAAAGTTATATTTCAAACTTCAGCGTTAAAACAGATAAAAATGTTATTTTTAAATAATGGTTGATAGATAAATGAAAATAATATTTTGAAACTTAAGCGTTAAAACTAGATTAAAATGTTATTTTAAAATAATGGTTGATAGATAAATGAAAATAATATTTCAAACTTAAGCGTTAAAAATAGATGAAAATGTTATTTTTAAATAATGGTTGATAGATAAATGAAAATAATATTTCAAACTTAAGCGTTTAAAACAGATTAAAATGTTATTTTAAAATAATGGTTGGTAGATAAATTAAAATAATATTTCAAACTTAAGCGTTTAAACAGATGAAAATGTTATTTTAAAATAATGGTTGATAGATAAATGAAAATAATATTTTAAACTTAAGCGTTTAAAACAGATTAAAATGTTATTTTAAAATAATGGTTGGTAGATAAATGAAAATAATATTTCAAACTTAAGCGTTTAAACAAATGAAAATGTTATTTTTAAATAATGGTTCATAGATAAATGAAAATAATATTTCAAACTTAAGCGTTAAAAATAGATGAAAATGTTATTTTTAAATAATGGTTGATAGATAAATTTAAATAATATTTCAAACTTAAGCGTTAAAACCAGATTAAAATGTTATTTTTAAATAATGGTTGATAGATGAATTAAAATAATATTTCAAACTTAAGCGTTAAAACTAGATGAAAATGTAATTTTAAAATAATGGTTGATAGATAAATTAAAATAATATTTCAAACTTAAGCGTTAAAACCAGATGAAAATGTTATTTTTAAATAATGGTTGATAGATGAATTAAAATAATATTTCAAACTTAAGCGTTAAAAACAGATAAAAATGTTATTTTTAAATAATGGTTGATAGATAAATTTAAATAATATTTCAAACTTAAGCGTTAAAACCAGATGAAAATGTTATTTTTAAATAATGGTTGATAGATGAATTAAAATAATATTTCAAACTTAAGCGTTAAAAACAGATAAAAATGTTATTTTTAAATAATGGTTGATAGATAAATTTAAATAATATTTCAAACTTAATCGTTAAAAATAGATGAAAATGTTATTTTTAAATAATGGTTGATAGATAAATGAAAATAATATTTAAAACTTAAGCGTTAAAAAGAAATGAATATGTTATTTTTAAATAATGGTTGATAGATAAATGAATATTTCAAACTTTATCGACATCGAAGAAAATGATATATCAAATTCAATAATGACAGACTAAAAATGATAGTTCAAACTTGATCGAGACACACCTATAGGATTTACATGTTTCTCAATCCTATCAATTGTTAAACGGCGCGTTGGGGAAAAATAAACCACGCCCTAAAGCATTCTATAAATACAACCGTTACATTTCCAACGGTGGCTCCTCGTGAAATATTGTCAAAAAAACGAAAATAGCGCTCATATGACCTGCGTGCACAAAATCATTCTTCTCACTTGAAAATCGGTTTTAGCACTCAATAGTAAGGTCACTGTTTTGATCCGGAATAAAACAATCAGAATTTCAACATTCCACTTAATAGACACAGTAGAGACAAAAGTCAACACACGGTATTACGCTCAACTAGCTCACGCTAACTTTCGGCGCTAGGGGGAAAATTTATATTCTTAACTCACACGTACTCTGTCACAAGCATACACTACTATTAAAAGCAGCACACACACGATGCCTAATCTTATCACACTATCATACGCATATACCCATTGGCAGAAAACATATAAACACATACACTTATAAATCTCGTTACCTTCCTCTTCGAACATTCTCAAAAACGAGAATTCAACTTTTTAACCGAACAATTTACTGCCCAAAAGTCATTCAATATGCATGTTTTGATCCATTTCTAACATTTCTTACAATTTAATTGCAGCTTGAGTCTTGACAAATTTCAAAGACGCGACCATAGTCTACATCCTATCTATACTACATACCATCGTCTGCATCCTATAAATGTGAAATGTTGAAAACACCTTCGGCACTAATGTATAAATCCAGAAATGCTGAAAAGCCTCTGACACAAAAAGCTTACAACATCAAGGCTACACACTGAAACCAGTGACATCTTCCCCACCCCTCTCGCAAAACGCGCTTCATATCCTTCATGTTTTATCTGGGGCTTGTGAGTCACATGTTAAGACTCGCTCTTAGTGAATTACGACATTTACCTTTTTAATAAAACAGTCAAAGTAAGACAATCAAGTAATTCATGCGAGAGAAAACAAGACATATCCATAATCTAAATTTATAAACATATTAATAATACACTTGCAAGAACAAAACAAGCGTTTATTATTTCAAAGAACGAACGTAAGGCTATTCTCCGCTCTGGTAGTTCTTAATAGAAGAGCTAGATTTGCGCATTATTTTTTTTGTAGGGGAACGTGTGCCAACAATTCCGTATTCTTCTTTTCTTGCTTTATGGGTCAAAATGTGGATATTACACTATCCATTCTACAGACCAACGCAAATGCTATTTTCAATTTAAGCGCAACAGTTTGGTGAAAATGATATATTAAATTCAAGTGCGTTTCACCGACGAAAATCACCCCGCGGTCGTTATCGGTGAAAGCCCGGCTTTTTCTAGTTCTACATTTCACATTTGATCGCATTGCAAAGACACCGAAGCGTAAATTCCGTATTTATTCCGTCTGATGCTATTCGCTTTTTGGCGCGCCCATCCCCTCCCTCCACTCAGCACGCATGCGCGTACACAAGTTAGTGGGAGAAAACAAACTTTCTCGCATGGAAAGAGAATCACGTACACCCGCCCACACATATATGCTTGAAGCGGTCTATTTATTGAGGAGAATTTACGCCTGACTTAACTCGCACAATTATATTGTCTACTATTAATTGAATCGAACTGACTTCAACAATTAGCAAATATTTACGAAGTTGTCATTGTTGATAAATAGTCAGTTATTATTTCCGGTGCATTTCTTCTTCATCAAATCTGCCAATAAAGTTGATTGATAACAATTTTTGTAGACAATCACGCGAATTTTGTTGGCAATAGCGAAGTTCATAAGTTCGACAATGGTCAAACATTTGTTTTTATGCGGCATTGCCGACCTACCATATTGGCACTTACTCCCATAATCCTCGAACTTCTACGAAAGAGAAGGTGTTGCGACTATTTGAATTTTAAAATGAACACGAAGCAAGTTAAAACATGTTATCGACATATTAATAACATTTTAAATGTAACAGAAGCACAACAAAAACACATTTTCTTCTTTGGTTTTAATACCCTTAATTTCATCTACGTTGTACATTTATGTTGAAACCGTTACAACAAAAAACAACTTACAACGACTACATTTGCTCTTAAAACCTTCACAATAATGATTTTACTTTTCTTAATTCCCGCAACAAAAATATTTCGGTTTAAATACTGTAGATTCTCCGTCTTTGTTTATTGATGCTAAAACTTGAAAAATACGCAACAAACATAAACACACTAGGTATTATTTTGACCGGCAACCCTTCGCTTGAATAATTTACAAAAAATGATTCATTTCCTGGGGGTCAACTAGAACATATTTAGTAAGGAGGGTTCTGCTATTTTCAGTTTAATTTAAATTAATTCTGAAAGGAAAAATGTTATTAGTTTTTTGATGTGGACATTAAAGGCTTTGCGATCCTATGGACATTCCGGATTTCATACGGTTGTTGTGGTGGGAGTAAAAAATGTACGAGATCATTTTTATTAGTTGTTTTTTTAAAGATTGAGAAATTCGTTAGGGTTGTTGTGAAGAGTGATATCAAGGAAGTTGAGGATGTGGTTATTTGCTAATACGGAGTTAAAATAAATTTTATTGAGTTTGTCGACTATGTCGTGGAGATTAATGTGATGTGGGTAAATAAGGATCGTTTCTCAGAACTTTCAGAATCTGCAGCCCCGCTTACATCCGCAGTGAAGAAACCTATATCCAGAAAACCTACCAGGCTTTAAAATATCTTCAATCTTTCATCCAAAACGCTAAACGCAATGTCTTCCACCCCCACACCAAAAACAGACTGATTCTACAAAAATATCCCCTCACAACATGGCCAGCATAACTAACACCGGCACGACAGAGGAAAATAAATCTTACATAGTTCTCCACAATAATCACATATATATCTCCTTACAAAAACAACTAAAACCCGACATAAATATAGTAACATCAACCTCTAAAGCAATTAAGGATTTGTTCAACACCAAACCGCGCTACCGACTATCCCCTAAAGACACCTCTTCCCTTGCCGGCATTTACAAAATAAAATGTGCCGCATGTCCGATGTTTTACATTGGTGAAACGGCCAGAAACATAAAATCTCGCATATACAGGGTGGGCAAAAATAAGGGTCTTATTTTTAAAAATTCATAACTTTTTTATTTATTGATTTAAAAAAAATTTTTTTTTTAGAATAAGTAAAGGACCCCTTCCGAAGCAAGCATGAGCCGTATTAGCCCTAAGGAACGTACCCTCATTTAGAAAACATTATTTTTGCTTAAAAAACTCAAGACAGTGTAAAAAACAATACTTTAGTTTTTGTAAGTTTTAAGAAGTGTTTTTCGGCTAAAATTTGTTTTGTTTATTTCAAAAAATCTCGGAAGGGTCAGTCTACACACACATAAAGTTTGGTGAGTTTAACTTTTATTTTGTGGAAGTTATTCAAATTCAAGTTATTCAAATTTAAAGATAGGACCCTTATTTTGGCCCACCCTGTACGAACGTAAAACACGACAATTACACTAACGCTCTAGTAATACACAGAAACACTATTACCCACAATTTTGACCTTACAAACTGCACTCTTCTCAAAACCGAACACTCTCTCTCAAGTACATTAAAAGCGCGACAATACTTCTCTCATCTCCATCAAACATTAACTTCAGATTCGGATCTTATACATTAAGAAAACATCTGGCAAAAACCGCATTGAAACAAACCGCATTGTTATCCTAATAAAAAAACAACAAAAATGTCCCTCTGCATTCTTTCTATGCAGATACGTGTTAGTTTATGTATGCATGTCTAAATTTACACACGCACACACACACACACACACACACACACACACACACACACACACACACACACACACACACATATATATATATATATATGTGTTAATTCATTTTTAAATACTATGCAGGCATGTCGTACAGATGTTGTGTACTCGCGTCTTGGCTAGCTGTTGATATAATTAAATAGACGATAAAGGTTTTGTTCCATGTTGTATCTTAACCTGATGATACAAACAACTCATTAGTCGGATAACGAAGTGTGTTTACTTGTCGAGGTATTTTTAAATAAGCAGTTTCATGCTTGCATGTATGTGTGTATATGTATATGTGTGTACTATGTATGTGTGTATGTGTGTTTGTGTGTATGTATGTACATGTTTAGCTCTACTTGTTATTGAGCACTATTAAATAAATGTTGTATGGTTCACAAGTTCATCCTTTCTAGTTGAAAATATGATTGGAGGGTTAGGGTTAGGGTTGTATGTATATTCATGGATATTTACGTATATAGTTATATGCATGTATATATATATATATATATATATATATATATATATATATATATATATATATATATATATATATATATATATATATATATATATATACCTTCCAATTATAGTGCTTATCCTTGTTAAAGATAACTGTCTTTTTCCACTTCTCACCCCTTCTCCATCTCTAACGCCTCTCTGTTGACGTCTTTATTTGTCTTTCCCTTTCACATGGCCATACCAATCCCAATACTAGCTCGTAAGTGCGAAAAAAAGAAAGAGAGAAAAAATATAGTCTACTTGTCAAAATATCTCTCATACTTGTCAAAATTTCTCGTATGGTCCAATCACATCTTGCTGTGTTTTGTTTCTTTTCCTATGTTTGTGCCGCTATCGAAATAAATTTTTAAAATCTTCAGTTTTTTTGAAGACGTTCGATGATACGAACGAAACCGATCAAATATCTCGTTTCTTGTTTTTTCCTGTATTTCAATCTGTTTTCAGTTTGTCTTTTTCACACATTTTGTCTATCACGGCATTTAATTTTCATGACATATCGTGCATTTTGCCATATATATATATATATATATATATATATATATATATATATATATATATATATATATATATATATATATATATATATATATATATATATATATACTGTAACCAGATTCACCCTAATTATAAAGTAGACGAAAACCTAAGAAAAATATAATCTATAAACATATTCCCCTATTAGCCAAAAATAAACACACCGATTTATCATCTATTATAAAAAAATCTAAAACAGCGAACTTATTTATACGAAATAACCTGACATCCTATAACAGTTTATTAAAAATTAGTAATTCCGAAAATGTGTTCAAATACCAATGGGGGATGTGTCTTTACAAATAATACATATTATTGGCATAACTAGAACAGGTATTTCTCGCCGCCTGACGTGTTATTTCTTTTCCCGTCACTTACCAACATTTAGTAGCATACGCTATCCCCCAAAAGATGTCAGAAACATAATAAAAAATACTGTATCAAATTGCAACCTGCGCCTCCCCATCATCGAAGCCTTACTCATTCGAGCAAACAAACCCACTATCAACCAAGCTCGATGCGATGGGGGAGAGAGTATACTAAAATGATTTTTAAACAGTTTTTATTGACTTTCTCAATAAATTCACTAATTTATATTTTATAACTCATCACGTGCCTGACGAAGACTAATCGGAGCCAACAACGTTTGCAGATATGGCGAATCCCTTTTCACACTCAAGCAGAGAATTAGATCGTTGACCGGCTAACTAGAAATGATGAATACAAAAGAAATAAGCAGGATTTGTCACTGTTGTTTAATCAAAGATGCATCAAAGGAAAAATGCTGCATATATATATATATATATATATATATATATATATATATATATATATATATATATATATATATATATATGAGGAAATTGACATATTTGAAGTGATTCAAAGATGTTGTCAATTTCCTTATTCAAAAAGCCCCAATCTGCGCATAACATCGACCAGACCCTACTTATCCTAACGTCTTTTACAACTTGACGTGCTTTTCTGCCTCTACCGTTATTCGACCCCTCGGGGGTAATACCATCAAAATGAGGAAGAAGAAAAGAAAAAACTATAAGACAGTCTTCCCCAACAAACTTGTTTTACAACGAAAGCTTGCAAAAAAATTAAATAAATGATTTTTTCATTTAAATTGCACCATGTGATGATTTTCAAAAATATTTTACTCAAACCGGTCACAGGAATGAAACCCCGGAACGAGAGTCATGCTGTTAACTCAAGTTTCGACGTTTTAATCCTTGCGGCCATCATGAACAACTACATAAATCGGTAAGATTTTTAGCTATTGTACCGAGCTGGCACGTTAGTCAACCGACGTAAACAGTTTTCAACTATGAAGGAACATGCATTAAAGCTATGATTTTTACGGTTGTATTAATACTATTCACTAGATCGTATTTTCTATGTTATTATAAAGTATAAAGTTTAATTTTACTTGTAGTTTAAAAACAATAAATATTTATCATTGTATCATTAGTACCAGCAATGGAAAAGTAAGTTAACATTTTTTTAAAGAATCGTTTTTGAATCACAAATTAGGCTCGAATTTTTCCGATACCGATTCCGATTCTTATTAATCATCACAACACTAGTTTAAATCCGAATAACTAGTGAATATTATTTGTTTCACATGAAGAATATTAGAACTAAAATGTTATAGAAGAAATAAAATAAGAAGACATGAATAGTAACAGAAGGTCTTGTTGACTAAGAATGCTGGTCCGTGTATTTGTCATTGAATCCGATATTCCTTTATTCCTCGAATAGAGTTAGAACAACTGGAAGAATGAAATTGAAATGTAGGGAGCGTTCATTATTTATATTTAAAATCTAGTGTAGTATATAGGCAATAGTAAGAATTAGAAAATGAAATCATAACGGCGATTTAAATCAAAGTGACTCTATTAAGAAAATCCCCCAGTGAATGTAAGGAGCGTGGGAGTAGATTATTGTTGGAAAATGAACATCTGTGCCACTTTCTTTGTGGAATACGTAGTTTAAAGAAGCAGCTATTGCGGAATAAATGTAAGCAATTTAAAAAGAAGACGAAATTTACTCATATTTTCTGGAAACACGCATTAGGAAATGGTCTAAGTGATTATCAGAACAGATTAGCATATGAAGCTTTTGGTTAAACATCTAGAATAGCCAAAGTGACAGAGGAAAATCAACTTTACTTCATTATATAGATTAAATCTCAAATCTATCTCTGTGTATCCTTCGACAATCTCTGAATCGTCTTTCATATATCCAAATTGGATATTTATCCATTCAATAAACATGTTATGTTCTGTTTTTAACTTTTAAATTATTTCGACTAACAATAATATGTTCCCTCCGGTCTTATTTATTTGCTAGATTATATGACGAACTAACATATACTACACAGCCTAAAAAATGAGGAGGTAATGCCTGGTGAATGGCATCAGGATAACAGAACATATACTATACTACACACCAAAAAGAAGTTGGTAATGCTTGGTAGGATGGTATCTTGACGAACAAATATATACTACACTCACCCCTCCTTCAAAGAAGGAGGTAATGCCTAAGAAGGAGGTAATGCCTAGGAGGATATTATCATAGCAGCAGAACATGTCCTATACTACCCCCACAAAATGAAGAACATACTCCCTGAGATGATGATTTCATGACCACATAACAGATACTACACTACCCCCTTCTGAATTGAGCATTGAAATATAGTATATTAGTCTGAAATAGTATAGTAAACTGAATTGAGCATTGGAAGATAGTAATAGTATTCAGATATAAAAGTAATAGCATAGTTTCGGCTTTAAACATACAGATACCAAATCTATATTAGTAATAGATCCAATAGTACATTAATAGAAAGAATAGTATAGTTTTGGCTTCAGACAGACATATACCAAATCTTCATTATTAATAGATATGAACAATATTTTAATACGTAAGGTTGAGTAAAAGTTGGTGTGCCGTGTTAAAATAATGAAGTATTATGTATGAATTTTTTCATAAACAACTATTTTTCAAAATAAGGAGCATTATTGTTAACGACTGTAAACTGTCAACGACTAATAAGCTTCCTTTTTGGTGTGAATTTAGTATATGTTCTGTTATCCTGATATCATCCATCCAGGCATTACCTTTTCCTTTTGAAGAAGTATTACTCCTTCAGCTTTGAATCAAGAGAATCTTGATAGGCTTCTTCAACTTCATCGACTCACTCAAATCAACGACCCTACATGCATTTTTGCATTGATTAGAATAGACCGTAGTCAGATGAAACAACGTCTGGACTATAGGCGGATGCGACAAATCTTTCACAGCGTCCAATTCTTCAATCCTGTTGCTGATCTTTCTGGTCGTATATATATATAAAACTCATTATTTTAACAAAGCTTACGAACATTTCCTTCAACCTAGGAAATATATTTATAAGTTTTCAAAGCTTTTAAATCAATATTATTTTAATAATTAGATAGTCTAATCTCGTAAATTATAGGCACTAAAAAAATATGCCCCCCCCCAGTCGCATGTTTTTGCTAGTATCAATAATGTATGTGTTGAGTTTGCTTATGAACAGCCGATTGTGCCAATTTCTTTTGGGGGTACGCTTTCTTCCAAAGGAGGGCGTGATAACTGTGGGGATGGTCTCACGAGAAGAACTGAACAGATACTACACTACCCCCATAAGACAAGGTAATGCCTGGTAGGAGCGTCTCACGAGAATAGAACAGATATTACACTACCTCCAAAGGAGTAGGTAATGCCTGAGAGGATTGACCCATGACAACAAAAGATTTACTACACTACCCACAAAGGAGGAGGTAATGCCTGAAAGGATGATCTGAAGACAACAGGACAGATATTACACTACCCCGTGAAGGATAGTACATCAATCTGAAATAGTATAGTATACTGAATTTAACATTAAAATATAGTATAATAGTACAATTAATAGAAGTACTAGTATAGTTTCGGTGTCAGACAGACAGATACCAAATCTCCATTAATAATAGATTTCAAATAATAGCTGTTACAATTGTTGCTATAATTATAGAGAGATTTTACTGAGTGTAGACATTTTTTAAAAACTTTTTACTTTAATTCACCCCAAACAAGGCACATTGCTACTGACACGTGAGAGGCTACTGTGAATTAGGGGTCATATTTATAGGGTCATTCTAAATGGGGAGTAGTGCAGCGAGATGATTGTTAACATTACATTTAAATTACTGCATTTTTGTACAGTCGGGGAAACAAGGAGAAGGAAGGGAATTCCAAAGGTAAGCCGTTTAAAGAAAGAAGCTATTAGACTTTCTGACATCTGGGAACCTCTACGATGAAGGGGTGCAGTTTTGCTGCTTATCGGGTTGGACGGCGGTATTCACGTTGGGGGGAGGGCACAAGTGCAGCAAGAAATGGATTAGTTTCAATTTGACAATGATGTTTGGAGTTAGCTTACTAAAATCAATTTTTTTACGTCCATATTTTAATCACACAAACACATACCCCTTAGTTCTGGGAATGAGTTTGTGTTTAATACATCCATTTTAATTGTTCTACTTAATCTAATTTTTCTAAACTATCGGATTGAGATTTATGCCAATCCTATAATGTTGACCGACCGACGGCGTGGGCGAAAAAACAAGCCACGCCCCAAATTCCCAGCTAAAAACAAAATCACAATTTTGCTTCCAAAAATCAGCTCCCAGGACCAACTTAGCATTTTTGATAAAAAACAAAAATGGCTGTCACGTTGCCTGTTTGCTACCAAGTCCGCCACACCACGTGAGTTAAATCCCATTTTGGCGCCAAACTCAAAGTTCTTTGTGGGAGTCGATAAAATGCAATAAAAGTCCAGATTTTCGTTGAGAAAATCAGTTGGGAAAATATCAGCGAACTTCAATATCTATATTACACTAAGTTTCCTTTGCCCTCCGAGGGCAAAGGACGGCTCATGCGACTACTATTCAACTCGCGCACGCACGCATGCACGCACGCAAAGGCCTGCACACACACACACACATTCGTAGAACTACGCACTCATAGATTACAGACATAAACATTTTATTACTTCTCTAACTGAACGTTTTAAATGAACAATTAATGTCTTGTATTTTGTACATATATAAATATTGTGTTTCTTTAAATCATATTTAATTTTTTCATTTTTCTTTCATTCAACTTTCATGTATGTTTTATCTGTTTCTTACTCCGTTTCTAACATTTTAAAACAATTTTAATGTAAGCGTGGATCTTAGCCTTTTTCTCTAAGATACGACATCTTGACCAGCTAAGGTCCACGCTGCTACATAAATGGTGACCCTGTCGCTATATAAATAACAACCCACGTGCACTACAAGCCTTAATTTACAATGAACTCACCAAGTGACCTCTCTCTTACTCTCTCACTGTATCTCAAGGGACCCACCCTCTTCATCTCTCACGATATTTTGTGTGATCACACTCTCTTATTTCTATTACTCTCGTTTCAGTGACCCATCTCTATATTTATTAATAGTCAAATTTAATAAAGAAAGGAAAGAATAAAAATATTGGAATAGTCAATTATAAGCAAAAAGACACCACATGGAGTAAAAATAGTTTCCTCGTAGCCGAAAGAGAGAGAGGGAGAGAGAGAGAGAGAAAAAGAGAGAGAGAGAGAGAGAGAGAGGATATAGCGAGCAGAAAATGATTAATTTGACATTTTGTCTTTTTATTCTTTTATATTTAACTGGCTTTGTAAACTCATATCACCCGGATTCAAACAATATATATCGTATAAGAATTAAATGTATCCAGACGGCGACATTGAGAAGAAAATGAGACGAATAGAAATACCACGCGTCTTTTATTGTCACGTAGTATCCTAGAACCCATGTCCTCATTGTTAAAAGGCGTCAGAGGGGGGGGGGCGGCGGGTTATGTTTCGAATAAGCTGCAACGGAGGACTTTTTTGTTGCAACCTTCCTGTACCAGGTGTTAGAAAGTTACTAGACATCGCAATGCCCGAGCTGAATGGGTGACCCAACGGGTCACATTTTTTCTAGTTTCAGTTTGATATTTGCATAATAACTTCAGATGAACTGTAGTTATCAATCCTCGCTTACTTTCCATTAGGCTACAACAAGCGCCGAGCCAATCGTAAGTTTGGGAGAATAAATTTGACCATTGTGCGATGTTTGCAGCGTTTCCCCTAAAATAGACACGAAGTTTCACCAGAAAATTATTGGCAAAAAAAACAAAAAAAAAAAACGAGAAAATAAAAACTCTGAGTTCATTTACAAGTAATGAATACTTTATTTTATGACTTAATGAAGTAATTTCTTCTTTTCTTTTCTTTTATACAATTGTATATTTTTTGTGAACGTCCGTGGATAGAAAAAGAAAAGAACAAAGCCACGAATGAAAGTCGATAGTGAAAGAATCGGAAAATAGAGGCGGCCATATTGGAACACGTGTTGTAATTTCGAGGCTTGTTGCACAAAATAAAAAATAAAAAACAGAGAAACTGCGAAGAAAAAAGGCAGTAAAATAAAAACAAAGAATTAAAAGCCGAGAAAAACTAATGCAATATTCTGTTGCTCGTAACATTGTATACAAACCAATTATTGGAGTCTCTTCTTAATCAGCATTGCAAGTTCATTTCTACAATCGAAACTAAAAGCAAACCTAATGTCGTTTGACCAAAGAAAAAAAACATCGAAAAATAAAAATGCCGGATTCTGTGTTAAAATAGCGGAAAGATATTGAAGGAAAATTAATTAATTGAGAAATATGATTCTTCGTATCAAATCTCTTAATTCTAATTGCATATTTTCCTTAAATTACTACGCGTTTGGTAATTCTATTTAATGGCATATTATCATAAAATTAATGGAGAGAAAAAATATAAAACGAAAAATGGCTGCAAATGTCACGTTTTGATTGGTGAAGATGCGTCACGTGTTATCGAGGACACTGATTAGCAGGATGGGAAAACTGTCGTAAGGCCAGATCTTGACAAGGGAAGTCTCACATAAAGGTCCAGAGATGAAACCTGATATTAAAAAACCTGATCAGGTAATTATTTTTTTTATTCATCGTTTATGCCCTCCACCCCCACTTTTATTTGTTTTCATCTATAACAGTCTTTTTTATTCTCATAAAATGTTATGTTTTGTAATTTTGATCTGACAAAATTGTGGAGAAGTGTTTCTCCGATGCATAGTGAGAGATATCCTCTGGTATAGCCGGGTAATCTCTCACTCTTTTTTTCTCTCTCTCTCATTGTAACACTATCATGGCCCGAAAAGTCACTTCATGTCACATTCTGTGTGACTCGGCACGAAATATAATTCGGTTCCGAGTCCGGGGACTACAAGTGTAGGATGAGTTCCGACCAATTGATTTGTCAAGAGATCTGTGCGAACGCCGTGTATTCAGATCTGCAAAACTGTGATATTGTCGCCGTTGGTCTGAACTTTGGATAAGTATTCGGTGGGTATTTCTTGTCTGCTTTTGTTAGAGAAAGTGTAGATTTTATCAGGGGAAGGCCCCCTTAATTGTCCTGAATCCGACAGAGAAAGAAATGGATGTATATAAAATTGGTAAGATATATTTCTCTCTCTCTCGCTCTCTCTCCCTCTCTCTCTCTCTCTCTCTCTCTCTCTCTATATATATATATATATATATATGAACTTTATTTTGCTTCGCCAACGCGATGCTCTATTATAGTTGGCTTCTACAAAGCCGGTAGCTTGTCAAAGCCAGTTAGTAAACTGATTGTAATCTGGGAGAAATTATGTCACTCAGAAATACCACCCCACTTTATGCACTATCCGCCGACTTTCAGGTACAAGCTGGATGCTTAACTTTTAAAAGTTTTTATAGAAATCCGTTATCAAGTGTCAATGTGCAACTGTCAAATTGCGGCTTACCTCTTTGACGTCCGTCCACTAATCGCCTTCCGAGTTATTACAAAACATAGACTTTTCAATGACAGGGAGCCGCGTATCAGAGAAAAGCAACACCATTTTGAAGTTAAGCGTGACAGACCAAAGAAAATGTTATTTCAAAATTAAGCGTGACGCTATTCTAAATTGCAGCTAACAGATCAAATAAAATGTTATTTCCAAAAAATCGATGACAGATCAATAGAAATGCTATTTTCAACAAATCAAATACAGATCAAAAAGTTGAACAGCCTCCAAAACGTAGTATTTCTATCGCAATCGTGATATGCACACACGCATTATGTATGCAAAAGCATAGAACATTCTATTTCAAACTTAAGTTTGAACCAACCAATGAAAATGGTATTTCTATCATAATCGTAACATGCAGACCAACATTACGTGTAACAGACGATAGAAAATGCTATTTAAATCTTAAGCATGAAAGACAAAAGAAAATGCTATTTCAATAATAATCGTGACACAGAAAAATATTTTTTTCAAACTTAGGCGTAACAGACCTAATTAAATGTTTCTAAAACTTATCTGCGACAGAATGGCGAATATGCTATTTAAGACTTAAATGTGATAGCCCGTTGGACTGACCGACAGAATATCTCATACAGATGAGAGGACGCTTCTACAAAAAGAGAATGATGTTTATTTCTTATAAATAAACTCATTATGTTCGAGGCCGAGAATCTATGTAGGTGTAAAACGAGAACGAGGCTTTTTGAAACGTGCGCATAATTGCTTCCATTGCTTCTGCGCAATCCTGCCATTCGTATGCATTAAACGTGACGTCAATGCCGCTGAAAAATGGTCGTTTTTATATTTTTACCTTAAAAAAAAAATTAAATGCATCGAAAGGGCGTTTGGTTGAGAAATATTTATGAACATATAAAAGCAAACAGAAATTCGCCAAACTTGAGTTGAAGGACGGGCTTCTGATTCACGAGCCCAACGAAGCGTTGAGAGAATAAAAAGCATCCGTAAAGAAAATTTGAGCCGATTTCAAGCGTGTGATTTCTCTCTTTTGATGCCGATAAAAAGGGTTAAAGTCAAATACCTAAGATCAAGTTCCTTTTCTTTTCTTTCGTCTTACAAACATTTTATGCCGTGAAATTGTTTTCTTAGGTGCGTATACGCATCTATATGTGATGCTGAGAACATCAGTCGGTCACAACTCAGTTCATAATAGCATTTTCATTATTAAAGTCATGTGAAACTCAGTTCCAACAGTAGTAGTAACAACAAAAGTAACTCCCTCCCAACTTCCAACCCTTCTTCACTGTGATAGGGTGTGTGGTACCGTGTTAGTGTTAGAGCTACTCGTAAGATCAAAGTGTAGTATCTGTTCCGATGGATACTGCACCCCATGGACTGGTATTGTCTTGGCCTTCGGGGCTTGATTTACGCCGGTCTGTGGGTCGGTCTTGTGCAGTTCTAGGAGGTCAACCCTCCCAGGCTTCTCCTCCCCTCTTTGGGGAGGAGTAAGTTTATTGCTTACTGCCTGAGGCGCCCCTACCGGGGGAATGCCGACGGGGCTGCCCAGGCAACTTTTAAACCCCACTTTCCCGACCCGACCTTGGGTCACATCTTACTTGTGGGAGTAAGATAAAAACTGGCCTTGTGCCTAACTCCTGGAGAGGAGTAAATCAATACTCGTCTAACAAGACTCTGGTGAAACTCCAGGGGAAATCATCATCAGGATCCGTTGTCCTTTCTGACTCTGTGGGTGGAAAGCAAAAACGTGTAAGGCGCAGAACTGCAAATCAATGGAGTTTCAATGTTGCTTCTGCGCCATTCTTTTGTGTGTTCCGGGCAAAACCTTCACCGACTTTGCATGCAACCGCTGAGTCTTGCTGTCTTTGGTGTCAGCGGTGAATACCTGCAATCTTTCAGTTTAATGAATAGCTGCGGCCAACGAGGAGGACTTATTACAGACATTCCCGAGGCACGATCTTCGTGAGCGTTATGCAGAAGTCTGGCTCGCTTAACAGCAAAAACAGTAGCAAAACGATCTCTGTAAAATATTTGATGGTTTTTGTTAAAATGCTTAATACTGATTCTGTCAAAAGACTCAACTTCGATTAGTTGTCGGGAAGGCTTGCTCTGGGAGCCGAGCATCTGCTACTATTAACTATTTAAGCGACAACCCGGCGCTGCAAGCATTGAGAGACTCAACTTTCCAAACGAACCATTGTCAGTCACAACACTAATATACGACCTCGTTGCAGGCAGACTACACCAAGCTAGACCACAAGCATCTTGGCAGATGATACGAGCAACAGTCATGAACAACTAAATATAGTGACAGCTTATAGAAACAGTTTCTCGAAATCACTAACATACAGTTATACACACATACAGATAAAATTAGTCTTTCTACGTCTACACACTTTGAACTTTTATGAACTCTTTACTTTTGATTGTTATAACAAGCTATAAATACAATCGATATGATTATGTATGGATAGATCTTTATTTTTATTCATCGAAACATCTCTACATGAGGTTCTATAACATCGGTTGGCTTGTCACGCTTTGGAGTCTTAAATAACATTTGCGTTGGTCTGTCATGATAACCTTTGATGTAGCATTTTGTAAGTTCGTCATGCATTTTCTTTCTTTTTTTAAAATTTTTTATTCACCTGAATAAAACACATATTGTCAATGAAGCGTAAAAGGCTACCGTAATACAGGCTAGATTTATAGACGATAATCTGGATGGGGAGTTGGGCATACATATATTTGTTCACATTACATTAACATTTCTGCATGTTGGCGAAACAAAAAGTGGGAATGAAATTACAAAAGCAAACGGTCCTAGGAAAGAAGCTATCCGAGTAGGAAAGCTCCCGGCATGTATGGAGCTCTACAATAGCATTTTATCTGGTCTATAATGTCTAAGTTTGAAATAACATTTTTGTGAGTCTAATACGTTTCAGTTTCAAATACAATTTTTGTTTCTCTGTCACGGTTCAAATAAAAACAGCATTCTGGTTTCTCTGTCACGCTTCAGATTAAAATTTCGTTCTAGTTTCTTTGTCACACTTCAGATTAAAATTGCACTTATATTACTCTGTCATGCTTCAGATTAAAATAGCATTTTAATATATCTGTCACGCTTTAGATTGAAATATCATTTTGGTTACTCTGTCCCGCTTAACATTGAAATAACATGTTGTTTTCTCTGTCACGCTTCAGATTGAAATAGCATTTTGATTTTTCTGTCCCGTTTCACATTAAAATATATTTTTTGTTTCTCTGTCACGCTTCACATTAAAATAGCATTTTTTCTCTGTCACGTCTCTAGATATAAATATCATTTTGGTATCCTTGTAACGCTTTGATTACTCTGTCATGCTTCAGATTAAAATAGAATTTTAATAGATCTGTCACGCTTTAGATTGAAATATCATTCTGGTTTCTCTGTCACGCTTCACAATCAAATAGAATTTTTTCCCTGTCAGGCTTTAGATTTAAAAAGCATTTCGGTATCTTTGTCACGCTTAAAATTGAAATAGCATTTTAAAATTTTTGTCACGCTTCTTATTGAAATAGCATTTTGTGTATCTCTATCACCCTTCAGATTGAAATAGCACTTTAGTTCCTCTGTCACCCTTCAGATTGAAATATCACTTTAGTTCCTCTGTCACCCTTCAGATTGAAATAGTATTTTGTTTCTCTGTCACGCTTCACATTGAAATAGTATTTTTCTTTTTCTTTTACGCTTTACATTCAAATAACATTTTGTTTTCCCTGTCACGTCTCAGATTTGAATAGAATTTTGGTACTTATGTCACGCTTCAAGTTAAAATAGCATTTTGGTTACTCTGTCACACTTTAGATTGAAAAGCATTTTGGCATCTTAGTCACGCTTCGGATAGAAATAGCATTTAGTTATTGTTATCACACTTCAGATTGAAGTAGCACTTTTATTTCTCTGTAACACTTTAGATTGAAATAGCATTTTGTTTTCTGTCACACTTCAGATTGAAAGAAAATGTTGGTATCTTTGCCCTGCTTCACATTGAAATAGCATATTTGTTTCTTTGCCACGCTTCAGATCAAAATACTTCTTTTTTTCTCTGTCACACTGAAATAGCATTTTGTTTTTTTTCTGATACGCTTTAGATTGTAATAGTTTCTTCGTATCTCTGTTTAGTTTAAATTGAAATAAAATTTTGGTTTCTTTGTCACGTTTAAGACGGAAATAGCATTTTGTTTTACTGTCACACCTAAGATTTGAAGTAAATTTAGTTTTATCTGTCACGCTTCAAATTGAAATAGCATTTTGATTTCTCTGTTACGCTTCAAATTTTTTTTCAATCTGGTTTCAATTTTCGTAGGTCTGTCAAGATTCAGAGTTTAACTAGCATTTTGGTTTTTGTGTCACGCTTCCGATTGAAATATCATTTAGATTTCCCAGTCACGCTTAAGATTTGTTGTGTTTCTGATAAGGGTCCGGAATGAAAACACGAACACGGGGGTTAGCGAAAACAAGTATTTTGAAGAAAAGTATAATACAACAGAGAAACATGAATAGTGTTACGTCAGTTTTGACTGCCAGTATAGACTGGGGTTTACTCAACATTGAGAAGCACATGATTCTAGTATTTATTATGAATGTAAGAGTCCAAAGTCAGTTATAGGTACGGTACCATTACACCCCTCTCAAGCTTTACCTCCTCAGGAGTATTACCATCGTTTCCTTTTTCGATTGATAACGATAAGATCCGGAGACTTACGTTTCCTTTTAGATTGCCGCTTTTCTATGGCTGCTTGGGGTACTGGTATGTCGAAAGTATCGTATATCATGTCCATAACTTCTTCTCCCGCCTGGAGAATGCTATCTAGATCATCCAATAGTCCTTTCCTTTATTTGATTTAGGTGTCTCTTATCGGAGAACTGAGGACGATGGATGATGTAAACCATATTTCGAATTCTCTTTTCTATCGTACCAAAGTCCCAGAAAGACGTGTTATTTTTAAACATCTTGAAATATAATCTGTCTCAAGGGAAGTATCGTTTTTTTGTACGATAGAGCTTCGACCTTTTTTGTCTGTTTAGACAGTAAGTTGTCAAAAACGTATCTCACTTTTCGTGCAAACATCATCTCTGCAGGAGATAATGAGGTGTGTTAACGTTTGACGTGATCCTGTACTCTTGTAAAAACTGCTGCAGGGCCGTTATCGTGGGAGTGCCGCGAGCTTTTTTTCAGGGATATTTTTTAGAGTGTCCACAAAACGCCCTGCCTGGCCGTTTGACCTAGGATGATACGGGAGAGTCGTGATGTGTCTGCTCTGAAACAATTTACAGAACTTTTTGAAGTCGGAGGACGTTAATTGCCTTCCGTTGTCACTGACCAAACAATCGACCACTCCAAAATTGGCGAACAATTCGTGCAAGAAGTTTATGGTAACCACTGTAATGGGCTTTTTACATCGTAATATTTCTGGCTATTCGGAAAAACTAACGACTACAATTAGATATTAAAATCCCTCCAACGGGCCCGCAAAATCCACGTGTATTCTTGACTAAGGTCGGCCCGGCTTTGACCATGGACTATGTTTGATATGAGGTGCCTTTGCCGCTAAGACACAGGCTTTACACGTATTTACGATGTTCTCAATGTCCTGTCACATTTTAGGCCAGTACACAAAGCTGCGCATCAAACTTTTCATCCAATTTGTTCCCGGATAGGCAATGTGAAAATCCTTCAGGATTCTCTTGTCATTTTTGGGGGATGACGACTCTCTCGTTGTACAAGAGTACATCGTCGTATAATGCAAAACTAACTGCAAAATGTTGGCCGTTATCAGCCATTTTAGTTTTTGTACTGATAATGAATTAATAATTGGAGGCTTCCTTATTGATTTTATGTAGAGTCACCGGAAGCTTTCTTACGTGTGGCATAACATAGCTTTTTATCTCTTTTTTCGCTCGCAGGGAAGCAATCACGGTGTCTTCTAGTTGCTCTCTCTCTGTATTGCCACCAGTCTAGACAATCTATCCGCGTGATAGATCTTTTTTATGGTAAATACTCCATTTTAAAATTATAATTAAGTAAAATTGTCCCCCATCTCTGTAGTCTATTCGCCCTATACACAGGAAAACTTGTTTTCGAACCGAAAATGGTGATTAACGGTTTATGATCCGTCTGTAATGTGAACAATCTACCGTGCATATAGCGGTGGAACTTAGTTACAGCAAACATTATTCCTAAAGCCTCCTTTTCAATTTTGGAGTACTGCTTCTCCCCAAGAAGTAAGGTCCTTGATTTATGCGCGATGGGTTTATACGTTCCATCCGGCATTACATGAAGAATTCACGCTCCTAATTCGTAGGAACTAGCGTCGTTAGCCACTATTATGTCTAAGTCTGGGTTGTAATGTGTAAGGAATAAATCTGATGTCAGCATTTCAATAGTTTTGTCGAATGCCTCCTGACATTCGGGCGTCCACTCCCAAATTCTTTTTTTAATAATTAATTCAGTGGAACACGGAGATTATGAATCTCTAGGATGAAAGTCTGGTAGTAATTTGCCAGCCACAGGAAGCTCTGTAGTGCTGCGACGTTTTCCAGCGCCGGCAGGTTCTTAATTGTGGTAACCCGTTCTGGGTCCAGCCTTCTGCCGTCCTTGTTTATTACATGACCCAGATATATGATTTTTTCTAAAAAAAATCACATTTTCCCTCTTAAACTTTAACCTCGTGGTCCCGAATTAGCAAAAACACTTTGTTGACTTGTTCCCGGTGTTTTTCAATGTCTATACTGTTGATTAGAATGTCGTCAAGGTATGCAATAACAAAATCAAGTTCGCCCAGCATGGTATCCATCGCTTGCGAAAACATTGCGGGAGCAACTTTGACTCCGAAAGCCTTTCGAACTTGTATAAATCGCGATGCGTATTTATACACAGCAGTTTAGAACTCTCTTCTTTCACGGGTATTTGAAGGTACACATAACTCAGATCTATTTTTGAAAAAAATCTCCCTCCCTTTAAGTTTGAAAAATATTCCTCCGGGCTTATGCTGTGGGTAGTGATAATCCTTTAGTTATGCATTTAATTCGTTGACAAATCTGCACACACGCGGATTTCTTTTGATTTCTTCTTTACATAGACTGTGGGTGCTGCCCACTGACTGTATTCCACTTTCGATAAGATGCCTGTCGTCACTAGTCGGTCCAATTCCTCATTTATTTTGTCTACCGAGGTAACGGGCACATTTCTATTTTTTTCTTAATATGGGCTGAACGTTCTCGTTCAGTTGAAATTTTTCCGCTATCTTTGTGCATCGACCAAGGACGCCAGAAAAAACTTCGAGAAAACTTTTTTTTTTAAATCCAGCTTTAGTTTTTCTGATTCGGTTGTCCGACGATCTATGTTTTTGGCAAAACGTATTTATTGGTAACTCCCATAAATTGAACGCTTGCATCCAATCAGTGCCAAAAATATTATCAGTGTCTTTTAACATAAGTATTTTTTAACATTTTGGTAGTTCCTATTAGGGTCATGTTTGTAATTATCTCACCCTTAAATTACATTCTTTCACCAGTCATTGTACTGGCTATTATATTGGTTCTTAACAGGGTGGGTTTATTCAACTTTTTCCATGTATGTAGGTTCATTATTGAGACGCCCGAGCCCGAATCCAATTGTAGTTTAATATTGTTATCCAAAATATTTACGTGGACATATTTTCTTATATTAATGCAATCCTGCTCATTTGTACTTGTGGCTTGAATCTGAGTTTTATTTCGTCTATTCGTTTTACAATGCGAACTTTTGTGTCCAACTTTGTTACAAGTCAGGCAGGTCTTAAAACGAAATGGACTGTCATAAACCAATTCAGGCTACCACATCGAAAACAAGGGCTCGGCGGCAATTTATCCGATTATTTTACAGGGCTGGTTTGTCTGTGCAGAGGCGCGAAAACCATTTTTTTGTTTTGAATTATTTTCGAGGGAGGACTGAATATCGATTTTTGACGTACTTTTCTAATGTGTGCAATGCCAGACGCGTCGATGTCCTTCGAATCCTGCTTAACACTTATAAATATCTGGCAGTCTTCAGCTAATTTCTGTAGCGTTAAGTTCGGTTCATTTTCTAATTTATTTAGAACCTCTGGTACCAATCCTTGTACGATAATTAAGCATTTAAAATTATCAGCACTAAGTAAGGCTAATTTAAAATCGTCGCAGTGTTTATTGACGACTTATGTGAACGTAAAATAATCTTCGTTGTCTATTTTAAAACAACGAAGTCTTAGGCCCAAATAATTCGGTTAAAAGATTGACAGCTTCAGCAAAAGTCAAATCGAACTCAGTATGTTCGGTGGTGGCTAATTTTCGGAGCAGTAGGCGAACCTTTTAGAGTCTGCCCAATTTTCACAATACATTTTGTATAGATCTTCATATCTTCTAAAATACGAAGGAAAGGTTTTATCTACGTCTTGGGAATAAGTGAAATTGTCAATTGCACTCTAAACGGCATTCTGCGATAAAGTATTATCGTTTTCGTTATTTTGACCCATTAATACTTCAATCTTTTCGTCGGATTCTTTCTTTTGTTCGATTAGCAGCTGTTGAAATCTTTCTAGTAGTTTTTCATTTTGTTCAAGAAGAAGCTTTTAAAATTTTTCTTCATTTTTCTGTAGTTTTTCATTTTGTTCTAGAAGTCTTTCTGCTGTTTTCTGTTGCTATTGCATTTAATACGTCACCAGTTCTGTCATTGTAGCTTTAAAGTTTTCTATATTTAAAATGTCTCCTTTAAGAATACCGTTTTTAGAATATGTCTATTTAGAATACGGCTTTTAGAAAGTTCTTTCTTTTAGATTACGCTAGCTAAACGTAATCTTAGTTGTAAAAAGAATATTAAACCTTTTTCTTTTTTCTTCGAAAAAATCTCTTTTTTAGTACGCTTTTCGCGTAGCTGTAGAATTTGCGGTCGGCAGTTTCGTCAACAGAGAAAAAAAAAACACGGTTATAGTTTTTTTTATTTCGGTAGTCGTTAACTTTTCTCTTTTGGAGAGAAAAATCACTTTTTCCCTTCTTGTTAAAGATTAACAACAGTATCGGAATAGCAATACAAAAATCAGTGACGTTTATTCAAATAAGAGAAAAAGTTTATTTTTACATGTTTTTTTTCCACGGGTAAATGCTAGTATTTAGAACTAGGACGTTGGTAAATTTTGTCGTTGATTTCTCCACGTTTTTCCTTTTTTAAGACTCTCCAAAAAAGCTTTTTGTACTTTGATGCCAGTTGTGGCGCCTATTTTATGGTTCTCCAGAATCTTTTACTGTAACCACGTAGTCAGTAATTGTGGTGGTGTAAGTACGAAATCCCACGTCATCGGTTGTTGTGGGGTCCTTTTTTTAAAGTTTCTCAAGAAAAATACTTACTGTTGAAATTGTCTCTTGTGTAAGTTCGAATCTCTCGTCGCCAGTTGTTGTGGACCTGAATGAAAACAGGAACACGGGGTTTAACGAAAACAAGTATATTTAAGAAAAGTATAATACAGCAGAAAAATAAGAGTAGTGGTACGTCGGTCTTGACTGCTAGAATATACTTGGGTTTACTCAACGTTGAGAAGCATATGTTTCCAGTATTTATTGTGAATCGAAGAGTGCAAAGTCTGTTATAGGTACGGTACCATAACAATATTGAAATAGTATTTCGGGTTCTCTGTCACGTTTCAAATTAAAATAGGATTTTGGTTTATTTGTAAGGCTTCAGATTAAAATAACATTTTAGTATCTTTGTCACGCTTTACATTGAAATATCATTTTGGTTTCTCTGTCCCGCTTCACATTGAAATAGCATTTTGGTTTCTATATTACGCTGCAGATTGAAATAGCATTTTGACTTCTCTGTCACGCTTCAGATTGAAATAGCATTTTTATTTATCTGTCACGCTTCAGCCAAAATTAGCATTTTGGTATGTATCTCTATTACGCTTCAGATTGAAATAGCATTTTGGTTTCTCTGTAACGCTTCAGAGTGAAATGACATTTTCGTATCTCGTTTACGCTTCATTTTGAAATAGCATTTTAGTATCTCTGTCACGATTGAAATAACATTAATGTTTATCTGTCACGCTTAGGATTTAGTAACTCTGTCAGGATTTAGATTAAAATGGCATTTTCGTGTCTCTGTTACGTTCTAGATTGAAATAGCTTTTTGGTATCTTTCACTATTCAGATTGAAATAGAATTTTCGTTTCTCTGTCACGTTTAATCATTTTTTAGCGCTAAACGCACAGACTGAATGAACACATCTTATTTTCATCTCTATTAGATGCTCTATTTGTTGGTCTGTCACGCTTTGAAGTTCGAAATCGAATTTTCGTCGATCTGTTTTACTAGATGTATCATCACTTATCAAGGCCAAAAGCCACGCGAGGAGAATCGTTAATGAGATGGAATAATTGTCAGTTGAGAGATGATGAACCTCATGAGAGAGTCGATAATGATTGATGGAGTGAACTGTTCGAATACTTGTGAGAACGCTTCATGACAGGGACCTGATGACATGAGATTTAAAGATAACCATGTTGTTGTTTGCAGGAAAGCATCCCTATGTTAATAATGTCTTCCACAGAGTGTGAAGTAGAATTTCTGTTGGAAGCTCATGCTTAAATTTTAAGTAGACTTTTCGTTGTTTTGTCACGTTCAAGTTTGTAATTGCCTTCTCATTACTAAACGCGTAAGTTGAATGGACATATCTTAAGTATATTCGCCCTTTGCTTATAAAATATTTGGTTGTTGCTTTTTTAATTTGAATGAAAACAAAATAAAAAACTTTATGTTTATTATGTTTCAATTCTTTCTCCGTTTTATGTTCGGCAAAAATATTTTATTTGGAAAAATACATAAAAGAGAATGTGAATTTCTCAATTCGAAATTTGTGCTGAGCAAAATATGTGCATGAAATATGTGGTTCTCTGTGAGTGAAGCGTCTCGTTTCTTTCTCCCAAGGGAGTTGCTGCTAGGTGGGACCTCTACTCTATAATAAAGACCAATGTGTCCTTATTTGTATGTTTATGTCCTCCACTCTATAATAATGAGAATTATATATACATATATATATATATATATATATATATATATATATATATATATATATATATATATATATATATATATATATATATAAATCCGTCATGTCACAGAAAAGTTAATCAGTAAAAACTTTCAGACGACCCCATTTCAAATACTTAGAAGACTTTAGTAAGCAAATATACTTCCATAATGAAACGTTTTCTTTCTTTTTCTTCTTTCTATACCGATTCATACGTTTTTTCTTCCCTTTTTCTTTTTAAAACTTTCCTGTTTGAGATATTTTCTTTCTTTCCTCTTTCTTTTTTTTAACTTCATCGATTCAGTCGTTACTTTATATGAATATAAATATTAGTGCGAACAGTGACGAAGCATAATTTTTTCCTTGATTTTTTGTTCGGAGGGATTTTACTCATATATATGTATATATATATAGTAATCCACGTAAAGTAAACATCCACAAGTAAAAAAAAGGTAAAAGTCGCATAGCCTGGACGCGCACGAGTGTCGTTGCCGACATCGCACACTGCCCATGGCCGTAGCGGCGGTGATTTGTTAAGAATCACCGTGTCTAGGGCACAGCATATGGAAGGCGGAGCCTATCCCTCTCCTTCCGCTGCCTTGAACCTTCCCTGAATTTTAGTCAGGTACCCATTTACTGCTGGGTGGACAGAGGGAGTTTTCAGACCCGAAAATTCGCATGCCGTGAGTGGGATCGAACCCGGGTCCAAAGACAAGTGCTATAACCACTTGTCCACAGGATAAAAATCCAAAGAATTTCAACCGAGTTCATAAAATACGGAAACACTATTGCAAAAAAAAAAAAAAGCAGAAATCATATCTTTCTGCAAACTAAACTTGATGACATAGTTTTCCACCTATAATATAACATATCATATATTATATTATTTTCGGTATGATTATTAAATTAAATTATTCTATTATTATTACAACTATAATTACAATACTTTATTAATGTGGTTTTTAAAACTATGTATATTATTATTAATGTGGATTATTATTATTATTATTATTATTATTATTATTATTATTATTATTATTATTATTATTATTATTATTATTATTATTATTATTTCATAGTAGTCTCAACTTTTGGATGTTTTTAGTTGGAGTTTTCTTTTTTCAGACATTCAAGCTGTACATTAACACTTTCACTGTTCCTAACAGGCAAACCTTTTGCAGAATTGGAAAATAAATTGTCTCGTCAATCTGTTTAAGCTATTTATGGTGGTTTTTCGTTATGGTTCTAAGCGTTCCAATTACAACGGCAATCACCTTTACTTCTTTACATTTCCATAGTCTAACAATTTCCAATTTTGGATCTTGATATATAGTTATTTTTCGTGTTCCTGCACTCTGGTATCAAAGAGGCAGGCTTTATCAATGATTAAGCATGTTCTCTTGTTTTTGTTTAGAAATATTAAGTCGGGTTGAAATGTTCAAGAACCTTATCAGTTTGTATGCGCATGCCCCAAAGAAGTTTGACATTGTCGTTCTCCTGTACCACTTCTGGCTTATGCTCATATCACTTCTCATTGTGGTCCAATTCATAAAGTTTGCATATATTCCAGTGTAGTACCTGAGCGTCTTTACGGTGTCTCTATTTTTCATACTGGTGCTGTGCTAGCATTGGGTATTCAGATACAATATGCACTAAGGTTTCTTCTTTTTCATCACACAATCGGCATATCGGTGATTTTGCAGTTTTGTCAATGTTATGTTTGATGGACTTAGTGAGAGTAGCTTGTTCCTGGACTGCCATTAAGGTGCTTTCAGTAGATCGTTTGAGATCACCCCTGACCAACCAATTCCAGCTGTCATCATCTCTAAATGCAGTATTCTTAAAGAATACACTGTGTAGTTTCTTTCCAAATAATTTTAATGGTCTCTCTTGGAACATTTGATTCTTTTCACCCCAGTTCTTACTATTTCCTCTCTTTTCACTTCATGAAGAAAAATCTCATTATTTTCAGAAATATATTTATATAGACAACCTTCTATATTAAAAACATCTTCAACACTAAGTAGATCTCGACCATCCTCCTTTCTAGGTAGATACAATCGATCTACACTTCCTATCTTTGCAAAAGCTCCATAAATTGTAAGCATTTTCAGTGTTTTGGTATCCAAACATTTTAGTTCATCAACATTCCAGTCATGTATACCGGCAGTATAGGGTATGATAGCTACTGCTCTGGCATTGATAAGCATAGATTTATTTTGACTGTGGAGGTGTGATTTAAGAATACTTCTTACTCTTCTATTGTACTCAGCTGTGACCTGGTTTTTCATTTCCTTGTTTTTAATCTTATCCGCCTCCAGAATTCCCAAGTATTTGTAGCCCGTCTCACTGTCTACATTCTTTATCAGATCTGTTGTTGGGAGTTCAAGGCCATCTGAGTGGACAAGTATACCCCTTTTTACATCAAGAATGGCACATTTAGTGATGCCAAATTCCATCCGTATGTCGACACTAAATAATTTAACCGTGTTTATGAGGGTATCAAGTTGGGTTTGATTCTTTCTAAAAACCTTAGGATCACCCATGAATGGTAAGTGGTTGACTGTAGGAAGTCCTTTCCCAAGTCCATATCATGCCTTCACATTACACAAGAGAAGTGTCATTGGGATCAAACTAATGACAAAAAGTAAAGGGGGAAGACTATCACCCGGGAAAATCCCTCTTCTGATTTTCACTTTACCCAATGCAACACCTCCTGAAGTTAAATTGGTTTCCCAATTCTTCATGCTATTCTTTAAAGCTGTTTGAACATTCGAGGCTATTCAAAAAATCTCCAGGCATTTGTGTATGCATGGATGAGGGATCATGTTAAATGATTTCTTATAATCCACCCACACCATGGCAAGGTTAGTAGTTCTTCGTTTGCAGTTTCTTAGGATCATTTTATCGATCAGAAGCTGATCTTTGGTGCCATGTGATCTTTTTCGGCAGCCTTTCTGTTCCTCAGGCAGCAAATTGTTTTGATCCAAATGACCATAAATATTTTCAGACAAGATGCTAGTGAAAGGTTTCCACATAACTGAGAGACAAGTGATCGATCTGAAGTTTGTCACTTCACCCCCTTTTGTTTTATATTTTATGATAAAGACTGTGGTGCCCTTTGTCAGCCATTTAGGGAAACTACCTGTCGTCAAACAGCCATTTATCATTTCTGCAAGACGTGGGCGAAGAGCCAGGAGGTTTTTAAATCAATATCCCTGGACTCCATCAGGTTCAGGTGCTTTCCAATTTGCAAGCTTTTTAACCCTATCCTTCAGCATCTTAACGGTGACTGTTATATTCGTTTGTCCGTCTACTCTAGAGAAAACCTCCCTTTCAATATCTTTGATTTATTCTGGATCGTCATGATACTTTATTTCCTTTTCCCAAATGCTTTTCCAGAATGCACTGGATTAGTCAGGATCAGGTATAACGTCATTTCTCTCTTTAATTCCTTTTAGTTGTTTCAAAAAGGAGTTTCTGATTGTTCTCAAACAGTGTGTGCTGTCAATACTGCTCAATTCTGTCGCTGTAACGTTTAACTTTGGCAGTCTTAGCTACGACCTGCTGTTTCAGTTCTTCAATTACACACTTGAAACCTTTTCGGTGTATGTTGAACTTACAGATTAGTCTTTCACAAGCACTCTGACTTTTGAGTTTGCACTTTTTCGACGCTTGCACTTTATTTAAATCCTTTATAAGTTGTCTTATCTGACCATTTAAACGTTTCCTCCACCAGGGCTTTTTATTTACTTCTTTTTTCCGTTTTTATATTCCGAGTAGATTTGATACAGTATTGGCAGCAGTTTTGATAACTTTATTACACTGATCAAGATTATTTACTAATAAAAATGGCAATACATCATTCACTTTAGTCGTGACAGTTTTAAATCTTATCTTATTGACAAATCTCAGGTTCGGCGACTGTTCTAAATTGCCAGCTCTTAGCTTCTCGTCTAACAATCTGAAAGTATCAATATTTTCTTCTGTCTTCCCATGTTCTATCATATCCCATTATCATTATTACTATTATTATAATTATTATTAGTAGTAGTAGTAGTATTACCATTGCCGCTACTACTATTATTATTTATTTGTATATCTATTCCACCATCATTTAATTATTATTATTATTATTATTATTATTATTATTATTATTATTATTATTATTATTATTATTATTATTATTATTATTATTATTACCATAATTTTATCCTTAGTCTCTTTATTCTTTTTGTATTATTACTATTACTAGTATTTATTTATTTCTTACCCCTTATTATTATTATTATTATTATTATTATTATTATTATTATTATTATTATTATTATTGTTATTATTGTTGTTGTTGTTGTATTTCCATCATTATATTATGTCAGTTAACTTTAGAAAATCTTTAGTTAATTTTAGTTAATTTTACTTTATTTTCCTATTATTATTATTTTAATTTTATTACCGGTAACAACTGCTCTCAGCTCAAATTAATAATAAAAATAAATAAATAAATAAATAAAACAAAAAAAAATAATAAAAAGTGAAAAATCAACACAATTAGATTTAAATGACTTAACACTTCCTACTTAACCTCCACCTAGAATAAATACAGACTGAAGGCAACGGCCCGTCTTCCTCCCCCCTCCCACATCCCGCATAATATTGACACCGCCGAAGAAACCCTGAATACATATCTAGACATTAGACAACCTTGAAAATGTACCACGGGTAATTGACCCCTTTTCTCTATCTTCAACATGAGTTCGTTTATGTTTTTTTACAATCTGACATTTTGAATTTCGTTTTCTTTTCTTCTTTTCTACTTCATTATTTCCAAATATGATCAGAGGGAAAGATCAGATTTTCATTCTGCCTAATGAGATCTCAGTTTCTAACAGCTGTTGATTGATCACATCGACATGCCAGTGTCGCAGATTATGTACATGTATGTATAAATAAAAGTAATTATATAGATATATATGAAAAAATCCTACATCTAATGCAGGTATATATACTATCTCATGCAATAATTGTCATCGAGTATAAGTAGGAGAAACTCAACGGGAACGAAAGAGAAGGCTTGGTGAACATAAACGAGATAATTTATCGAAAATTGTATTTCAATCTAAATCGTGACAGAGATGGAAGTTTATACACACACACACACACACACACATATATAGAGAGAGATTTAAGATTGATTTTAAATGAATTTAACGAGTTAAGTCTGTTCAAAGTTAAAAGAATGGTCGTTCTGTAATGCATGGGAGAAAAGTGCGTTCAGAGAATTTAGAAAATTTCGGCAACTACTGTCGCTTTCTTAAGCCAAATATGAAATTATGAAAATCAGTAGAAAAATGCCGTTATTTTAAAAACAAGTGTAAGAATGATGTTACATTCGTTTAAAAATCGGTCTCAATCGTTTTTTGCTTTGTTCTTTTTTTCTTGCGTGGATTGATTTCATCCACGTCTTTTTGAAAGTAGATATTATAATCCTATTTGTCTAGATACATCTAGAATCTTCATTCCAATTTTGATCAAAATTTATTACATGATTTCGATTCTAGAAAATGTCTAAAATTTAGGGTTAAACGTAAGGAGTCTTAAGAAGAAATTGAAATTCAGGGAATCTTGCTGAATTGATGTCTAATTACAATGGATCAGATTTAAGACATGTCTGAATTATATTAATTTTAAAATGAGAGGTTGTACCCATACTATGCTCACTTAAAACCCTTTAAAATACTCCAACGAAACTGAAATTTGTGGAATATTTATTAATTAATGTCTAATACATATTGTTAAAATTTCACAAAAATCGGAGGTATCTGAATTTCCACAAAGGTCTTCCATCCCTTTTTATCCTCTTCACATGAAACTAAATCCTATTAAACATTATGACTCCTTATAACTAGCAGCCGTGTTCCAAACTTAATAATGATCAGTTATTTATTTAAGGAGTCAATTCTGTACATACAAAATATATGAACATACCTAACTTTATATAAATAAAGATATATAACACATAGATACATATACACACATAGATACATATATATGGGAGAGTTTGAATTACCTACTAGACACCATCCTCAAGTGTCTTCGGTCTCTCTGAACAAGGGTTTGTCAGGACAACCTAACATGAGGATATTTTACCCTACAATTAAACCCTAACCAAAATTAAAAATGACATAGTATAACCCAAGTAAGATCCCGTCGACACGGCAATACACTGGCTCATACGAGGAATGGTGCATCTTTCCTAGTAATGTTACCTCAAGTAACAGCACTTAGCTGGATACTCCACCAGACAAGACGAATTCTCGTCCTGGAATCCGGTAAGAGTAAGACACCACAAGAAATATATACTATAACATAGTAAACTGGTCAATTAGGAAGAGGAAAATTAATGTTCTTAACTTCTTTACAAACTCAACGTTTGACAAGTAAAGGAGAAAATTAATGGAATATTCGAATACTTATGTATGTCATAGAGATCAGGTGTTAGCCCCAGGAAGGGCCTCTTGATTTCTGAGAACTTAACTAAAGAAAAACGAAACAAAAAATGTATATATACACATTCTTATATAAAGACACATACATACATATATATGATATGAATTATTAAAAATAATGATGAGCAATTAGAACGTATGCATTTTAGTTTTATTAACTTTCTTTTTCAATTTATTTTCGAATTTTCGAATTTCAAATAAAGATACATTAAAATACCTTTATTTCATTTTTTCTTTATCTATATATCTCTCTCTCCCTATATATATATATATATATATATATATATATATATATATATATATATATATATATATATATATATATATATATATATATATTTCCTTCCTTCTCTCTATATATATACATATATATTTCCTTATATATATATATTTCCTTATATATATATATTTCCTTATATATATATATATATATATATACATATGGTGATTTCTATTTCATTATTAAAGAAGGCCATCCCTACAAGATTGCAATATCCAGTTGTGGTCACGCAGATTGCTTAGCAGTAACTCTTGTTGCAGATGACATACAAGCCCACCGGCTTTCATTTTTGTTTATAGCTATTTTCTTCTCATGTTTGACATTTGTGTATTTAGTCTCTGTCATGGGATATAATATTACTCAATAGACAAGCCCTTGATACGCACACTCTTCCACATAAATCACACACTTGGTCGCGCTAAAGTATATCTGAGACGTTTGGCATTGACCACTTCGGCAAAGCACGTTTGCATCAAATCTACCGCAGTCGCCATAGACACGCTTTCGCTAAGACAATCAACCAAAGCCACCCTCTTTCAGTCTTCTATGTTCATACCAAGTGTTTTAAGATTGTCCTTAACTACATCCTAAAGCGTCTCTTTGGTTTGTGCTTCTGACGTTTACTATACTGCAGTTCTCCATGTAACAGTTATTTAGGAAGCATATGATCGTCCATCTTAACCAAGTGCACGGCTTAGCACATCTGATTACGTATAACACGCACTTCTATGCTCGAGCCACAAGCTTGCTATAGGACCGTGATGTCTGGTGTAAACGATTACCAGCTTATATTTAGGATTCTCCTGGGGCACGTTTAATGGAACCTTTCCAGATTCGAAGACGTCCATGTCTCCGAAGAATGCACAAGAATATACCAGATACACAATTCGCACAAACTAAGTTTTTTTTTATGGCAATGGTTCTATCGGACCACAAGCATGTTTCCAGCTTACCGAAAGCTTTGCGAGACTTTTAAATCCTGAGAAGTATTTCGGAATCAAGAGATCCATCTCGAGAGAGGGTGCTGCCAAGATATACAAAGCAATCAACAACAGTTAATATGGTCCCCATGACGTAGATGTTGGAGGTTTGACATATTGGAGTTCTGGTAGAGTGGTGAGCATTACCTTAGTTTTCCCAGATGGATGGTGAATCCAAAAGTTGTGCATGCTAAGAGGAAGAGGTCTATTATCACTTAAATATCCTTCCTAGTATGTATTTTTCCTGAAGTTGTCTGACAGAAAAGATCGTATCCATTGTGTCACGAGCCGGTTAAGCAAGAGCCGGTTAAGCAAGAGCCGGTTAAGCAAGAGCCGGTTAAGCAAGAGCCGGTTAAGCAAGAGCCGGTTAAGCAAGAGCCGGTTAAGCAAGAGCCGGTTAAGCAAGAGCCGTGAAAAGACTTTACCTACCGTTTCAAGAAAGCTTATACTTGGATAATTGCCACAGGCCGACCGTGCACAATTTTTCTTTCTACAGAGATCAGAATCGCGTCTATCCAGAACTTAGACGGGGATGAGATCAAGGCGAGGTGCATTATTGATATTAAATACATATATATATATACACATATCTATACATATATGCATATGGGTATATATATATTTGTATATATATATATATATATATATATATATATATATATATATACATATGTGTACATATGTATACTTATATATATATATATATACATATGTGTACATATGTATACTTATATATATATATATATATATATATATATATCTTGATATATACAGAAATATGTATATTAGTTTTATATACAAAAATATAATATATATTTTTATCTTCATATAAATATGTATAGATATATAGTATATATTTATATAGAAATATTTATATAGAAATATATATATATATATATATACATAGATATATACACATATAAATATATATTAATATATATATATATAAATGCATATATATATAAAAATGCATATATATGTATATATATATATAAATGCATATATATATATATATGTAAAAATAAAAATGGAATAAAGAATAAGCAATTCAACAACTAACAAAAATAAACTCAAAAACTCATCTTGTAAAGTTCCACCGAGATATTTCGGCCGTAGATACGACCATTTTCGATCAGTTAATAAACTTTATTTCAAAACGGAAAAGTTTTCAAATTTATACAGAGAATGCGATTGGAAGAAAATGTCACGTGCAGAGAACAACAAAACGGGGAGAAAAAGGAATGCGAGGAATGTTATGAAAAGATAAAAGAAAAAGAAGATGAAGAAGAGGAAGAAGAAGAAAGAGATACCAATCAATCAGTGTCTTTAGAACGTCAGTTGAAGAAGACGAAACGAAGAAGAAGAGAAAGCGAGAGCAAACGTGAGAAAGGGTAAATTGACATGTTGTTGTCGAAAACTATTGAAGAAGAGAAGAAAAAAAAGAGAGAAAGAAAAAATCAGTGCTTAGATATCGCCTGCTGATTGAATTCGGGCTGAGAGCGTCAAAGGTCTACAGGATTAGTAGTAATTGGGGCAGTTAACGTCGAGAGACGAAACAAGGGAAGAGGAGGAGGCAGGGGAGGAGGGGAAGGGTGAAGAAGAGAGACAGGGTTAAAAGTTAGCCAGAGTCGTATTCATTTAGATTCATCTCGTATAAAATCGATCTAGCCGAAGCAAAAGCAATATTATAGAAACCTTGTCTTTGGACAATGGTGTTCTTATGACATAGGATCAGACAGGATTCTGTGAGACGTCTAAGTTTGGTGTCATGAATATGTTTGATAGGGATTGCCTTATGGGTATTGAAGTGGTGGCCGGAAGAGATCATATGAGTGCATAGTGCATTTGAGGTATCGCCTCATATATATATATATATATAGTAGTTTGAAAAGTCACACATTGGAAACGTTGCTGAAATGGCAATAAGGAGAATAATTTTTAAATAAATATTTTGAAAACCTGGACAACACAAATTATTTGTTTTAAAAATATAATTATTTAGTTACTCTAAAGACTTTTTTTAAAAAACTTGAGTACTTTCGGTAATGAACCCCCTTGTCAGAAGTATAGGCATATTTTTTTCTCTTCTTTTTGTCTCCCTGACTGAGACATATCTATCGCAGTCAAGTTGAAATTCGTCTTGATGTTATCGACGACCAATATTGACATGCCGCTGTGTGTAGCACGCGGTTACGTTAATAAGGTAGTTTGAAAAGTCACACATTGGAAACGTTGCTGAAATGGCAATAATAAGGAGAATATTTATATATATATAGTAAGCTATGAAAATATATTTATGGCAACTAAGCTACACAGAGGCTCCCGCGTTTCATCCCCGGGGGAATCTTCCGGCTAAAATGCTAAGATTCCTTCCCCGGGGATGAAACGCAGGAGCCGCTATGTAGCTTAATTGCAATAAATATATTTTCATAGCTTACTACCTAGCTCTACTTACGTATCGAGCACTGTTGAAGTAAATACTGAAAATTGATACATAAAAAATCCTTATAAAATGTTATGGGGATATATGAAATAGTATATATATATATATATATATATATATATATATATATATATATATATATATATATATATATATATATATATATATATATATATATTTAAATGCATATATATATACAAATACTGCATCGATGTTAAACAAATTAAGTAGATCGGATGAGTTTAAGTGATCACGCTTATTTCATCAAGCAATTATCTTTTTAACAATGAGAAATAACTCTGGAAAGAATCGATTAAATTGAGAAAATAAAGCATAGAAAGAATCGAACGTTCTAATCGTTTTATCGATCCCCGGGTGAAATAATTCGTCATTTAACAGAGTGACCAAGAATGGTTCGAAATCCTATTCGAAACAATGACTTCCTCTTGAGTACACTGGCATTTCGCCCTTTTGATTGATTAATTATTCTATCAGTTTCATAAAAACCTTTATATCGATTTTGGCGACATTTATGCGTTGATCAGTGAACATTTTGATTGGGTTCAGTTAGATATCGTTTTGTCTCTTTAGATACAATTATTTCTGTTTTGACTTTTGCCCTTCGATATGTCCAACTTTATGATTGAACAATGTGCTCAACTTGTTTAAAATTCACAGAAATTAAGAATCAGTTCACACGATTCATTGCATACGATTACATGGGTAATATTGCAGTATAGTTAACAGCCGAGAAATCGAAAATAAAAAAATATAACTAATAACTTTTAGCAAACGCATTAAAATTTAATTTTTCTACTGACCCGTGAACTTTTAAACTGATTGTAAGATTTATTATCTCTGAATTTGTTAGCATGGAGTTCAGTTATTAAAGCATGGAACAAAATGAGAGGGCCAAACTACCATCTTATTTTTCGTATGCAGTTAAAAAAGATTTAAACAAATTCTAGTTTTGAAATATAAAAAGAAAACAGGAAAATAGTTTCAGAACGTTAAAAGTATACAGGTCGGTAGAAAATTACATTTTAATGCGTTTGGTAAAGGTTATCTGTTGTATGTATATTTTTCGGTTTCTCGGCTGTTAATTATACTGCAAGATTACCGATTAAATTAAACCAAGTACTTTACCTATATCTGGGAGGGGCTTGCGGCTTCACATCTTTTCTAACGTTATTACTGCGTAAATTACCACAATAAGTCTGATAGGATTTGAACCCGGCATTATCGATTCTAATGTTCGCAGCGGTATCCATTAGACCAATAGCACACACAAAAACACTCACTCAAACGCGCACAGCAAAAATAAGAACACAAAGTATCTCTAGAAAGTAATGAAACTGATTTGCTTGATTTTTACATACGAAATCTCTATTTAAAATTATTTGATCTTTTTGAAACGTTCATATTTGCCTAAGAAAATTCAGGTTCAGCTGAGTACTTCACGATTATTACTGGTATTCGTCATCACTTCTTCACCTGGTTTGAGCTTTTATTGAACAAACTGAGTCTTGACAATTGAATAATGACGAATACTATGAGAGGATTGAAAATCTCAATATACCACCTACTCAAAATAGCAGTAGATCCAGAAAACAGCAATTCTTCACACTTTGTCAGAAACATCGCTCGGTCAAAGACAATATACGGGGGAAAGGAAGAGTTACGAAGCTGCTGAAAGTAAACCCAATGCCAACTTTCTACTCACAATGTGCGTTTAGTGAAATGCATCGTATGGCTACTCTCGTGACTTTTAGGGTTAGAAAAATATATTCTAGCTCTCTTATTGGCACCGGAAAGGTTCTGAAGATTTCTGGTTAACCAAATTTTAAACTACGCCCATTGTTTCCATGATGTGCGAGTTGTTAATCTTTGAAAAATAAAAAAGGTAGAATCAGCTCTCGCCTACGAGAATCAGTTCGACATTATCAGGCGACCTTCCACGAATGCATTTTTTTTAACTGCATAAAACATTATAGAAATTAAACTAAACTGACACCTCATCAGGTAGACATTGGCTTGTCCAGTGAGTAAGTTGTGTGGACATCAAGCAACACAAACAACTACAGCTGTCAAAGGGCGAAGGAGCTCCACGAGAGCCAACGGCCATCCATACTGATTGGGAGTAAAAAGGGACACTTGTATTTACTTTCGACATCCTTTAGTCCTCACATTCCATAAGCATTGTTTATGAAAAGGAAGAAGAATTGCTGTTTTCTGAGTCGACTGATGTTTTGAGGTGGCTGATATGTGGAGGTTTTTAATCCTCTCATAGTTTTCATCATCATTCAACTGTCAATCGATCCATCGCATGGACCCTTATGCTCGAGTGTTTCTTAAACCTTGATAAGTGGCGATTTATTAGTAACAAAAAAACTCTATCCAAGAAGTGATGACTGACTCAGGACGCACACTTTTCCACGTGACAGAGGCTTACCTAATCACAGGTTTTATATTCGAGTTTTTCTTTCTACTAGACTTTTGTCCAACAATGCAACGTCATACGATGAGTTTTATATCATCATCATCATCATCATCATCATCATCATCATCATCATCGTCATCGTCATCGTCATCGTCATCGTCGTCATCATCATCATCATCATCATCATCATCATCATCATCATCATCATCATCATCATCATCATCATCATCATCATCATCAGTAGGGTCTTTGATCACTCCTAGAGAAAGAACCCCTCCTTGGTTTCCTTCCATCTTGTTTTGTCCCTGGCGCGGCATGGTTATGTAGGACCCATTTACCTGTCGAGGTCATCTCTCCAGCGAGTTTTCCTCTAGTCTTTTTCATTACCTTGGTTTACACTCTGCCGCTCTGGATTTCCACATGTTGCCTGTAAATATGGAAAGGTAACCTTCCTATCTATGCTTAGCTGTTTGTATGGTGGTAATGATGTCATTCACTCCAGGTGTCAAGCATAATACGTTCCATTTTGCGTTGTGTCACTCTTAGTGTTTCTATTACTGAATTATTAAGTACTCATGTTATACCATGTCATAACAGGCACCATGGATTCATTGAACACTTTCCCTTTAGTGTTCATAGTGGAATTCTAGTCTTTATGATGTTGTCTACTTTGGAAAAGGCCGTCCATCCAAACGCAATTCGCCATTTGATGATTTCAGGCACGATATCAGCGTTGCTTCTCACCATTTTCCCTAGATATATGTAGCTGTTAACTTCCTTGACAGTTTTATACATACGTCTACAAATAATATTTTTTCATATTTTTCAAACCGAAATTAATCTCATCATCACGGATGAATCCCGCCCATTGCGTTCGGTTGAGTGTCAGGTCCACAGATAAGCTAAGCCACTCCTTCTTCCATCGACGTACACCGAAGACTTGGGGGCCAATGAGTGAAATAGAATCGGATCCGACTATGTCTAACCAAGTCTTCATCTGCCAATCATGGCGGTGGCGCCAATATTGAACGCGTTGGGAATTGAAAAAATTCCTCAGCATAGTTGGTGTGAGGAAGTCTGCAAACATGCTTGAACCATCGTTTCAGACGGTCTCGTTTCAGACCCCCTTCAATAGGTTTAATGCTGTACCGCGAATGGATGACATCATTACGAACTCGGTCCAGCAGGGTGAGACACCAGCGGTCAAAAACACCTATTCGACTAATATCCACGGCTCGCATCTGCATAGTAGAATGCTCCGAATCAGTGCCTGATGGATATGCATCTTCGTAATGATACGGATATCATGCCGACTTCATAAGTGACGGCTTAAGTCGTACGAATGCCAAGGGTACGCGGTTGATATGTCTATCTATTTCGGTTGTTTTCTGGCCATTGGCGCGGAATTCAGATCCGAAGCAGACGAAATGGTTGACTGCCTCGAGGGTGCGCCCATTCAGCATGATGACTGTTCTATCTTCCTCCAGCACACAAGCAGACATAATTTTCGTTTTGTCGGCGTTGATATGAAGACCTATCTGCGACGCGAGCAAGCTAACCCAGTCCAGTAGAAGTTGAAGATCATCGTAGTTGGAGACGGGAGTCGCATTATCATCCGTGTAGTCTTGATCCGAGATGCTGACATCACTCGAGATGGCGACTCCTTCGTGTCTCTGTATGGAATGCTGAATAATCGAATCTATTGCATAGTTAAACAGAGTTGGAGACATCGTGCAACCCTGTCGCACACCACTGATGTAGTGAAGGGAACACTCTCTTTACTTGACACCCGGACCGTCGAACGGGTGTTAAAGTAATATGTTCTCAGCAAACAAGATAACTTCAGAGGCATTCCATCCAGCTCAAGGATCCTCCATAGACAGAAGCGATTCACTGAGTTGAACGCGGCAGCGAAGTCAACAAATGCAATGAACAGCTGGTCTGTACAGCCTCTGCCGGGTCAGAAGCCGCATTAGTTGGGTCTAGTGCGAGCATCGCGTATGCTCCTGAAACGCTGAAGTATAATGAACGCGAAGACTTTCGCAGCGACATCTAGAAGACTGATTACCCGGTAGTTCGAGCATTGAGACCGGTCCCCTTTTTTGAAGAGAGGAAGCACCACAACGTCCTGCCAGTCCTATAGGATTATTTTCAACTCCCATACTTTCAAGATTACATGATGTAACCAGGATGCCGGAAAGCTAGGACATTGCTTAAAAAGTTCGGCAGGTAAACCATCTTTGCCTGGGGCCTTGTGATTCCGCAGTTTTGCGATTGCTTCCTGTACCTTACAAAGGGTAGGTGGCTGGCAGTTTGAAGGATATATGTCCACTTTGCCGGGTTTGGTAACTATTGGAGTTTATCTTGGATCCGCGTTGAGAAGAGTGGAGAAATGTCATTTCCACCTCTCCGTACGGCCCTGGATGTCAGCAATCACACTCCCATTCAATTCCCGAATAGTCGAGTGTCTGTTGCTTCCAACTTTCGAGGTCATTTGATAAAGTGTAACATGCTTCTCTAATCTGAAACCTTTGCTTGTCTTTTACTACGCAAATATTTAATTCAGGGTCGAATTTGAGATTAAAAAACACACGGATTTGATTCTCACTTGAGAGGAGACGAGTTTTTCCTTTGCTCTTAATGCTTGTCAAATAATGGCTTATCTCACTTGATTTTGCTGAACCCTTAAGGACATTTTGTGGTGTCTTAGGGTTTGGGGGCGCTGGTGTAGAGCTTTAATCTAAACCTGCGAAAGAACGGAGAATACAAGATAATTCGAATTCGCTTTAGTTGCTCAATACATGAGTAAAGCTTAGTAATAGTATGCAAATTTATTTATGGCAAGTAAGCTTATTTTTCATGAATATATTTTCGTACTATATATATATATATATATATATGTGTGTGTGTGTGTGTGTTAGCTGCAGAATTATCTGAGATATCTCTCTTGGAGCTTGTAGAGTTTCGAATGTGGCTCCATATTGAATGCTACTTCGTTCCAATATGTGTTCCTATCTTCCGAGCTGAGCGTGTTGCTAGGCAGCGTAACAGCATCTCCTCGAAGACGCGCAACTTTGGCTTGATCCGAGATACGAATAGTTTTACTGGATATCTTGTCTTTCGGCTTGTGTTTGCTGTGCCCAAGCTGATATCCGCCACCTCTTCTAATTATTGCTTCATATGGAACCATACTGACGTGGCGTCTTCACTGGGAATGCCAGCAAGCAGCTCAAAACTGTTGTGTATATCGATGCTAACGCTGTTGCAGATAGCTGTATACTTAAGTTGCCAATATCAAACTTCTTCGGTGAGAGGTTTGAATATCAAGTTTTGAAGCGCAGACGCAATTTAACTCGGAGAAGTGCCTGGTGTTGGATTCGTTGCCAGTCTCTGCTCCCAAGAACGCTCTGTAGTCTGTGACAGACGATGTCCATCTAGAATTCACGAATATGAAATCTATTTGCTTGAATGTTCTTCCATCGTTCGACCTGCACGTTCGCAAATGATTGGAGCGGTGTTGGAAACAAGTGTTGGTGACTACTAGATGGTTGAGGTGAGCTAGTTTTAACAGACGGTTACCATTGTCCCAACGGGTGCCGACTGAGTAATTTTCGATAAGCTGTCTTGTCGCTGCATCATTCTGATCGACTTGTGTGTTCCAGTCGCCGGCACATATTAGGAAATCATGGCGAGGGACTCGGTCAGGTAGTGCTTGGGGCTTGGAATAGAATTCACCTTTTTCCCTGTCCGATGAGGTAGAGATTGGGGCATACACAGCTACAATGGAGCCTCAATTGGGAAAGCCGTGCACTGACGTGCTCCTACTGGAGGATGGATGCGCGTAATTGTATGCTGACAGGAGTTGTCGGTCGATCCACTGTGAAACAGTTGATACGACCTATCAAGTCCTGGAATTTTGATCACGAACGAGCCATCGCCGAGTATACGTACTTCCAACAGGCAGGCGATATCACATCCGTACTGATGGAGAGTACGCATGGTTAGGACCTGGTTCGCCGGGTTCAGAAATGTTCGTACGTTCCAGCATGCCACTGTGGTAGTTTGGCGAGCTTGTAATAGGCCAACTCGTAGATTTGTGACCTATGCCACTGGCTGTAGTACAGTACCATCGGTTCTCGCCGCCGAAGTAGCATGAGTCAGAATATTCGTACGGGTTTCGTGGGTATTGGTATTCACAGGCAGTCCCCAGGCGCAAGTAAACGTCGACGGGACGACGTTATCATTCATGCCGCCGATTGTCGACAGACGCAGCGGAATACTGACCAAGGAAGCCGTCGATTGTTGGCCAGACACTTCTTGGATTTGGTTGAGTTTTTGAGCAGTCGATTGCCTTAAAAGGCAAACATTCGTTTCCACTCCTCCTATTCAGTCACTAAAGACTAGTGTTGCGACATGGGCGAAGAGATTGGGATTTGTCTGTCCCAGGCTACATGACACACTTGCCATATGAAACTATTTTATAGGAAAGTGGGTGCTCAGTTCCACGTGCCGAGCTCATATATATATATATATATATATATATATATATATATATATATATATATATATATATATATATATATATATGAAGGTTGCTTAAGGCACAGTATTAAGTCTACTAATAATGAGGCCTGCGCACTGAAGATAATGGTTGCGATTTTCAGTCACTAGTGAGTATAATCTTCGTTGATGAGTTATAGTGAAAACGAAAAGTTAGCTATCTCTGAATTACAACCTATAATGATATATATATATATATATATATATATATATATATATATATATATATATATATATATATATAAATGTTTACATTATAGCTCAATAGTTCCATACATGAGCTCTGAACTAATTTTAATGTTATCTAAACTTCAGTTAATGAAGATAGTAAATTTCCATAAGTTCATAAAACAGTTTTTATTAGCATACAATTGTTTCTACCCCCCTCCAGCACATATATATTCTTTATATGCCAAGTATACAAAATGATACAAAAATATCGACAATTATATTTTCTATACCGAGGTTTCATCAGTGCTCCAAAAGATAACTCAACAGACTGGAAAAGTTACACTAAAATTAAAACGATGAACATTTATTGTTTTCGACCAATGAACTGCTACAATAACTTACATGAGATCTTTCATCTCTCTCTCGTTATCCCCCTCTCTATCGTTCTCTCTCTTTTTTTGGTTTAAGTGCCCTCCACACACACTAAATAAATCACGAAAGGGAGATAACTCAAAGTTTTTCGTTTCCAAATTCTAAAGTGATTTGGGAACCTTTAAACTGAGTGATGTTCTAATGTACAGTCGCTTACTATTTAGTGAAATTGGTTTTGGCAGGGTTTCATTGGTACAAAACAATTTTAAAAATCCTTTTTAAAACTATGTTTTTCTAACAAACAAGATATAATAATAATAATAATAATAATAATAATAATAATGATAATAACTAAAACATAATAATAATAATAATAATAATAATAATAATAATAATAATAATAATAATAATAATAATAATAATGAATAATTGAGTGCTTGAGGTTGTACAAAATATCAGACAAGATTTCAATTTTATTAAAAAAAGGAACAAAGATACTGAAACCGACACCTGGATAAAAATATCTAACTGAGATAAAAATACAAAGAGACAATGATGAAAACAGCTGAAGTCTTAAGGAAAATCCTCGAATGCGGAAACTAATCGGCATAAACTATGAACACCAACAAGTCACATGGAAATTGCAAAAGAAGTAAAACAAAAACATGGAACACGAGGGAAGTGAAACGGTAAGAAATCTTATAAATTGTGCTCCCCATAAGATGGTGTCAACCTCGTATGATACAACACAAAATCGTCGTGAAGGGTCAAGGTCAAGGAGGAAGAGCACTAACCAAACCTCTACTGGAAGAGTGCGGAAAGTACTGAGACCTTGGAGAGTCTTACTGCCACCCAAATCACAGAAAAGCCTAATGGTCGTCGCCAGCAGGGAATCAACGGTAAGCGGCTTTTGCGATAACACCTAGTCATTTGCAATGGTTATCGAAAGAGGTGAAGAGTACTGGAAATATGGGGAGACTTCTTGTGCCTCAAACTCCAAGGAACACCACAGGTTATTATAAGTGAGTAATTACTGACGATGACCTTTGTGAGAACACCGAGTCAGTAAATAAATAAATAATAATATTTTTCTTCAGTGGCGGTATGATTCTAGCGTTTTCTTTGAGTTGAAAGGAATTAAATAAAAAAAAACAACAACAATTAATTTGTCACGGGTGAGAATAACGTTTCTGTTATTTTCTAAGGGCATTTAAAATCGCGTCGGAGCAAGAAGCGTTTGATAACTCGGCATCAATTCATCAGACAAACATGGGAGGGGAATCTATCGTCTTTTTATTATTATTTAAGTGCATCCTAGAAAAATTATACTAAGTAATTAGGCAACTTAATATACATATAGAGAGAGATAGAGAGAAAGAGTGAGAGAAAGAGAGAAAATTCTGTAAATGTCATGCATGTGTTGTAGTGCGCCTTGATCTTCATGAACATCAGATAAAAACTATCCCCGTGACAGGATCACAAGTAAACTAAGCCTGGGCCTGGTATTGCCACAACCACTAAACTATGATAAAGGTCTACAAATACAAATAAACGCCGTTGGATTCAGAAGAAAGATCTGAGTGTTATGATGGGCAAGTGCTCCCTAGATGGCCAACATAGGGGACCCGGTCCGCATCCTATTAATGTTGGCTCCTTTAATTTCAGCAACAAGATCACAGGCAAAAACAGGGAAGTAACCTTTCTAATTCCAGGTATGTGCCGGACTAAACACAAGAGAGCAGGAATCAAAAGAACAAACTAAAAAGCCATAGAAAGAAATGAACCACAAAAGAGAACAGACTGGTAATAGAATGCTATTACAAAAGCCGCTACCCTACAGAAAGAGGATACAGGAAACGAATAAAAGATTTATGGGACATTTCTACTGACTACCATACAACGGAACAAAGGATAGCAGATCAAACAATGCAGATACTCAAGAGAAGTTGGTTCTCGGAAGTGGAATTAACGTTAATCAAACAAAAGATAAATGACGTGATAGATCAAGAAACACGATCTGACGAAAACACCGAGGAAGAAGACAGACAAAACATAAATACTGAACTGAAAAAGACGAAGACTAGGAAACCACAAAACTCACCGAGGAAGAAGCAAGATATGTGGAAAACATCAAACGATTCATGTCCGAGAAAAAAAACAAAGCTCTCATCCCTAAGGAACGAAGATTGGAATAAGTTAAAAGTTCAAACAGATAAAGTAAACAGAGTACTCGCATGTACTTCTCAATAGACACGATCACATACCTAACAACTTGATATATGCGGGGCGAAAATCAATAAGTATGAAACTAAAAAGAGAAAAAAAGACTGGCCAAAAGAATGGACCGACAGAGCCTGGATGGGAAATCAAACTGGAAACCCAGATTGTTAAACTTCGAAAAGAAGCGAAGACCGTAAACAGGATGACAGAGAATAGGAAACAATGGAAGAGCAGAAATCTGGTTCACAAGGAAAGCCTGAATAAAAAACATGAAGAATTAAAACAAAAGATAGCAGCAATATAAGGAAGACTGAGACGATATAGATACAAATCTGAACAGCAACAACAGAACAAGACCTTTGAAAACAATGAAAGCCAGTTTTACAAAAACGTAAACGGAGAACGAACAACAACAGAACAACTGGACCCGACAGAGACAAAACACTTCTGGCGCAAGATATGGGAAAAGCCTAAAAAAAACACAACAAAAATACAGAGTTGCTAAAAACATGAAAAATGAACTACATAAATTGAAGAAGGAACAGATATAAAAATTAATAAAGTAACGATTAAAGCAAACTCGAAAGCACCAGGAATACATGCATACTGTTTAAAAAGTTCACGACCCTACATCAAAGGCTAGCGCAGAACCTTAGAGGATATATCTACAAAACAGACGTACCAGAATGGATGACCAAAGGAAGGACAACGCTAATACAAAAATATGCCCAAAAGGGACAGATCCCAAGCAAGAACCTGTTTACCAACAATGTGGAAAATCCTAACGACACAACTGAGAGAACAAATCTACCAATCCTTGAACAATTGTGGACTGCTCCCCTAAGAACAAAAAGGATGCCGTAAAGGGGAAAGAGGGGCGCATGATACATCTATCAAAAGATCCTGAAGGAGATAAAAAGCAGAAAAAAGAACATATCCATGGCATGGATTGACTACAAAAAAGCTTGCGACAAAATCCTCAAGCATGGATAACTGAATGTTTAAAAATATACAAAAAACACCGACAGGATTATTAATCTTATTAATAAAGCAATGGCAACATTGAAAATAGAACTGACAGTCGGAGGAGAACACCTGACCAAGATAAAAATACAGAGAGGTATTTTCCAAGGTTATCTTTATCACCACTACTGTTTATAATACCTATGATACCGCTCAACTACATACCTAGAAAATGTTATGATACAAGTTTACAGACACAGAACAAAGAATAAACCACCTCATGTACATGGACGACCTGAAACTATTTGCAAAGAGCAAAAAGGAACTGAGAAAGCTAATAAATACAACCAGAATCTTCAGTCAGGACATTCAAATGGAATTCGAAATGGAAAAGTGTGCACTACTAGTAATGAAAAGATAGAAAACTAGAGACGACAGAGGGCATGGAACTCCCCAACCAAGAGGAGATGAGGACGCTAGGCAAACAGGATAGCTACAAATGTACAGAAATGAAAGAAAAGATTGGAAAATAATAATTACGAAGAACGAGAAAACTTTTAGAAGCGAAATTATGTAGCAGGAATCTAGTAAAAGGAATACACACCCAGGCAGTATCACTAATAATATACTCTGGACCATTCATAGACTGAACGAAAGAAGAACTCAGGCACCTTGACAAAGGGACTAGAAAATTAATGACTATGCACAACGCACTACACCCAAACAACTATACGGACAGACTCTACATGAAAAGATTGCGTGGAAGACAACAAACAAGAGCTTGAGAATAACTCAGAACATAACTCAGAACACGGAAAGGCTAATCACTGAAGCAAGAAACACTGTCCCAATGAGCACCCCTGGAGGCACCAAAACTAGAAACAAAAAGACAAGAAAAGAAAAGTAGAAAGAAAAACAACTACATGGACGCTTGATAAGACTGACAAGAGAAGAAACCAACGAAAATAGCTGGACATGGCTTAGAAAAGGACACCTGAATCGAGAAACGGAATCTTTACTGATGGTTGCACAGAACAATGCGATTAGGACAAACTACATTGAGGCTAAATCAGATAAAACCTAGGAAAACAGTAAATGCAGACTGTGTGGGCAAAGAGACGAAACAGTAAATCATATAATAAGTGAATGCAGTAAACTAGCCCCAAAAGAATACAAGAACAGACATGACTGCGTGTGGGAAAGTTATACACTTGGAACTGTGCAAACGATTGAATTTCGAATACGCAGACAAATGGTACAAACATAAACCAGATACAGTACTGGAAAACGAAAAACACAAAATTCTCTGGGATATGGATGTACAAACAGACAAACTCATACAAGCAATGAGACAGGGTGTTATAATAATCGACTACAAGAAAATATCTTGCAAAATCGTAGACTTTGCCGTTCCATCAGAGTGAAGATCAAAAAGACGGAAAAACGAAGCAAATACACGGAACTTGCCAGAGAACTGAAATGGATATGGAGCATGAAGAAAGTCAGTATAATATCAATAATCGTAGGATCACTAGGAACAATCGCAAGAAAACTGGAGAAAACACTGCGACAAATTTGAATCAATGGGATCACTTAGACCATATAAAGGACGGCAATGATCAAAACAGCTGCAATCTTAAGGAAAACCCTCGAATGCGGAAACCAACCCGCATAAGCTACGAATGGTAACCAGTCACATGGAAGTACAAGAAGAAAACAAAACCACAGGAAAGCACCACCGCATCAGCAGAAACTGCAAGTAACATCATAATCTGCCTCCTCTCCAAGGAAAAAAGAGAGAAAAAAGATGGCGCCGGCCTAGGATGACACCATACAAAATATTCATAGAGGGTCAAGGAGGATGAGAAGACCGAGGAGAGACAGCACAAAGCAGACATCCACTGGAAGAGTGTGAAGAGTGCTGGGACCTTGGGGGGGAAGGCTTATTGCCACCCAAATCCCATAGAAGACTAATGGTTTTTACCAGCGAGAAATTAATAGTAAGTGGTTGTTGCGATACCGCAAGGTCATTTGTGGTGGTTATCGAAAAGAGGTGGAGAGTACTGGAAATCTGGGGAGACTTGTCACTCAAACTCTAGGAACCACCACCGGTTGTTGTCGGTGAGCAATCACTGACGATGATCTGTGTGATAACTCCTAGTGAGTACAAATAATAATAATAATAATGATGCTGACGACGACAACGACAACGACAACAATAACAAAAACAATAATAATCATAATAATAAAAATAATAATAAAAAAAATTAAAAATGATAAGTCATAGAAAAGTTTTTCGTTTGTAAAATGTTTCGTTTGTAAATCAACAGTAAAATAAAGAAATCAACCATCTATTTATTTTAACACCGAAAGTTTCAGATTCATTTAATAAATTTATTTTTTAAAAACCCACATTACTTGGTATTCGAAATTATCCAAATAACCTTAAAAATGTTTTCTAAAGATATACCACTCCTTATATTTAAATTCGCGCCAACCACGCAATAAACACATCGGATTTCACCCCCCCCCCAAAAAAAAAATCAGAGTGCTCCAAAGAGTCGAGCTAGCCGAAGAGCGAGGAGGTTGCGAAAAAAAATAAGAACTTCCTTCGCGACCCTCTCGTTAGGTTTAATAACTACCGTAGTGTGCTGACCAATTGACGACTAACGCTCTCCAGTAATGAGGAAGGGGTTTATAAAAATTGAACGCCCTCCCCTACTGGTATAAATTCTCTGCAATAACCATCCTTCGCCTTAGATGTTGGAAGAACACCCTCAGTCGCCAGCAGCTACACTCTGGTAAGTCAGCCGATCTTACTATTTTTACAAACGTCAACAAGATCGGACGTACAATTTGCTATATCCACGAGGGGGTAACCTCTTGCGGTTAATACCAACAGAATAATAAAAAAAGGAAGTACTCTTTGAAAAAGGTGTTTTAACACCAAAAATCTCACATATGTATTAAAAAAATGATTTTATTCATTTAATAAATATATAAAAAAACACATTACATCCTCCAAATAACCTTTAAAAATTAAAAAAAATTTTTTTTTTCTAAATATGTGCCACCTCTTGTATGTATTTATGTATTTATTTATTTATGTATTTATGTATTTATTTATTTTACAAGAACATCAGTAGCAAAACAAGATAAGAGTAGCAAAACGAGGATTTAACATTCTCAAATTAATCAAAATGCGATATTCGCTTTTATTTTTATTTCTATTTATTTTTACTATTAATCGATTTTTAATTGACATGCTAATATGTTAATTACAAAATTAAATTTACCAGAATGCATTTCGATTTTTTCGTAAAGAATTCAGCCATTTATCTTTTGTTAATAATTTAACAAAAAAACAATTGCGGTTCGAAATTTGAAAACAAAAATTGAAAAAGTTTATATGTCAAATAGAAAATTATTTCTGACTTTAATATTATTAACACAATTAGTTATAGTTTTATTAGAATATTGTTCCATTAACAATTCAATGGCCAAACGATATCGTAGTAATTAAGTTTAACTTTGAAAATCCAATAAAAGTAATAATTTAGTAAAAAAAAAGCATAGTTAAAAAAACAAAAGAAAAACAGAAATGAAAGTAAATAAAACTCCCGGGCAACGCCGAGTTGGGACAGCTGCCCTTCCCTCTCACTCTGCTCTCTCTCTCTCTCTCTCTCTCTCTCTCTCTCTCTCTCTCTCTCTCTCTCTATATATATATATATATATATATATATATATATATATATATATATATATATATATAAATAGATAGTGTGTGTGTTTTGTTAATTTCTCTATCGCTAAGTTTTATTCGAATCAGAATGAAGAAAGCCCCCCCCCCCCTCCCCCAAGAAAAGGTTTTAAGAGGCTTTCATTTAGATTATTTCTTCTTATAAAATTGTCTTTTTTACTGGAAGAATATTTGTTTTCCCCTCAAAATGTCCCACCGAAAGTAATCCTGTAATATTTGCAGTGGTCGATTTATCGATAAGTGTTTCATTTGGCGGGAATGCAATAAAAAAAATGGCGCCGAAGTAGTGTCGAAATTTTGCTGTCGTTCACAAAATCCGTCTTTTGGATAACACGGTGCTAAAAATAGAATAAAGGAAAAATTTACTAGGGCAAAAATAAGTAAAAGGGAGATCCGGCAGTGATTCGATCAATCTTTATTGGCATTAAAAAGAAGCTAGCCGCTTTTATTTTCCAAAGCACGGTCAACAAAGTTAACCGACCCCCCCCCCTAAAAAAAACCACCCCCAAAATAATTAATGATTAATAATGATAATTATTATTATTATTATTATGGCAGATGGGAAGGACATGGAGGACCGCTGGCTTCCGGTGGAAAAAAGCTTGAAGAAAGTGTGTACGGATGCCTGAAAGTGATACAACAATTTTTTTTTCATATTAATTTCAGAATTTTCTTTCATCATATTCTAATAATTAACATAATACAGACTATTTGAAAAATAATTTATTTGATTGTTTTCAAAACTTTTCATTGAAGAAAATAAACAAAATAGAATAATCTTTTCTTTTTTTTTCAAGAAATAATGTTTTTGAGCAACGGAATGTGTTTTTTTAATTTAATGTTTTTTTTGGAAATATTTAGTGAAAATAATGTATTTTGGGAGGGTTAGGAGTTAGGGTAAGGGTTTAGGGTTAGGATTAGGTTTAAAGTTTAGGGTTAGGGCATTTCCATTTCTAAGAAAAAAGTTTGATTCCGGAAGTTACTCCATTTCCAAGAAAAAAGGTTTTCACTATTATTAAAAAAAGTTTTGAAAACAATCAAATAAAAACAAATAAATTATTTTTCAAATAGTCTGTATTATGTTAATTATTAGATTATGATGCAAGAAAAGTCTGAAATTAATATGACAAAAAGGAAAATCTGAAATTAATATGAAAAAAAAAAAATTGTTGTATCACTTTCAGGCATCCGTACACACTTTCTTCAAGCTTTTTTCACCGGAAGCCAGCGGTTCTCCATGCCCTTCCCATCTGCCAATAATAATAATAATAATAATAATAATAATAATAAAGGAATAAAAGGAGTCACAAAAAGGTGACTTAGCAAAAATATCGTTAGACACAACGATAACTGAAAAAAGGGTTACTATTTTAACAAAGGTATAATATTGTGCTCCAACTAATAATAACCACAGGTGTTTTTCTCAGAAAAAGAAACAAAGGGGTTCAAATAGAAGAAACAATAAAAAAAATAGTCATTTTTGTGAGTGTTTTTGAGGTGTACCTTAAATTCTAGTTTGTTGTTGGACTTAATTATGAGGGTATCTAGGAAGGGAATAGAGCCGTTTATTTTAGTGTCATGGGTGAATTTTATGGAGGGTTCTACTGTGTTGAGTCTATCTTTAACTTATTGATTTGTATGTCTGTGTGGAGGAAAATTAAAATATCATCTATGTATCTAAAGTATTCGATGTTAGGGGGTAGTCTATATTTGAAAGGACCGGATTCTAAGAATTCTAAATAGAGGCAGGCTAATACACCGCTTAGGGGGTTGCCCATGGGGAGTCCAACTTTTTGTTTGTAGAATACTTCGTTAAATTGGAAATATGTTACGTCAGTGATGAGTCTAATTATTTCTATGAAAGTGTTGGGGGAAAAGGTAGGTCTGTTTTTATTTTCTTTATATGTGTGTGAAGTAAGTTTAGGCATTTTTTAACAGGTACATTAGTGTAGAGCGATGTTACATCTTGGCTATGTATATTTTTATTTTCTACGTTTATGTTTTTTATTCTGCTAAGAAGGTCGCCTGAATTTTTGATGTGGGAAGGATTGATGGTACCCATTAGTGGAGTGAGGATGTTAGCTATGGCCCGTGCGATTTTGTGTGTGGTGATACCTATGCTCGATACAATGGGACGCATGGGGATGTCAGGTTTGTGGGTTTTGGGGAGCCCGTATAGTGTGGGAATGATGGGGTGATATTCAATGTTTGATGTCCATTTTTTGTTGTTCTTGATTAGGTGTTTGAAAGATTTGTTAAAATGTTCTATGTTTTTATCTATAGTTTTTTGGTCAGTTTTAGTGCATGTGTTTTCGTCGGATAATAGAGTAGATATTTTTTTGATATATGAATTTTTGTCCATGATTACTATGCCCCCTCCTTTGTCTGATGGTGATATGATTATGTTGTTGTTGTTAGCTAGGTGTTTAAGAGTGTCTATGTATCTCTTGGGTAAGACGGGGTCATTAGGGAGAGTAGGGGTGGTTGAGATAATTCCTTGAATGAAGCCTTTAGTGAAATCCGTGTCAGTGTGTCTGTACTTTTTTTAGAACTGTGTTGGTGGTGGTGTTAGAGTGTATTCCAGTGGCGAATTTTAAACCGAAACTGAGAGCTTCAGTTTATATGTCAGAAAGTTTATAGGTGGTGAGGTTGTTTATGAGTTCCGGACGTCCTAAAGTTTTCCATTTGCTGTTTAGGATTAGTTTGTTGAGTTTGTTGTTTAATTTGGTTGTATGTTGTGCATTGACCAAAAACTATACACCAAAAATCTATAGATAAAAACATAGAACATTTTAACAAATCTTTCAAACACCTAATCAAGAACAACAAAAAATGGGCATCAAACATTGAATATCACCCCATCATTCCCACACTATACGGGCTCCCCAAAACCCACAAACCTGACATCTCCATGCGTCCCATTGTATCGAGCATAGGTAGCACCACACACAAAATCGCATGATATTTTAATTTTCCTCCACACAGACATACAAATCAATAATGTTAAAGATAGACTCAACACAGTAGAACCCTCCATAAAATTCACCCATGAGACTGAAATAAACGGCTCTATTTCCTTCCTAGATACCCTCATAATTAAGTCCAACAACAAACTAGAATTTAAGGTACACCGCAAAAACACTCACAAAAATGACTACATACATTTCTACTCCCACCACCATAGCAAGATCAAAACAGGTATAATTATAGGCTTCTTCCTACGCGCCCTTAGAATATGTAGCCCCAACACATAGATGAAGAAATAAAGTACATTTTTAATTCCCTAAAAACATTGCAATACCCCACACATTTTATATTAAATGCCGAGAAAAAAGCCTTCCAAATATTCTCCAGAAACACCACACAAAAAAATCAAACTCATAACACCTCTCTCAAAGACAGGCCCCTTTTCTTACCCACGCATTCCAATAACACATCCATATGCAACACGCTTAACAAACTAGGCATTCTAACAGTACAAACCACATCTCAATTCATAAAACAAACATTAAACACATCCAGACATTTGCAAAAAAAACCCACATCCCATGCCGGCTTATATACTGTCCCATGCAATGACTGCCATCAATTTTACGTGGGAGAAACACAACGTGAATTAAAGAAAAGATTAAGTGAACACAAAAGGGACATAAAAAATCAACAACCCTCTCAGTGCACTTTTCTCCCATGCACTAGAACATGGTCATGCCTTCAAATTTGAACAAGCCGAAATCACAAAATACATCCACAACAAATCTCGGCGAAGATTATTGGAAACTGCTCTCATCACCGCCTGCACCACCATCAAGCAACGAAATGGCTTCTTTAACCTATCACCCTTAATAAGCAAGATCATCCTTACAGAACAAAAACTCTTGCCTGATCATAGATAACATTTATTTTCATCTCTAACCTTAATGACACTCTCCCACTTACTCACACCCTTCGTTTTTCTCCATGAATCTTTACTTTCTCTAACTCATTCCGTTTTTCCCTCACATTTTTAACACTGCAGTCCAATGAAACTTCCTCATTTTCCAAATATTTCAAATATTCCATACCCACCTGTTCAATTACCTCCCTCCTCCCTCTCCTCCACCCCTCCACTCCCTCACTCATTGCCATCATTTTCCAAATATTTCAAATATTTCATACCCTATCACAACAAATCCCCCCTCTCCCCCTCAACCATTCCCCCTCTCAACTATTTCTTTCGTACCTTCACTCTTCCATACCCCCTTCTTAAATCCCCTCATTTTCTCAGAACGCTCTCTATGACCATAACTTTCGCCCATCCACCAAAATCACAGCCCGCCTCCTTCTCTACCCACCCTCCTTTTCTCTGCATACACCCCCCCACACACAAACATTCCTACTTACTTTTTCCCCTTCAGTCTTGACCGCAGCCATCTGTTCAAACACCTCCTTCCTCCCTCTCCTCCACTCCATCTCTGCCATCCACATTATTCCTGCTCATCCCCCACCACTTTCTCTTACTACCAGCCACAGTAATCCTTGTTCACCCCCATCTTTCCACTTCTTCCCCACTCATTTTCATCAACATTCATTTTTCACTCCTCACCAAGTACAGACGTCCACCCAATAGTGGCCATTATTTTCTTCCCTTTTTCCCAATATGTCAACCCTACATGTGTTTGTACTTGCATGACATTTTTCTCTATATTATCATCCTGATGAAGTCTTATAAATAAAGACGAAACGTTGATGTACACATAAAAAACATCCATTTTTTGGTTTTCCTTTTTCATTTTCCCATCACGTCGGATTACCTTCATCCTTCTCTTCCCATATATATATATATGCAAATAAATACACATTGACCTTTTAATATAGAGTGGGGCGGATTTTCAATACTTTTTTTCAAAATACAATTTTGAAGCATATAGGTCTTTAATTAGGAAGATAAAGAGAAGAAATTCGTATTCATTTTTGCATGAGTTCAAATTTGATCATAATGTTTCCCAAACAACTGCTAATACCCAGAAAGTAATGGAAGCCTTAAAGATGAAGTAGAGGTAGGCCATGTTCTTTTGAAAATGAACGTTTGAAAGAAATTGCTGGAAAAAACTCACGTTTAAGCGAGAGGAATATGTTTAAGGAACTTGATATCAGTATTTCAACGTTGTCCGACAATCTGAAGTAAATTAGAAAGCTGAAAAGCTCCATAATTGAGTTCAATATGAACTCAATACATAAATGTTTGATTTTGAAATCGGTCATTATTTTCCGAACAAACTAACGCGTTCCATAGAACTGAAAATTAGATTACAGAAGAAACATTTCTAATCCACTAACCATCAAATTACTATAATCTATTAAGATTGGAAAATAAAAAAGACAATAATAATAAAAGTGAATATAAAACATTTAATAAAATGTTGATTGCAATTAAAAGCAGAACGAACATTTAGGAAGCCATTTTCTTTTAAATTGGCGAATTTCTCCAGAATTTAAATTTTTGGAATTCATAAAAGTTGCGTTTCTTATGTTTTTTTCTCTCTTGTTTTTAATATTTTGTGGTGATGGCGGTTGCTTCAATTAATAGAATGCAATTGGCGACGGTTTATTTCGGATCAAATTCATTAACTTATTCCCGAAATCCACGATGTAAATGAACAATTTCCTTTTTTGATCCGTCACTTTGAGCCGTCATTTTAAGCTATTATCAAATTTATTCAAATTATTGTTTACTATTAGCTGCGTTATCCGTCAATGCCGAGTTTCTCAAACCTTTATCTTCTGCACGTAAGTTCAACTGAAAAAATAAGTTAATTATTATTTGCACTCACTAGGAGTTCTCACACAAGTCCTCGTCAGTGATTGCTGACTGATAAGAAACGGTGGTGTTCTCTGGAGTTTGTGTGACAACAAGCCTCCCCAGGTTTCCAATACTCTCCACCTCTTTTCGATAACAACTGCAAATGAGTTTGCAGTATCGCAACAGCCGCTTACTATTAATTTATCGCTGGTAACGACCATTGGTCTCCTCTGAGATGTTAATGGCAATAAGCCTCCTCAAGGTCCCAGTACTCTCCGCACTCTTCCAGTGGAAGTCTGGCTAGTGCTCTCCCTCCTCGGTCTTCCCATTCTCCTTGACTCTTCACGACTATTTTGTGTAGTATCAGCCGAGGCTGGTGCTATAATTTCTTTTTTGGATGAGGCAGGTTGTGAGATTTCTGTAATTTCTGTTCTTTGGGTTCACTTGGTGCTGTTCTACCTGTGGTTTTCTTTTCTTCCTATTGTAATTTCCATGTCACTGGTTACTGTTCGTAGCTTATGCGGGTTGGTTTCCGCATTCGAGGATTTTCCTTAAGATTGTAGCTATTTTGATCATTGTCGTTCTTTTGTATGGTCTCAGTGATCGCTTTTATTCCAATTTCTCCCAGTCTTTTTCTCAGTTTTTTTTGGGACTGTTCCTAGTGCTCCTACGATTATTGGTATTATACTGACTTTCTTCATGCTCCATATTCCTTTCAATTTTCTGGCGAGTTCAGCGTATTTGCTTCATTTTCGGTCCCCTTGATCTTTAGTTTGTAGTCTGCTGAACGGTAAAATCTACGATTTGAGAGGATTTTTCTTCTTGTTGACTATTATGACATCCGGTCTCCTTGCTTGTATGAGTTTATCTGTTTGCACATCCATGTCTCACAGGATTTTGTGATTTTCGTTTTCCAGTACTTACACTGGTTTATGTTTGTACCGTTTGTCCGCATGTTCGAAATGCAGTCGTTTGCATAATTCCAAGTGCACTGCTTTCCTCACACAGTTGTGTCTGTTGTTGTAATTCTTTTTTTTTTTGGGGGGGGGGGCTAGTTTGCTGCATTCACTTATTATATGATTTTCTGTTTCGTCTCATTGTCCACACAATCTGCATTTACCGTTTTCCTGGGTTTTATCTATTTTAGCTTTAATATAGTTTGTCCTAATCGCATTATTCTGTCAATAGAGATTCTGTTTCTTTGTTCAAGTGTCCTTTTTTAGCCATGCCCAGGGATGTTGGTGGATCTCTTCTCTTGTCATTCTTATGAAACGTCTATGTAGCTTTTTTTCTTCCCACTTTTCTTGTCTTTTTTTCTGGTTTCGGTTCTTACCTCTGAATGCCCATTATTATATATATCTGAATAGCGTAAAATTAGAATCAAAAACACATGGTGAATATTACGTTTATTAAATCAAGTGACTCCTTTATATATGTGTGTGAGTGGGTTTTTATGGGAAGGCTAACCCGGTTAAAACCGGTTCAGTTTCCTATGTTCCAATGGTTACACTGGGAATCAATTTTGAATATAGTTTCTGTTGAGTTAAGCGACGTTGAGCCGAGTCAATATCAGATCAGTAGTGATTTGGAAATAGCAGGCGCTATATGTGGGAGGAAGACGACACTTCCCACGCACAAAACTGCAAAAACTAACGTCGTTAAAACCATATTGTCTGAGCGGGATACACACGCGCTTGTACATTTGATATTTGCTAGAAATATTTTTGTTTGGGAGAAAGCCGGCTGAAGAAGGATGACATCGGGCGTAACGTTGTGAGAATAACATCCAAGATGAGAATAGTAGTCCGAATGCATCAAATAATATGAACAAGAAAGCTAAATCCGTTGTTTTTTGTACAAATAAAAAAAGAAATTGTCGACGAATTGAAAACTTATGGAAAAACTCCAAACGTAAATTATTACATTAACTGATTGCACGTCATTTGACTTACAGTAACGACATCCTTTTTATGAACAAAATAAATTTGAAAATTCATTAGTCCAACAATGTCAATATTTTCCCATTGTATCAGATATTTTCAACATTTTATAAAATAAGCTGACGTTATGGTTAGATGCAGTATTTTTGTTTTCTTGGGAACAAAGTGATGTTTTTCTGCTGTTAAAAAAGTGGATGTGATACTAAGAAACTGGGGTCATTTAGGATTCAGAAGCCACAAGTTAGTTTAAACATGTTTAAACAAGTACCAGACCTCACTCAAATAAGTTTTCTATGCTATATAAATAGCAACCCTTTTATATAAAAGAGCTCGATTTTCTCAAAAGAAAAGAACTTAAATATTTATTTATATTGTTTTAGAAATTCATCCACACCAGGGAAAATTCTAAAATACGAAATTATTTTAATTTGCAAGATTTGCACGCGTTTCAGGGATCAAAAGACCCAATGGTGATTCAATCACAAGAACAATAACAAAAATGCAAAGTCATTACTTCAACGATCATTTTCTCATATTATTTAATCTTAAACATGTTCAATCACAATCGGACTTTATGATCTCTGAAACGCGTGTGAATCTTGCAGATTAAAATAATTTGGTGTTTTGTAATTTTTAGAGTACGAATGAATTTCTGAAACAATATATACATATATATTTTAAGCAGCCCATCGTTAAAATGTTCGTTAATGGGCTGGAACACCGGTGTTCAATCCTCGATCGAGTCATACCAAAGACTAAAACAATAGTACCTGATACCCCTTTGCTAAACACTTATCATTATAAGGTAGTGAAGTATTACTGGGAAAGGAATTGCGTCTTACCTACCCCTTGATTTAGTAGCTAGTAGAAAGGGAGCCTTTGGGTTGGCTTCAACTATGGTCAAGCACTTTACTTTTACTTACATTATATATATATATATATATATATATATATATATATATATATATATATATATATGGTCACGTGGAATGTGTAGTTGAATCAAAATTATAAGAAAAAACTTTTAAAAATATTACCAAAACGAGCAGGATTTATTTTGTCATGTTATATTTTTCAATTTCACTTTTAACCCGGATAACCCCGAGAGGAAGTTCAACCCCATTTCCCTTCAACCGACCTCTCTTCCCTACTTAACCCTTACCCGAGAAGTAAAAGTTCATGTCACCTTTACAAACCCGCCAAAACACACACGCCAAACGCACACCCAACCGATGTCTCTATATATACCAAAAGGAAGTAAGTCGAGCAGTCAGTCAGTGACAGTGACAGTCTTGCAGCCAGTGAATGAAAAGGAAGAAGAAGCAGTCAGTAAACGAGAAGCTGTCAACTGCGACTGATGAAAAAGGAGAAGCAGACAGGGATATGACTTCATGACCCGGCGAGCGGCCCCGAAATTTCTTCTATCTTTATACGAAGCAGAAATTCAATTCTAAAAAAGGCTTTCGAGACGAATCCATCAAATCTGTCGCTGACAAGAACATTTTACGTTATCACCGAGAAAATATAGTTGATCTTCTATCAAAAAACTTTTGTAGCGCAGACCAACACTCCAAACCTCACCCATGTACCTGATTTCTGTTCGACTTATATTTTGCTACCTGTCTTTACATCCAAAGATTATTGTGAATCTCAGATAAATGAACACTCTCACTCCCTTGGGAAGCGCAAAGTGTAATTCCTGGACTGGTGAACTTTTTTACTCCCGTGGAGAGTCTTGTTCCAGTCATCCATGTTTGTAAGTGATAATTACTTTTTTTCATAGATTTTGCTCGTTGCTAGATAACTTTAGATATTATCTCTTTCCCTTATAATAATACTTTGTTTTCTTTTGTTATTTTGTTTCATGCATTCTTACCCCTTTTTTATCATCTTCATGTAAATAAATATTTGTTTTAAATTTAATATGGTGTTCGAGTTGTCTCTTATCTGTTCGTTGTTATTCATTATTTTTATGTTATGTTTTGAACTGGAAAATTCCCCCACCGTATTCTGTTATAATAAATCGGGCCCTAGGAATCTACGAGCCAATTCTAGACTTATTAAAAGTCGGCTGTGCGTGAGAAGATTGGGGGCATCGTCTTGTAATATGGTCTCCAGTTCTATTAGGACTCTATAGAGGGACGGAGCAGGTACGAGACAGCGGGAAACGTAAAGTCACGATGTTTATCGTAGAAGTATTTTAAAATTCTCCCACATTCGAGGGACTGAATAGGCTAAGGAAAGATAATATGATCAAGGTAGGGACGAGAAACCAAACGGTCTATCAGGAAAACCCAGTTAATAAGGACAATCGTGGAGCACATGGTTGACAACGATATATTCGAAGAAAATGCGTTGGACGACCTTGTGCCGGTTCACCCGGACTTTCACAGGCCCAAATGGAGCTTGAAAAGGCTAAAATTGAGGCGAGCTCACGGGAAAAAATTGAACCTTGCTAAGCAGGTCAGACTCGTGCCGGAATTTAACGATGTCGATGTGGACAAATACTTCCAATACTTTGAGAAGATCGCCTCAAGCCTCGACTGGCCACTCGAGAACTAGACTTAACTGCTACAAACAGTGCTAAAGAGTAAAGCCTAGAAGATATCAGCGGCGGATTTCGCCGACGATAACATTTTAAAGTCCGTAAGGGGCGATGAGATGGTATCAGAGGCATACAGGCAGATGCTTAGGGGGTGTAAGAAGGAGGACAAACAGACACACGTCAAGTTCTTTCGCCAGAAAGAGGCGTACTTCGATAGGTTGGGCACACCCAAGATCGTGGAGACAGACTGCGATAGGCTGAGGCAGCTAATGCTGATGGAGGAATTCCAGCGGTGTGTCCATTATGACCTCAAAGTTTATATGAATGAGAGACAAGTGGACACAGCATATGACATGGTCACCCTCGCGGATGAATATGGGTTAATGCATAAGCGAGGCAAGAACAGGCCGAACGACCCGTTTGCTGACGGAAGTTGCGCTGACCCCAGAATGGCGGCTAGCGCTGGTCCGAGCAGGAGTTTGAGTAAAACCGGGAACAATGACCGACTTGGTAGCCCAAGAAAAGAAAACCATTTTCCGAACAGTCAACAGGCAGAGGGATGGAGAACAATGACGTGTTACTGTGGGAAAGTAGAACACATAGCGGCGAGTTGTTTGACAAGAAAGAGTGACTCTGTGATCCGAGGTGCATCCTCTGGTAAAGCGCAAGGGGTTATCGCCTTAAGCAGAGACCTCGCAACAGAATACGCGGAGAAGATCAGGAAGGAGTACATACCTTTTGTGTCGGATGGTGCGATACATACCGTGGATGACCCCACTAGGAGAATAAGTGTGAAAATATCACGAGATACTGAAGCGACCCAGTCCGTAATATTGAAGAAACATATACCGTGTGATACGAGGAGTCGGGAATGGCTGTATCAGCATCCAACTCAATAGAGTGACCCTCGATTCCGAGATTGTACAAAGCATCATCGAAATCAGAGTTGTCAATTATCTGCCCATGAGAGGCATAGCAATGGTACTCGGCAGTGACTTGATGGGAAAGAAAGTCGAACCACACCCTGGAGGGGTGGAGACACCGAGCGATACTACGGATCTTGCGAGATCGTTCGAAAGTTCAGTAACACCCGCTACATCGTCAAAACGCCAGATCGTCGAAAACCTACACAAAGGTATCATGTAGCTACGATAAAACCTTGTAATTTGGAAGACCAATCGAGCCCTGCCCTAGCCACAACCAGAACTGTCCATTAGTCTAAAGATACGAACGTTCACGAGGAGTCCGCAAGGAAAAATTACTCCTAGACAATCGATAACGTGTGTGCCGATGTATTATCCCGATACAACAAAATAAGATTTCATGAACTTTAGCAACGTAGACTAGAAAGTAGATTAGTTTAGAAAAGAAACATCCCAATATTTTTAAATATTACCGATAATTACTGAACGGCTCGAGTGGATAGGTCTGTGTACTTCCTGTTGTCCGGTAAAACGGAAGTTGCCCCCCCCCCCACAGACATACAAATGTATAATGGAAGAAAGGCATATAAAATAAGGTAAAATCGATCGGTAAAAACCAGGATGAAAAGGAAATAAATATGTCGGAACAACAAAAAGACGGTCAGTAAAAACATATTTTAATTCATGTTGTTTTTGGGATGAATATCCAAGCTGATGACGAACGATTAAAAAACTAATAGCGAAACGCATATGGAGTGTGTATGTCGCGACTAAGACATATAGGAGTTAACAGCTCAATTAGGAACACAAATGAATGATGATGATGATGATGAGTACGGATTGCAATCCAGGCTTTGCTTTCCTTATTTTTCTATTGTTTTTCTTTGTTTTATATATGAGCACTAATGATTTTCACATCAGGAAATAAATGCAAAGGATACAGGAGCATTTAACAAATATATTTGTAGTGAGCCGAAACCCTTGTATGCTAGAAATAAAACAGTTTTTTGTTAAATTATGTAAATC